>QODF01000196.1:770978-846330 GCA_024372805.1 Oostethus manadensis
CAGTGAGGGTTGGACTCCGCCAGGGCTGCCCTTTGTCACAGATTCTGTTCATTACTTTCAAGGACAGAATTTCTAGGCGCAGCCAGGGCGTTGAGGGGTTTCGGTTTGGTGTCCGCAGGATTCGGTCTCTGCTTTTTGCAGATGATGTGGTCCTGTTGGCTTCATCGAGCAGTGACCTTCAACTCTCACTGGATCGGTTCGCAGCTGAGTGTGAAGCGGCTGGGATGAGAATCAGCACCTCCAAATCCGAGTCCATGGTTCTCGCCCGGAAAAGGGTGTGTGCCATCTCCGGGTGGGGGATGAGGTCCTGCCTCAAGTGGAGGAGTTTAAGTACCTCGGGGTCTTGTTCAAAAGTGATGGAAGGATAGAACGCGAGATAGACAGGCGGATTGGTGCGGTGTTTGCAGTGATGCGGGCTCTGCACCGGTCTGTCATGGTAAAGAGAGAGCTGAGCTGAAAGGCAGAGCTCTCAATTTACCGTTCAAACTACGTTCCTACCCTCACCTATGGTCATGAGCTTTGGGTAGTGACCAAAAGGACAAGATCGCGGGGACAATCGGCCGAAATTAGTTTTCTCGCAGGGTGGCTGGGCTCTCCCTTAGAGATAGGGTGAGAAGCACTGTCATCCGGGAGAGACTCGGAGTAGAACCGCTGCTCCTCCGCATTGGGAGGAGCCAGATGAGGTGGGTCGGGCATCTGGTTAGGATGCCTCCCAGGGGAGGTGTTCAGGGCACGTCCAACCGGTAGGAGGCCTCGGGGAAGACCCACTACACGCTGGAGAGACTATGTCTCTCAGCTGCCCTGGGAACGCCTCGGCATCCGCCAGGAAGAGCTAGACGAAGTGGCCGGGGAGAGGGACGTCTGGGCTTCCCAGCTTAGGCTGCTGCCCCCGTGACCCGACCTCGGATAAGAGGAAAAAATTGGATGGATGGATGAATTTTCAGCTTATAAAAACCACAAACTCAGAAAATTAGATTTTTTTTTAAGATGATCAGGGCGATCAGCAAAGAAAAAAAAACTTGAAATCTATTATTTGAATATATATAATGTCAAATTCACCTTTTAAATTGAATTGCAGAAATACAACACCCTTTTAAGTATATGCTAATTTTGTGGGTAGTGCTGTATTTGTTGACTTGTGTTTGTTTGGCACCATGGGTGAGGTAGTTTCAGCGCATGTCAAAAGCTACTTAAACCATCAAAAGGTTGTCTCAGATTGACTCTGACTACTTTCAGGACATGTTGCCAGCTTGTATGTTCAAATGTTAAGATAAATACTTAATAAGCAACTGGCTACGCTATTCAAACGCTTGGCAGGCCGGATGTGGGTGTAGTTTGCCCACCCCTGTCCTAAGACAACCTAAACAGTCCAGTATCATTCGATTCAATGTGAATACAATACAGAGAATACAATAACCTGATGAATGACAATATTCACAAAGCTAGTGGCAGCTAAGATTTTTGCATTTGTGCAGATTACGGCACGCTGACTTGACTTTAGACAATTTCAACGATGGTTTGCACCTCATTTAATTCTGTTGTACAAAAACTTACCGCACAACAGTAGGCATCACCTCGCAAGCAAAGAAGACACTGAGCATTGCCAGGGCCTGAGAAAACAGCAGACCCAAGATAGAGAGCACCACCACCAGGCCTCCTTGCAGGTCTGACAACACAAGAATAAAATGTCCAATGATCAAATTGTACCATGATGACAACTGAAATAAGTTAACATGGAATTTTCCTACATCCCAAAAATTATCACTTCATAGTCATTCATTTTCTATGCCGCTTATCCTCATTAGGGTCGCGGGTATGCTGGAGCCTATCGCAGCTGACTTCGGGCGCGAGGCGGGGTACACCCTGGACTGGTCGCCAGTCAAACACAGGGCACATATAGACAAACAAACATTCACACTCACATTAATATTCATATTAAATGACTGTGTAATGCTGCTTTAATAGGTGGTGTGATGCGCTGCAACACTAAAATCAACCTTCTGCGTTGTTGTGTTGCAGGTGCTTCATAGAACTGGGTTCATAGAACGTACACTGAGTGAGGGCCAGCAGCAGCAGCGATGACAGTCCAGTGATGATGGCGGAAAGAAGAAGCATACCGCGGCGACCAAAGTGATTGACAGTGAAGCAGATGAAGATGCAGGCCAGTGCTCCCGTGGCGACCCTGACAAAGTAGCTGAAGTAGAAATTGGTGGAATACGTGTGCAGGTTTCTGGTGAAGCAGTACTGGATGCCCGTTCCAATTAAACTGCAGGGAAGAGACTCGGTCAAGGCCAAGAAACAAGCATGCAGACACACATAAAACAATTTCATCACTAAATAAGACATCCAGGATTCATGTGATACAAAAACTTACAGAGTAAAGCTCAGAATAAGGCAGTTCTTCCAGATAACACGAGTCCGCCGCAGCGCCAAAGTGGAATAATACCGCGGCTGGCACTCGTCTTCGAATACTGATTCTATCGCTGCACACAGCAAACAATTGATTACCCACATTCAGCGTTATGAACACCCAAATAATGTATTAGTAGCTGGACCAAACAAAACCTTCACACGGCTTATTTACACTAATTAGAAGTGGGAAACATACATGTAGTTGAACTCCATGACATCATAAATACATCATAATAAGAGCTGGTAAAGTCATGATCATCTCTGGATTATATATCGTATAATCCAGTTTAACCGTACAATGTTGTGTTCTTTGGAAATCATCATTTGAGTCTTTGTGTACAATAGTGTTTAATTGTTACTACACCAGTCACCCAAAATAAGAGTAATTCGTTTTTGTAATTGAAGACTGGAACTGAGAGAATGGTTTCAGATAACTGAGGAAAATGTACCGACGTGTGGTGTGTGCACACACGTATGTACAAGTGGTTCTGGGAGTGGAACTACGCACAGTACCTGACAGCAGAGTTTCACCAGGGAACAGATCATTCGGCAAACACACCCCATTCCTGGTGGAGAATTCCTGGAGGCTCTTCTTTGCTCGAGGAATCTGAGCTGTGGCCAGCAGCCAACGAGGGGATTCAGGAAACACAGACGCGCGACTGAACACAACGAGTGTGATTTAACATATTGACTACCCAAATGAAATATACTTGGCTGTTTACAACGTTTCTATGAGCTTTTACTGCATTTCAGGAAGTGCTGGTAAAGAATGTGAATTTCAGTGAAATAATAAAGTTCCGATATTGCTTCATACGGTGTGTCCATTTTCTCCCAAACACGGCTGTCTACGTCACTCACCACCAATAGGGAATGAGCAAGAGCAGAGGTAACGTGGTAACAGCCTGGAGAATTGGCCAATCGCGACACAAAACTGCGACGCCTGGCAACAGCAGCTCTGCAAAGATGGCAAAGAAGCCACTGACCATGGCAACCATGAGACGACGGGGAGGGTCGCATAGCTCCAACCCTGTGAGAGTAGAGGACAACACAACAAATTATATTTTTGGCAAAATAATACCAAGTATTGTCTGCATGATTCAAACATGGACCTAACAGGTCAATATCCATGAAAGCATAGTTATTGTTCTTAAATGCACGGCACAGTACTAATTTTTGAAATATGAATGTGCCATACACTTAACCAAGTAGCTTTGGTTAAAAGCTACATTAAAATCATGAACTTTGGGTAGTGACCAAAAGGACAAGATAACAGGTACAAGCGGCCGAAATTAGTTTTCTCGCAGGGTGGCTGGGCTCTCCCTTAGAGATAGGGTGAGAAGCACTGTCATCCGGGAGAGACTTGGAGTAGAACCGCTAACCTGCCACATTGAGTGGAGGCAGATGAGGTGGCTCGGGCATCTGGTTAGGATGCCTCTTGGACGCCTCCCCGGGAAGGTGTTCAGGGCACATCCGACCCGTAGCAGGCCTCGAAGAAGACCCAGAACATGTTGGAGAGACTACCCGACCACGAATAAGCAGAAGAAAATGGATGGATGGATGGATGGATGGATGGATGGATGGATAACTGAGCACAATAATGCAAAGCTGTGATAGAAATCACAGCTAACAAATGTACTTGGTGGTAACAACTCCATTGTTCAATAACTAGATCATGCAAATAGAAAATAATGTATCTTGACCTGTTTGTATACCAAGTAACCTCTAACCTCTTTTTTCCAAGTGTTCATGTTCCACTTCCCCTTCCCCTTCCCAGCGTAGTGCGTATGGGGACACAAAGAACAAGAAGCTCCCTTCCTGCTTACGCTTTGGCCCTGCTATTGTTTCAGCATCTCAGTGGAGAATCTGCATCCGCAGGACATCAGAAAGACATTTCTGTGGGGCCAATGTGAGCTAACTTTAAAAAGTCTGGACTTCATCTATGCCTGACGACTTTGTAGGAAAGTGTGGATGTCAAAACAGAAGGGTGGATTATATTAAAAGAATGGTAAAAGCCTACCCTGTTCCACCCTGCTGAGGAAAGGAATGTGTACCACTACATAGGCTAACATTACATTCCCATGCAAGTTTATGGAGGAAATGCTGTATTGGATACACTGTAGGCCAACAGCCTACAGTGGTTAAGCATGTTGACCACACAGTCAGGAGATTTGGAAGACCTGGGTTCAAATCTCAGTTGGGCATCTCTGTGTGGAGTTTGCTTGTTCTCCCCGTGCCTGTGCGGGTTTTCTCCGCGTACTGCGGTTTCCCCCCACATTCCACAAACATGCATGTTAGGTTAATTGGTGACTATAAATTGTCCGTAGGTATGAGTGGTTGTTTGTCTGCCCTTCTTGTTTGTTTGCAATTGAGTTGCGACCAGTCCAGGGTGTGCAACCCGCTGCGATAGGCTCCAGCATATCTGCAACCCTAATGGGGATAAGCGGCATGGACGGATACACTGTGTACTGACGCCTGGCATTTCAGCATACTGATGGACGAGACTAAATGAAGAGCACTGACAGGGAATATTCCAAAATTCCCACAGAAATCCTAGAGGAAACTCCCGCTCTCAAGAATCCACTTTCTTCACCAAGTGAAAGTAGCTGATTTACAACTAAAATGCCATTAACAGGATGCACGTGGACAGTTTGTACCAACTTGTTTACATGAATTCACCATGAACACAAGCATGATGACTGATCTCTCAGCTGATGTGATCCCGTTACAACATGGTTTTGCTTACTCGCCACGTTTATATGCAATACCATACAGTATGTCTTGTTGCTGTTACTTGGGAGTAACGTGTGCAGGCAAAATACAGTGTGGAAAATAAATGTTTGAGAGTAAGTGTACCCCTTTACAGAGATATGAACAGTCAACAAAGTCCTGTTCTTTCATCAAGAAACTTGGTAAAAGAGGCCACTGTTGGTGTGATAATATAGAAATAAAAGAAATCCTACTCCACAACTGTTTTTGTTATGAATTCATTCCAAAATGTCAAAATCCGTTTGAAAACTGGGGCAAAATTTCTGTAAAAATTTGTCAAAAACTGAATCATAAAAGAAATACGGTGTCCAAAAAAGGTTTGACTGTTTACAGTGTGATCCACTTGTAGACAATAATGATTTGATATAAAATATAAACATTGTTAAAATAAAAACAGTTTATTGTTTAGGCCACGATGTCCGGTGTGTCCATGTACTAAAGAGGTGGAAAATTATGTGCATATGTACGGTGCATATATGAAAGAAAATGTCTTATTCGTGTGAGCAGTGCTTCTGCTAAGAGATGCAACTGTAAGAAAACAATAATAAGCAATAGAAGATACTCACTAGCAATGTAGGAGGCTAAAAAAACGCCAGCAAGCGTGGCGCCCTGAGAGAGACGTAACAGCAGAAACACCACAGCACTGTTGGACAAACACACGGCCGCTCCAAACAGACTGGATAGACTGACGGACAGGAGAAAACTCAGTCGACGACCCAACCTGGAAAATACACAAAACCACACATTGTTATTGACTGAAGTCACATGGATTAGATTCGATTTGATTATTTACCAGTCGCACAAAGAGCCGATGAAGATGTAACCCAGGATCCATCCTGTCATGAAACAGATGCGCTGAAGGGGAATTTTCCAGTAGTCATTGCAAACCAGGTTCCACTGAGGGGGGTTAAACACAAAATGAACGGCGATGATGGTGAGGGCATGATTTTCAGCATTATGTAAACGTGTGCATGTTACATTAGAGTTCAACTCCATCATAAACTATACAACAGGCTTCCTGCAAGGTCACAATCAGGGATCTTTGTGTGTGAGCAAGCAGGAATGTAGATCACGTCCGTCTTAATTGAATCTAGATGCCTGCTGATGGCTTTATTACATTACAACGCAGTAGTCTTCAAAATAGAGCCTGCCATGAAATTCTTTTCCACTCATCCTTTACCCTCCAATTTCCCTCATGGCCCAACAGTAGTGTATCTGGAGAGCTACTACAAGGTATCGTATCTGCTCCTTGGCAGCTCAGAAACTTCTTATGCTTTAATCCTTCTGATTAAGAAGTTGGCTTGGAGACCGGAAGCTGGCTGGCAGACCAAAATATGAAAAATGGGACAGAAAAAGGCTACAGTGAACACAATTTGCCGACATTTCCCTGCATGTCATTAGAGTTCCTGGTTGTCACGCAACTTATTTCAGCATTTGAATTTGTGAAAAAAAAGAAGCCACTGACTCCAACTCTGCAATACAAGTCTTCCAATCAAATAGACACGTGTTTTACATTTTATATTAAAAGTTGGGGAAAAACGTGTAAAGTAAATATCTTCTGTGAAAGTCTGGTTCTGTGAAAATAGATCTGTGAAAAAATTCTAAAGTTGATCAAAATAAATTGTGTTAGTGCGATTGACTGGCAACCAGTCCAGGGTGTACCCCGCCTGTCGCCCAAAGCCCGCTGGGATAGGCTCCAGCATACCCGCGACCCTAATGAGGATAAGCGGCATAGAAAATGGATGGACGGAAATAGTGTTAGAGATTGACCAATGTATTTTTCAGGGCCGTTGCCGAAACCAATTTTTATGTGACGTCCATCCATCCATCCATTTTCTTCCGCTTATCCGAGGTCGGGTCACGGGGGCGGCAACCTAAGCAGAGAAGCCCAGACTTCCCTCTCCCTGGCCACTTGGTCCAGCTCTTCCCTGCTGCTTGAAACAGAATATTAACAAAAACTAAGGTTCCACTGTGCTTACTCAAGTTAAACGCTGCTAAAAGTGTTCCAAGATCCCAGAGATGGTGACCAGGAGCCTCAATCACCACTGATTCAGCACAAATGCATGCCTAAATATTTGTTTTTCTACTAATTTAACTCTTGGAAATGTGTCATTGTGTCATTTACATTTACATTGCTGTGTGTTTTATGGGTTCTTGCTGATAGTAGTCGTACAGGAAATCATGTTGGCTAAAACTATGACAATGAAAACGACAGACACGTGGACATGGCGTGGTCCTGATGGTGGCAAAAACTCTCACTTTTCATTGGCAAATGATGCAAAATGTGTGACCCAATGCTGATTTGAATATATTTAGTGCTGCTAAAACTAAACATGCCTTCTAGTGCCCTTTTTGTCACGTGAAGGACGCCTTAATCAATATTTACAGTCTAGGGCGGATACTTCAACAACCGCAACACAGCGCCAATGAAAAAGACAGAGGGAGTAGGCGTGTTACACAACCAGACACCAACACAAAGGGGGAAGGCCTGACAAGCACTAATAGTACTAACAGTACTTCCACACATGCAATGCCAATGCAAAACCAAGAGAACACAGACATCCCCATGATTCCCAAAGCAATCCCTTATCTGTCAGACATATAAACAACTGGCTAAGGCCTTGACGATATTTACAAAAGTGGTCCCCTTCAGTGAGGTGATTGATGTTGGAGCATCTCTGTTTTAATTTAGCCCAATTAATAATTACAGGCAAAATGCACAACGACAGCCAAATACACCAAACACAGACTTGGTCCAAAAGCCATAAACACAACATGACAATGCTGCAAATTAAAAACAAACACAAAAGAGTTATAAATGTCAAAAACACACACCCCACTTCCCAGAGAACTGTGGTGGGAAAAGGATGCAAGTTCACGGAACAAAATGAAAGTGTGCCAGGCTACCAGGGGAATCAGACCTACACACTACACTACACTACACCAGTGCTTCTCAAATAGTGGGGCGGGCCCCTCTGGGGGGGGACGCGGTGAACTTGTCATACTCAACATGCAATTTGACTCTTGACTACACTTGTATGCTTCACAGTTCTCACTTTTGTTGCATTTTGTTTGTACAGTACCGATAAATAAATATATATTATCAGTTTGACAATAGTATTTCGAATGGGGGGCGTGGAAACATTTGTGTCCCCTAGGAGGGGCATGGCAGACAGAAACACTGCGCTACACAAACACGTACAGTAAGTAAAACGGGTGCTCACAAACGTTCTACAGTGGCGTTCTTCAGACATTTGACCTGAAGCCAGGTACCCCCTACTCCTGCACACCTTTAAAACACAAACCTCTTCACATGAATTAACTGGTAATATTGAAAAGAATTCATTGGTCAATTATTTGTACAGGTATTATAGGTCAAAAATGGGTATTTTGCATGTTCACATTTTGCTAAAGTTTCACATGAGCACTGATAAATAGATAAAGTAATCCTACATATATTTGATTCCAGGCACTCACCGTGGATATGGTTTAAGTATGCGTTTAAACCTAATCCCAATATCATGATAAAGCAGTATCCACTGTACAAAAAGACATACAACCAACAATAATGTTCAACGCTTGGAACACCAATATCCATTAAATCTTCCAAGAATAAAAGCTCACTCGCTATGCACAAAATAATCATACAACTTACTTATTTGTCTATATAATGCACACAGAGCAATGAACAACTTCCTGCTCGTTCTCCTTTCTGCTCCAGTCAGCCCACTCGCGCGTAGTTGTGGGTGTTAGGTGCTAGTTGTTCTTTTTTATTCAACTGGTGTGCCCCACTTTGGGACCCTAGCCTCTCTAATATTGTATATAACATCCTGAGGGCCCTGCGATTGACTGGCGGCCAGTCCAGGGTGTACCCCGCCTCTCGCCCAAAGCCAGCTGGGATAGGCTCCAGCATCCCCGTGACCCTAATGAGGATGAGCGGTACAGAAAATGAACGAATGAATTACAGCCAAAGGTCAGCCAACTTCCATCCATCCATTTTCTATGCCTCAGTGTGCTGAAGCCTGTCCCAGCTGGCTTCGGACGGCAGGCGGGGTACCCCCTGGACTGGATGCCAGCCAACCGCTGGGCAAGTCAGACAACCTTTTTTGGTGCAAATTCCATTCATGTCTCACATTTCTTTCATGCCGTTGTCTTTCATCTCCTTGCATTTTTGTGCTGGCAGCCTTTTCAGATCATCGCTGCTTTTGGATGACGCGGTGCGTTTGTGGGGCTTGAGGTCTGGGTTCTGTGCAAGTTATTCCATCCCAAATTCACCGGTCGCAGTCATGCTGGATTCGAAAAAGGGGCCTTCCCCAAATGTTTTGGCAATAATTCAGAGTGAAGCCTCAATGGAGTAAATACTGAAAAACAGAAGACGTGTTCTAAATGTTTGAACAGACCATTGCCAGCGTTCAGCAAAGCTGGACCGGTTCGACGGAGCAAATATTGACAGAACACTTGTCTACTTTCCATTTGCCCTCAGAAGACGTCCAGCGAAAGGCTGAAAAGGCGCACACCGTCAAGGAAAAGATCGTTTCCAGCAAGACGTCTCACCTCCGTTACAAAGTTGCTCCGGAGTCCGGGCGCACGCGCGTACTCCCAGCCGCGCGTGCAGCTCACCCTCTCCCGGGGTTCACTTGCGGGGAAGTCCGAGGAGTTTTCCGGGTACTTGTAAAGCTCACAGTGGCTCAGGCCCGTGCCGTCGAGCCAGGGGATCGTCAGGTTCAGGTACCCGGACGTGGACAGGTTACCGAGCAGGAAGGTGGACGGGAGAAGCTGCGGGTCCGGCTTACAGTAGTACGCGTCCGGGACGACGGTGTAAAAGACGTCGCTGAACAGGTTCATCATGGCGGCGAAGCTGGGGAGCCAGCTGAACATGACCACCATTCGGTTGTAGCGGCCATACCCGCCCGTGTGGGGGAACACCTTGGAGTCGTAATCCATCGGAGGGAAGAACCGAGTGACCGAGCGACCGACCGCGCGCGCCGGGAGCACTGAGGCGCGTGCACGCCGCCCACCCGACGCTCGCGCAGCACAGGTGAGGCGCGCCGGAAGGAGGAGGAGAGCGATGACGTCAGTATTTGGGGCTCTGACAACTTGAGATGTAAGTTTGTTCCGCATTGCCTCGTTATCATCTTAAAAGTCACATAAACGTACAGGCTGCAGTGTTCTGCTGACAAAGCTGACGGGGATAATAACTATGGAATCGCAGGAGTGGCAAAATTAAAAGGAAACACACGGAGAGTCAATAACACAAAAATGATCAACATTTCCCCTTTTTCACAGTTTCTTCTTTCTTTCTTCCATTGTCATTGGTTTTCCATTTGCCTTTTGTTCCATTGCATTTACCGGATGGTGCAAGCTAGCTAGTAAAAGCAATGACAAAACATCCATTTTCCTCCGCTTAACCGGGTCCGGGTCGCGGGGGCAGCAGCTTCAGTAGGGGAGTCCAGACTTTCGAAGTGATTTCTTCCAGCTCCGCCGGGAGGACACCAAGGCGTTCCCAGGCCAGCTGTGAGACATAGTCCCTCCAGCGTGTCCTAGGTCTTCCCGGGGGGTCTAGGTCTCCCGACCGGGCATGCCCGAAACACCTCACCAGGGAGGCGCCCGGGAGGCATCCGGACTAGATGCCCGAGCCACCTCAACTGGCTCCTCTCGATGTGAAGGAGCAGCGGCTCTACTCTGAGCTCCTCCCGGATGGCCGAGCTCCTCACCCTATCTCTTAGGGTGAGTCCAGCCACCCTACGAAGGAAACTCATTTCCGCCGCTTGTATCCGCGATCTCATTCTTTCGGTCATGACCCATAACTCATGACCATAGGTGAGGGTGGGAACGTAGATCGATCGGTAAACAGAGAGCTTTGCCTTCCGGCTCAGCTCTCTCTTCACCACGACGGTCCGGTACAGCGACCGCATTACTGCAGATGCTG
Source organism: Oostethus manadensis (assembly GCA_024372805.1). Classification (NCBI taxonomy): domain Eukaryota; kingdom Metazoa; phylum Chordata; class Actinopteri; order Syngnathiformes; family Syngnathidae; genus Oostethus; species Oostethus manadensis. The sequence continues at coordinate 782,086 of QODF01000196.1, forward strand.
CACCGATCCGTCTGTCGATCTCACGCTCCAACCTTCCCTCACTCGTGAACAAGAACCCGAGATACTTGAACTCCTCCACCTGAGGCAAGACCTCACTCCCAACCCGGAGGGTACAGTCCACCCGTTTCCGACTGAGAACCATGGCCTCGGATTTGGAGGTGCTGAGTCTCATCCCAGAAGCTTCACACTCAGCTGCAAACCGCTCCAGTAAACGCTGAAGGTCACAGCCTGATGAGGCCATAAGGACCACATCGTCTGCAAATAGCAGAGACGAGATCCTAAGGTCACCAAGCTGGACTCCCTCAACACCTTGACTGCGCCTAGAAATTCTGTCCATGAAGATTATGAACAGAATCGGTGACAAAGGGCAGCCTTGGCGGAGGCCAACGTTCACCGGAAACAAGCTCGACTTACTGCTGGCAATGCGAACCAGGCTCCTGCTTCGATTGTACAAGGACCGAATGGCACGTAGAAGCGGACCATCAATCCCGTACTCCCGGAGCACCCCCCACAGGACACCACGAGGGACACGGTCGAATGCCTTTTCCAGGTCCACAAAGCACATGTAGACTGGTTGGGCAAACTCCCACATACCCTCGAGTACCCTTGCAAGGGTGTAGAGCTGGTCCAGTGTTCCGCGACCGGGACGAAAACCACATTGCAGCTCCTCTAACCGAGGTTCGACTAACGGTCGTACCCTTCTCTCCAGCACCCTGGAGTAGACTTTCCCAGGAAGGCTGAGGAGTGTGATCCCCCTATAGTTGGAACACACCCTCCGGTCACCCTTTTTAAAAATGGGGACCACCACCCCGGTCTGCCAGTCCAGAGGTACTGTTCCTGACTTCCATGCAATGTTGTAGAGGCGTGTCAACCAACACAGTCCTCCAACATCCAGAGCCTTGAGAAATTCTGAGCGGAACTCGTCTACCCCCGGAGCCTTGCCACTGGGGAGTGATTTGACTACCCCAATTACCTCAGCCACGGTGATAGAACTGTCCACGTACGTATCCTCAGACTCTGCTTCCTCTATGGAAGGCATGTCAGTGGGATTGAGAANTCATGCCACCACATACACTTACACACCTACATTTTCACATATGCACCTGGATGTGCCACCCCCCAATGCAGCGAGCAGCATCACCGCGAGCTCACCCGAGACACGGGGCCATACCACCATACCCGGCCGCCGGAAAATCCACAGAGCGCCGCATGCACGCAGGCACTCCTCCCAGCACTGCCGCCGACCGACACCCGGAGCCAAAACAATCCCCCCCACCGCCGCCCCCAGCCCCAGGGAGCGTCCAAAAAAAACAGGTGTGTAACAGGACCCTCTAATCCCCGCCTCCCCACCCAACTAAAAGTGCTATGAAGTGTAAGATGTGTGTGTGTAGGCAATTAAAATTGAGGAGCCGAAACTGCGCGACACCATGGGCAGAATCACTCCGCCGGCTGAGCACGGCTAAGTAGCTCTGCCCACCCTGCGACACAAGTCCCGCCCCCCAAAAATGAATGTGAGGTGTCTGTGACTCTATGTATAGTGAATAAGTGTAATTAAAACTGGGGAGTTTGCGGCCCCAAGGGTATGACAGAAGGAGGCCATGTTTGTGACCCCCCCGCCACACCCCCATGGAGCACGCGCACTCCCCAAGATCCTATGTGCTTGTTTGCAGGGAGTGGGGGGGCGAGGGCGCGAGGGATAGTAAGACTAGGAGGGAAATTATATATATTTTTTCCCTCCCAGAGGACGAGCCATTGGGCAGTAGGCACCCCTGTTTCTCAGGACCCACCGCGGGGCAGGTGCCGGCGCAAGGCGAGGCGAGGCCCCGGACGCTCAGCGACCGCAGCCCGGGAGCAGCCTCACCCAGATGTTACACACTAGCCACCATGCGCGCCACTGTAGGAGACTCCGGCGGCCCACACCCCCAAACACCGCCACCGTCATCCCCACCCCGTATCAGAAAGGAACCCGGGCAACACACCCCACCACTCGAAGAGGCAGCAACCATCCAGACACAATCACACACCTCACCACTGCCCCCTGTGCCCGCACCCATGTTCAATCCCCTGCACCCAACATACAACATACACACAAACACACTGACACACACCTGCACTCGCGCACACACACCCGCCCAACCCCCTGTACACTCCCCCAACCCTGGTCCTCCCAGGCACCAATCTGGCACCGGGACGCGCACCCATCCACCCCCACAGCAGCGAGTCCAGGCCAACCCAGATGCCCCCGGGGGTCAGATACGCCCCCACTCCTAGGCAGAGGCAGCCCCCGGAACCCAGGGCNCTCTGAGCTCCTCCCGGATGGCCGAGCTCCTCACCCTATCTCTTAGGGTGAGTCCAGCCACCCTACGCAGGAAACTCATTTCCGCCGCTTGTATCCGCGATCTCGTTCTTTCGGTCATGACCCATAACTCATGACCATAGGTGAGGGTGGGAACGTAGATCGATCGGTAAACAGAGAGCTTTGCCTTCCGGCTCAGCTCTCTCTTCACCACGACGGTCCGGTACAGCGCCCGCATTACTGCAGATGCTGCACCGATCCGTCTGTCGATCTCACGCTCCAACCTTCCCTCACTCGAGAACAAGAACCCGAGATAGTTAATTCCAAGGTTTCATGCCGTGATGAGTGACGGTGAGCAGAATCCATAAACATAACATTGAAAACATGTCCTCGGCACGCTGCTCGGCCATTAAATGCTCTACCAGACTAAAAGACCAGATTTGTCATATTTCAAGTTCTCCAAAAACAAAGACAGGTGTGTGTCGTAAAAATGTTTTGCTGGAGCCTATCCCGGCTAACTTTTGGCAAGAGGCGGAGTACATCCTGGACTGGTCTCCAGTAAATCGCAGAGCACATATAGACAATCATTCATACTCACACGGGGAGAACATGCAAACTCCATAATGCCCAACAGTTATGAAAACCTAGATCTTCCGGACCTCCTGACACTAAAGCAGGTAATTTTAATGGTCAGCACCTTCTTCCATTTTAGGGAAGGAGCTCTCCAATGGAGAAACTGATGGCGGAAGAAGACCTGAAGCGTCTCGGCCCTCCATGGCACGAGTTTGACAGATGTGCTGTAGTCCCGAAGAATTACAAGATAATCCACTTAAAAAGAGTAGCAATAGACTAACAATAAACACTCTCCTATTTTATCCAGGCTTACTGAAGACACAGGGGCCTTTTTGATTTCACTGTGTAAAACAGGGTGAGCTCCAGGCTTGCGCATGTGTGATTTATTTGCACTTTCGATGCGTAAAGCTCCGCATCATGCTCCCAGCGTGGTGCCAAAGCTGACTGTACAAAGCCGGCTTGTGACTTCCTTTGGGCAGGGAGGACCTGTCAACAGCACCAGTGCCCAAATACCAGAAAACCCCCAACAAGGTCAAAAAAGGTTGCTAGATTTGTCACTAGCTGCTTTTGAGAAAATATGTCATCACATCTAGGGTAAAAAATTGCCAACACTGTGCAATAGACAAGCTGGCGAACAAAAAACAATGAAGCCACCATTCCATCTCTAGCACCACGAGGTTTCACCCAATGCTGACCAGCTAAACTAGCATGCAAACCTACTGGTAATTCAGCCTGAAGAGGTGTTGGTGGCACTTTATTTTGATATTACTACTGTATTATTTCTATGCATAGGCTCCAGCGTACCCGCGACCCTGAAGAGGAGGAGTGGTGTAGGAGATGGATGGATGGATGATTTTTATGTTGAAAAACAAACGCAAAAGGTGAAGGTATTGAACTGTTGGTTGCACTAATGCTACTTATGAAAACGTATGGAATACATTGTTAAATTATAAATGAGAACCAAAAAGGTTAAGAACCTGTTAATTGTCCCAGTCATTGGTGTTTCCATGTTTGTTTAAATCCATCATTAATTTATACCCGATTCTCTAACAAAAAGCAACTGGCTCCATTTTTGGCTAAAAAGTTACTGAATTGTTCGGGATTGGATTGTTGGAAATGGACCAATATTGTCCTTGGATAAATCGGCCACCACGGATCCTGATACCAATCAAAGCAACAATGCTATGTATTACTGAAATTAATGTTGCGTGTTGCAACTTTCTGATGTTTTTAAGGACATGAAAAAAAATCTGTCAATTTCTGTTGTTTTGTCCCCCATTTTTTAAATATTCCATCTTTCTTGTAGTACATTTTCTTTCATAATTATAACTTTATACCATAATATTTTGACTTTATTCTTGTATTAAGACTTTTTTCCCTACCTAATTTTCCTAAAATCACAACTTTTGTTTCTCATACTGAGTTAAAAAAAAAAAAGTATTTTATTCTTTAATAATTAACCTAAAATTACATTATCCTTCCCCAGATTCTGTAGTTTATTCCCGTAAAAATTATTATTTTTTCCCATAAAAAAACTATTTCTGTAATATTATGACTTCTCCCGCAACCTAATTTTTCAGAAGTGACAACTTTATTAGTTTTGTTTAATACATTTGTTATACGTTTTGTGAACAGACTATTTTAGTGGCAACCGATCCGCTGCTCTGTGCTTCAGGGAAACCTGGCTCAACGAGAACGTCCCGGATAATGCTCTCCATCTCCCGGGATACCAGCTGCTCCACGTGGACCGCGTACCGGCGCTCTCAGGGAAGAGCAAAGGGAGTGTGTTTTTTCAAAAATCGTTGTTTTTGCAATATTACGGTGTTGAAGAGGACGAGCAGCCCTCACCTAGAAAGCTTCTGGTCGCTGTTTACATCCCACCTGACTCATGCACTAAGGAGGCATTGCTGCAGCTAGCAGACCAGATCACCAACGTAGAGGTGAAATACCCTGACTCCCTGCCCCACCAGGGACAGTAACACACCAGACCTTTGCTACACTCTTATAAAGGATGCATATCGCTCTGTCCCCCGTGCAGCCCTGGGACACTCCGACCACTGTCTTAAAACTGAAGACAGTGCGGTGAGGACTGTGAAGAAGTGGACATTGGACTCCAAGCAGGACTCCATTGCAGGCTTGTTTTGACTGCACTGACTGGAGTGTTTTTGAGACCGCATCCCCCAACCTTAATTGAGACCGTAACATCTTACATTAGTTTCTGTGAGGACATGCGTGTACAGACAAAAACATTCCGTACATACAACAACAACAAACCATGGTTCACAGCGGAACTCGGGCCACTTCGTTCGGGTCAAGGAGGACGCTTACAGGAGGGGGGCAAGCCAGGAACACCTTGAACAAAGGAATCCGAGTTGCAAAGAGGAATTACTCTGAGAGACATAAAAAGGCATTCTGTGTGGAATGGCTTGAAGACCATCACCAATTACAGGAAGCAATCCCCCCACCCAGCGGAGAACAAAAGGCTGGCCGATGACTTGAATGAGTTCTACTGCAGGTTTTCACACCCGACCCCCACCCCGTTCACAGCTTCAACCCCCAACAATCCTATCCAGCTCCTATCTGCACCTCCAACACCCCGCTGTGACACCCAGCCTGCGCTAAAGATCCAAGAAAGGGATATCTGTCAGCTGTTTCAGAGGATGAAGACAAAGAAGGCTCCAGGCCCTGATGGGGTTTCACCTTCCTGTTTGAAAGCCTGCGCGGATGAGCTGACACCCATCTTCACTCGAACTTTTAACAGATCACTAGAGCTGTGTGAAGTCCCATCATGCCAGGTCCACCATTGTCCCAGTTCCCAAAAAAACATCCATCACAGGACTGGATGACTACAGACCGGTGGCCTTAACGTCTGTAGTCATGAAAACCCTAGAGAGACTGGTGTTGGTGCACCTGAAAGGCATCACAGGCCCACTGCTGGATCTCCTGCAGTTTGCCTACCGGCCAAACAGGTGTGTTGAGGATGCGGTCAACATGGGGCTAACTACATCCTAAAGCACCTTGACTCTGCAGGGACATATGCCAGGATCCTGTTCGTAGACTTTAGGTCCCCCTTTAACACCATAGTCCCGGACATCCTCCTTCAAAAGCTCACCCAACTCAGTGTCCCCCTCCATCTGTCAGTGGCTCAACAGCTTCCTGACTGACAGGAGGCAGCAGGTGAGGCTTGGGAGCGCCATATCCAGCTCCCGCTCCATCAGCATTGGTGCCCCCCAGGGGTGTGTCCTGTCCCCTCTGTTTTTTCCCTCTACTCAAATGACTGCACTTCAGGCGACCCGGCTGTGAAACTGCTGAAATTCGCAGATGACACCACAGTCATTGGTCTCATCAGTGACGGTGATGAAACTGCTTATAGACGCGAGGTGGATCAGCTGGTATCCTGGTGCGGTCACAATAACCTGGAACTAAACCCGCTTAAAACTGTGGCAGTGGACTTCAGACGGTTACCCCCGCCCCATCCCCTCTCACAATCCTCAACAACACTGTGTCTGCTGTGGACTCCTTCAAGTTCCTGTGCTCCACCATCTCCCGGGCCCTGAAGTGGTCCCTTCACGTAGACACGATCCGGAAGAAGGCACAAGCACAAGGATGTACTTTTTGAGACTGCTCAAGAAGTTCAACCTGCCCAAGAAACTGCTAACAACCTTCTACAAAGCCAAAGTACAGTCTGTTCTCTGCTCCTCCATCACAGTTTGGTTTGACTCCGCTACCAAACTGGACAAGAGCAGAACTGCAAAGGACAATCAGGTCCGCAGAGAAAATCATTGACACCAACCTGCCCTCCTTAGAGAACCTGTACGGGTCCAGAGTCAAGAAGAGAGCAGGCAACATCTCTGCGGACCGCTCACACCCCCGCCCACAAACCGTTTCAATTCCTCCCCTTAGGTAGGCGATACAGAGCACTGCTCGCCGGAACAACCAGGCTCAATAACACTTTCTTCCCCCTGGCTGTCAAACTATTGAACTCCTAACACCCCCCTGCTGTTTTGTACCCATCCATCCATGTTCCTTACCGGGGATGTTAACACTGTCAACTTGCTCTCATGATCATTTGCACTGCATACTCTTTGATCATTGCACTGTAAATTGTATTATAACCTGCAACATTGTAAATACCATAGTACCATAGTTATTCAGTATATCATGTATATAATGACAATTATATACACCCCATGTAAATATGTATAGTACTATTCTCCTGTTCCCCACTATGTACACTTGTTATTGTTATTGTAACAGAGTGATATTGACCGGAGTCAAATTCCTAGTGGGGGGCCGCACGGTGGCTGACTGGGTAGCACGTTGGCCTCACAGGCAGGAGGTTCAGGGTTCGAATCTCCGTCGGGCATCTCTGTGGGGAGTTTGCATGTTCTCCCCGTGCGTGTGTGGGTTTTCTCCGGGTACTCCGCTTTCCTCCCACATTCCAAAAACATGCATGTTAGCTTCATTGGCAACTCTAAATTGTCTATTAGAGTTAGAGTGTGAATGTTTGTTTGTTTATATGTGCCCTGCGATTGGCTGGCGACCAGTCCAGGGTGTACCCCGCCTCTCGCCCAAAGTCTGCTGGGATAGGCTCCAGCATACCCGTGACCCTAATGAGGATAAGCGGCATATAAAATGAATGAATGAATGAATGAAATTCCTAGTGTGGCAACACATATGGCGAATGAAGCTGATTCTGAACATCACTAAAACTGACTTTCCACCATCCAATAATCAGTAATATTGTAATATAATAAAACGAGTGTATAACACTGTTTAACGTTTACTACATAAGCTGGCTGTAGTAGTAGGTTTCTCCGGTCTTGTGACAAGGAAGTTGAATGAATTGATACAATTAGGAAAAGACTACAGCAGCCATCACCAAATGGCGGACCTCGATCTGGATCCGGACCGAGCGATGGCCCTTTACGGTCCCTTGATCAATTAAAGAGAATGGGAAATACAGTACAATATGTAAGGACATCCGATATTGGCTTTTTTGCATAAATATGGGATATGCTGTACTCTCAATTTTCCATTCAGATATCAAACAATACCGATATGTGTAAGATCACATTTCTGCTGTTGTGGAATTAACACATATCTGTTGTGAAGCTAACGGATACAGCTTCAGCAATTCGCTTCTGGACGTGGCTGTAAACAACATTGTACAACAACTGAGAAATACTTGCGATTGGGCACGGCAAAGCGTGGCTCGAGGAACTCCACAAGTCTGAATCCACTGGTTATCCAGAGCACTCCACGATTTCCCGATTGATGGTTTTCACCCTGGGAATGTCTTGTTTCCGCCTCGCATAACCAATGCTTTGCAGGCATTGCAAATTGCAAGTTTCATATCACCGAAGATATAACGTTTGGTCAGGTACAGAGCGAGCCAGCTTGTTACCAGCCACCCAGCAAGTTTGTTGACTTGCAGAGCAAAAGAGAACCATGGCTTGCTCAAAAGCACGGGTGTCAAACTCATGCCGTGGCGGGTTAGGATCCTGCAGGTTGTCTTTCCAGCGGTTATTTTAGTGATCACAAACACCTCCTTCAATATGAAGAAAGGGGCTCATCGATCAAAGCACCCGGCTGGGAAGCAAACCTGCAGTGTCTTGGGCCCTCCGTGGCACGAGTTTGACACCCCCGCTCTGCAGTAAGAACGGTTTGCGAAAACCGAAGCTATAAAAGCGAATGACCGGACCAGTATACATACTGGTCAAAAGCGGAAATGTGACGCTACAACCTGACAAGACACATTCCAGCCCAAGTGATGGGGCGTGGAAAATATCGTCACGTGGAGCCCAGGATGAAAAATCATAACGCATTCGTTCGCAGCACAGGAATGTGCAAATGAGTCCTTTTCGAGGATCGTGAGGCTATCGGAGCAAAACAAAACATCTTTCAGTGAGTTGTGAAGAGGAATTGTGTGACAAATTCAGGCAAACTCCAATGTCATCTACAGTAATAAAAAATGAAACTAAGAATGTACTCTTGCAGCTTTTTTGTTAATGAGCCACTTATTTGATTGTTCTTTAATCCCCGCCCCCCCCCACGGAAACAGCTGCATTCATTGTTTGTACAGTCAAACCTTTTATTTTGGGAAATGTGTTTTGTTTTCAATACAATTTAGAAATAAATGTGTTGCAGGGTTTCATTACATTTCATATTTCTATGAGCTAGTCCAGGGGTCCCCAACAGGGTGGCGGCGAGCACCGGGTAGCCTGCCGTGACCACAAGAGGTGCCCACAAGCCTGCTTTTGATTTTCCGGTAATGTGAGAAGACTAGAAAGAAATGCATTTTGAAATACAAAATGAGTTGTGGATACCAATATTGTGTTTTTCTTCCAGTAACAGCATATTTGGTTTGTTCGGGTTGAATTAAGCTATGAAAATATGTGTGACGCCCCACGGTGGATGAATGGATAGCGTGATGGCCTCACAGTCAGGAGGTTCAGGGTTGGAATCTCCGTCGGGCATCTCTGTGTGGAGTTTGCATGTTCTCCCCGTGCGTGTGTGGGTTTTCTCCGGGTACTCCGCTTTCCTCCCACATTCCAAAAACATGCATGTTAGCTTCATTGGCCGCTCTAAATGATTTTTGTCTTTGTCTATGCAGTCCAGGGTGTACCCCGCCCCTCACCCGAAGCCGGCTGGGATAGGCTCCAGCATATCCGCGACCCTAATGAGGATAAGCGGCATAGAAAATGGACGGATGGAAATATATGTGACAAAAACGAGCAGCTCCCCCAAGAAAAAATCACTGTTGACCCCCGAGCCGTGTTTGACACAATTTACGGCAAAATAAGGTTCGGACCTTCAGTGTGAAAATAAATTGCGTAAACAAACCTTACTCAATTTTAATAAAGATATAAGCTTTCCAGTGACGTGGCTCCGAAGAGGGCAAGAGGCAACTCTTTGAGACTATTAGAATACGCCAAGAGCTACGGTTGGCTGTTCTGTCCGAGCAGGAATTTCAAACACATGGGCCGGGAAACATCTCAGACTCCCGCCGGATTGGGAAATCAAAACAAAAAGGCACAGTTGTAAGATTTCAACATTTTATTAACGAACATAATCTCTGAGGAACAACAGCAGTTCTCGCGCTCTCTGTACATGCAACTGTAGAAAATAACAATTTAGAATTTTTACTTTTCAGTTTTAGTCTTTTGCCCACCCATCCTCACCGTCAGGTTCTTGTATTTTGTCGTTTTTCAGGAAATCATCAACACGGGGCTGAAGATGACGGTACTGGATTTCTTTTACAGCACTGATCGACATCCCCCAAAGTTCCCCAGCCCGCCCCGCAGCTGCTCCAACAATATGTACACAAACTACATTGTACAATAAAAAATGTTAACATTGTTACATCATACCCACTTGCCACGAGCTGCTCCTTCTCGTTAGAACCCCCCATTCTACGCCACTTTTCAGACTAGTACAAAGAAGAGGGTGCAAAACGTCCTGGGAGGTTTTATTTACAACAGCTATTTACACAATGTCTCTTTCACACGTTACAAGAGGAAAATGTACACAGCGGAGACCAACTTCAACCAAAACATACAACCGGGGTCAGAAGAAAACAACTAAAGAAAATATATATAATAAATAGGTTATTTCTCACCATTTAAGAGTAGTTCTCCATGCTTGGTATTAGTCATTTTCCATTCGAAAATAAAAGGAACAAAGAAACAGCTACAGTCTGGGTTTGAATTAAAAATAGACAAAAGAAAACCAGAAAAAAAGGCTTGAAATTATACTATTTGTGAAAAAATAGCAATTATGTATATATCTAAATCCAGTAGGAAAACAAAAACAAATCTAAAATCGGAATTATGAGTGAATGTGAGGAGAGTAGAGGTAAGATGTTGCTGACTAGCATCCGTTTCGCCACGGCCAAGTGCTCTACCGTGCATCTGAGGACTGATGTGCATGTGCGCGCGTGCGTGTGTGTGTGTGTGTGTGCGTGCGTGCGTGTGCACTTACTGGATCCAGGAATCACTTGTTAGCTGATTATTCACACCGGAGAATAAACCTGATTTAGTCTATAGCTCTGTGTAGCGACATGCGGGAGGGCGGCTAGCAGAAGAAACGCTTCCGATGACTTGCCCAGTGTGCAGACCGAGGCGACTGTCACCATTTCAAGCCTTTGTCATCGAAATAAACGACTGACTAGGTGAATCCAAACACAGAGGATGTCTTGTAAACAATAGTACGGGTGCGGTCGGACAGGGCACAGTGACGCTTTACATTCTGCTCGATAAGCAATGCGATTGACATGCCACCGGTGTTAGAAACCAAACACAAACAACCTAGGAGACACACAGCAACATTCAAAAGAACATTATACAGAGTTAAAAAGACACACAAAACGTCTGTGAACAAAAACACAACCTCAGCTCCCCCCAAGCTCTAAGAAAACAACACAAACCAAGAACATGATAAGCAGGGGGGGGGGTTAACAAATCCTGGCTATGTGGGTCCAAACATGAATGTGTACCAGTCTTGTAGCTGTACATCTAGCCACTTTGCCTGCAACCGTCGCACGCCACCACCCCTTCCAAACACAGCAACGACTTGACTGACAGTATGCAGGATATGCAAGATACTGGGGCTGGATAGAGTCACTCACTGGTCAGTGCACGTTTTCCACCAAAGTCAACCGAGCAAAGACGGCGCCGGTCTCTACGTTTCTTTTTGAGTGTCGGCCAACGATGTGGTGCTCGAGGAAACATTGTAAAATGTAAGACTGAGCACCGATAAAAATCGAATGGGACTGCAGGTAATTCCGTCAGAAACAACTGGGTTCCAAATAGGGATCGGACTTGTGGGGTATATAGAATTAAAAGCGTCCAACTTGAAAGGCCACATCTTGCGCAAAGTCAGAAGTCGTGCCGTACCTCACGGGCGCCACCCTGTGGGTCCAATTGCAACATGTTCAACGTAAGGCTAACCAGTAATGAGAAACAGAAGCTTCTCGATTTCAATGCATGGGAACGGAATATGGAATGGTGTGCTGAAACCCCTCAATGCTGTGGGATGCCTCGAGTTTTTTGCAACTTCAAAACACAGAAAAATCCATGTTAAAAAGTTCTACTTATGAATGACATCACGTATGTTTTCATCCAGACCATATATATCTTTGTGACTTTGTTTTTCACCCGAAAAAGGCATTTTCTTGGTTTGAGATGAATCAGCGATAATTATGAAGTAAAGCAATGAGTAATATTCTTCTGTCTATTTGTTAAATAAGAGCTCATCTATTCTGCTACATCTGTGGAACTAGGTGGTGGTCGGCCTTTGGGAGCCATTAAAATTCAGAAGTGGTCTGTCAGTCATTCGGAAATGATCGTGATGTAATTCCAGGGAGGAAGTCTGGACGCCAATCTAGTGATTGGACTATATGACTTTGCCTTTCCCAAGACTGACAGAAAGGAGTACATATTTGGCCCACGGATGTGAGGGAGGGAAAGTGCTGATCAGAAGTGAACTGTACATAAAAAGATACTTTTTATTTCTTTTATGTTTTCTTTACACTTACTTCAGTGATATTACAGTACATAGGTTATTTACAACTGTGCAGTAATGTGTGGCAAAATAAATTATCTAGAAGGCAGCAAGAATACATCGGTTAACGAATATAAAAACTGTACATCATTTACGGAACTTTTTTTCTGTTTTCTTTTGTTTGTTTTTACCATTAAACTAATATTGGCTCTGTAGTGTTTCAAGTCACTTCCTCGGAAACAATGAAATGCCCAAGTAAAGAAATAGACACAAACCATATTTCTCTCACCGTCAGAACCACAACTCCTCAATAGGCTCTTTCAATCGCAGCATTCGTTACGTTTGTGTCTCCTGGTTGTCCTGTGGCGCGACTGCAGTCCCACGGAGGAGGCGGGGCGGCTGAGAACATTCCGGTCTGTCCTCGGGGATTCGCCACGTTCCTCCTCCATTGTTTTGCATGGCTGAGAGGCTACACGAGCAGTCTCTTCCTCTCACACTGGCACCCACTTCAGCCACCCTCTTCTAATCCGTTGCAGGCCCTAACACGCTGTCGCGGTAGGCCTGGTCCTGGTGCAGTTTTAGCAGAGTGCAGCCCGAATCCACCAGCCGCTGCTTCTGGTCTGTCACTTGCCGAGTCTCCTTGCAGTGGATGCTCGCAAGCTCCACGTGATGCACTGTGGCTTTGATGACATCCTCTGGGGTCAGCACGGAACACATCTATCACTCCCGGCTCACCTGGAGCCGACAAGGGAGGCTCCTCCTCAGTTCCCTCCCTCAGCACAGACTCCATGCTGCTAGGAGAGCTCCTTTTTGAGACCTACCAGTGGTGGGTCATATGAAGCCAAGCCCAAAAACGAAGGAAGGAAGAAAATATATCTCTGTCCCCCACCTCGTCGTAACCGAGCACAAGGGGGTTGCGTGTGGGCTTGCGCCTGAAAGCAAAAAGCTTTTTTGCTTTTCATGCTTGGATCAAAAAAGAAGTAAAAACTTTTGAGGATCAAAGTGCAAGTTGAGTTTTTTCTTTCCCCGCAGTAAAAACACGTTGCCTTTTTCAAGGAAGGGAAGCAAGAGCAAGTTTTTTTTTTTCTATCTGTACTCTTTTGCTATCTTTTCCTGTCTAAGGCCCTTCTCAAACTTGCTAGCCCTTTCCATTTGTTCTGCTCAACAAAGTCTCTTTGAGAAGAAGGGCTTCGGACAAAGTTTGCACTTTATCACTGAGCCAAGAGGTGTCACGCAGGCAGCAGGACAAAGTCATCGTTGACATCAACCATTGGAACGTAGAAGGATGGCACTTCGTTGACGCAAAGGGACTTATGTCCAGCAGGATCCAATTCCTGGACTTTCAACTGCCACTCCATCCTTTGTACCGCGTTGAGGGCCGCCGCCTCGTGCTGTTGCCGCATCAACAGACATGTCTGCCAGAAAGAAATGGGGTTTTCATGAATACAGTTCTCGTAAATGCCGTGCTAGCAATGCAAGCAAACAAAGCAAAACATTTACCTTCATTCTGTCATATTTATCATCCACATCCTGGATCCAGGAAATGAACTGTCGCGCGTTGAATCGATCTCGCACCGATTTGTTCTCATCACCCTAACAAGAAAGGCCAAGTTATGAACAAGATAAGATTTGTATCAATACACTTCCTACCTGGCTCTCTGATGGCATATTGTATACTTCAGAGTCCAAAAGCATGGTGCAGGCACTAAATGGCACGGCCTGGTTGGCTATTGTCCTTGCAGCTCTGCAGTGGACTCTTAGCACTTCCTGCTCACATGACACAATGAGCTTCTCCTACGGGCATGAAACAAAACCATGACAAAATACAATTTGGAATTATTGCATTTGGGTCGGGGTCCGGGATCCTTTGCCTACATTTCCCTTTGAGTGTATGTTCGGCTGGCTTAGTGCAAAGCAATTTGCAAACACAGTAAGCAACGAGGGGAAGCATTAAGTGGGGACACTGTATTCCTTACCCGTTCTATGCTGTGCTGCAAACGGAGTTTTCCTCTCACTGCCTCCTGTTGTCTGAAGAGCTCTTTCAAAGGTTCTGACAACGATGGCGGTGGGGCAATCTGACAAACAAATTAAACTGAATCAGAACTGTTTCTACCATTTCCACTGTAAAATGCCAATCTCGTCTTTCTGAAAATCAAATCCTCGATGAAACTTAAATCGAGGCATTCAGTCATCACATCCTAACTTACCACTGGTATATGAAGCTTGCTCAGGGGTTTCCCGTCCAGCAGATAGGAGCCTGTGTAGGTCACATACTCCGCATAGCACTGCGGGGCCTGCGGGGTGATGTAGCACAAAATTTTCCTCTTTTCCTCGATCTTCTTCCTTATTTGTAGATACTCAAAATATGGGTTGGAACGGTCACTGTGGTAAGGCTCGATGTCATCCAACTTAATGGCATTGACGACTACAGCCAAAGTCTGCTGAATCATTTCCCTGGTCTGCTGCATGGCCGTGTTCACGAGCTGGACTTGCACCTGCTGCCCAGTCGAACGTGGAAACTTTCTTTTCCGGGGGTGCTGTGTCTGAGAATCATCTTCATCTACAGGAAGTGGGCGGCCTTTCGTTGTTTTACTCAATGCCACTGTGGGAGAGGTGGTCACAGACGTCTGAACAGATAAAGCCGCGGTTTGATTAGATGCAGTACTTGACATGTTGAGTACAGAGTCTTTGTCCTTCTTCTGCACTGAAAAGGCAGACACTGAGGTGGGAGTTGGTATCCTCGTAGGAATAGCAGTAATGCTGACTGTTGGATTAACGGTTACAGGCAAGGAAGTTGTTGAGGACGTTATGATTGAGGAAAAAGCAATGGCAGACAGATTGTTTTTGGCCCGATTGCGCGTCATCCTCTGAGGGATTTCATCAACTTTTTTGGGAATATCTATGGACACTATGGTCTGGGGCACTGGGGCCGGCTTAGGTGTTATCGCTGGAGCGTCTAAAGGTTCCACTGAAACGGGAAGAGAAACAGCTTCTGGATTCTGAGAAACAGGACAGCATGATATTGGTTCTGCTGCGGGCTCAGGTTTGTCCTCCTGTCTCAAATCAGACTTCTCAAGAGACATAGGGTCCTGTGCTGACTGCAAAGACTCAGTCATGGCGTGAATCTGTATGTGATGCAGCTGGTTGGCTTCTGATTTCAATGATGTATACAACATAGCTGGATCGGACTCAACGGATACTCCATACGGTCTCTTATTCTCTAAGATGATATTCTGTTGGGTAAAGGTCAGAGGGCTACTGACAGGAACACTTTGAGGCTCAGGGTCTAGCTCATGCTGGAAGTTGGCATGCGATGATGGTACAACCAGATCTTGTCCGGTAGGTTCCAACAGCCTTTGTTCTTCAGGAGGACATGTTGTCTTTGCAAGACTTGAATGGTCCACCTCTATTAAGACCGGATCATCTGTTATTGTATGTCTAATGTGGGATGGTGGGGTCTTGTTAAGGTCTGAAAACTCTGGGTCTTGATTCTCCGCTTCTTCAGACTTTTCTGGAATTGGGAGGTCAGGCAAGGAGAATGGTCCCAGGTCATCTAACTCATCGGCATCTGTCGAGAATGGGTCTGCCCAGGGCACAACTGGCTCAGGACCAACTGCTGCAGTCATGTGTCCGTCTGTGGTAGCACGGAAGGTATGCGTGCTCTGTCTGCCATCAGGTTCTTCACATGGGGTCTCTGTGTCCATCTGGTGATTAACCTCCATATTAGGTTTGTTGCAGTCCTGGAAAAAAGACTCAAGTCTAGTGGAGGATGAAGACGTATTTAAATAAGTGGGTTCCTCATCCAGAGCAGTGTCAGGCCTCTCTGGAGATGGAATGTCTGCCACAGCCTCCTTCTGTTCATCAAAATCCTCAGGGTCTTCTTCCTTATGCCACCTATTCCAGGTTGCATAAGGAGGCGTTACAGATGGGTGCCCAGGCAAGTGTTGCATATCATTGTCTGAATGAGAATAAGGACTGGTTATTTTGGAGACGGCGGCCTCTATTTCACCATATGTCCGGTGGGGGGATTTAAGGTCCACGTCAGGGTTCCAACTCATGCTGTGATCATAACAGTTTTCTCCAAGGTTTGGTTCAGGATGTGGTGGAGAAAGATGGTGGACCTCTGGATCTTGTCGAGCTGGAGACTCGGGATGCCAGCTCTTTCTCAAAGGGTCCTCAACTTGAGTGGAGAATGAACACGATTCATGTGTTTGCTCTGTTTCATCCACAGCACAATGATCTCCGTCAGTTCTTTCATCCAAATCGAGGTCTTCACCTTCCTCTTCCTCTTCATCTTCCTCGTCCCCTTCCTCTGCCACAGAGGGGAGATCTGAGAGGACTAGGTTGGGTTCACTGTGGTGAGGTTCAGATATGTCATCTATGTCAAGGGGTGGCAATGCTGCAGGAGCTGGCGTTGGCGGTGCAGCAATGTCAAAGCACGGCTCCTGCGGATCCGGCCTGTGAACTGGTGTAGATGGTTTGGGCAAGAAACTGTGGTAAACACTTTCAGGAAGATGATCATTGTTGTCTATGCAAGTCGGCGTTGCCACATCTGGGATCGGATGACTTGGCTCTTGTCGAGGTGACAACAACCTAATTGGAGAGAAATAGGGCGAGGGCAAGCCTTCTAGATGATCCACAGATTTCTCTTCTAGAGTCTGTGAAGCAGCAGTCGCCTCAAATTCAGCTGATGGATCACTATGCTGCCGAAGAAACTTGTCAGCCTCTGCTTTAAACTCATCTTCTAGAGGTCTACGTACATCAGAGGAAGCGGAACGGCTAATGAGTGGCAACTGAAGGTTCTTTGCAGGAGTGGGACACGTGCCTTCCTGAAAACCTTGCGAGTACCTGCTGGTGGAAAACAAAAAGAGAACACATTACAAAATAGTCAAGAGAAAGAAAAGGAAAACAGATACAGAATGACAAAATACCTTTCAAAGAAAGACGGTGAGCAAGCATTCATTGACATAGTCATAGCTGATGAGTTCTGGCAGTCCAGCCCATCGAGCATGATATCAGGGTAATCTTCCGCACTACAAGACGGCGTCCGTGGAGTCTGCATTACTTCCTCATAACTGGGGCAGGAGATGACCGATGTTGGCGTGGGGACACCAGTCGGCCTATTCTGCTCTGACCTGGGAGAGGCTGGGAGGTTCTCTTTTACTTGATGGCCAGCCAGCCAGTCTTTTGAGTTTTGACTTTCTGATGGTGGTTGGAAATTCCTGCTAGGGGACATCATGTGAGCTGGTAGACCGACATCCTTCAGCTTCTTCTCTTTAAGACCAGACTCCAGAGTGCTGGATTTCTTTGAGGAGAGCTCATTGCGGTTCTTGCGAATTTCTTCCGTAGACTTGGCTTTGTCCTTGAGTTTAGGGTCTCCAGACTTGGGTCTCAGCTTTTCCATTTGTTTCATTCTTTCTTTGTGTCTTTTGTGACGCTCTTCAATTTCTTGATCTTTCAGACTCAACATCTGACCAAAACTGGTCATTTGATAATCACCATCCACCAAGAGTTTTTCACGTGGACGATTATCTTTGCGCCCTGTGTCTTTGGACTGATTGAACTTTTCATTTTCATCTTTAGTTTTTGATCTGTTGTGATCTAATCTGTTGTCTTTCTCTAATATATCCCGGTTTCTGTCTTTTTTAACGTCAAATTTAGGGTTTTCTTCTTTTGCTCTGTCTTTCAGAACGGTGACCTGAGGGCTATCTTTTAATCCCAACTTTGCATCCTCTTTGGAGTACTTTGAGGAACCAAAGCCATCCATGTGCTTGTTCCTTTCCTCCTTGATTTTATCTTTATATTTGTCCTTTTTCTTTTTGTCTTTCATTCTATCACCAAGGACACTTGTTGATTTATCCTTTTTAGACATCTCTTTTTCAAATTCTAATGTTTTATCAAAATCGTCTTCACCGTCTCCCTTGCTGCCATATGGGAATGTGTAGGGATCAGCCTCCAGGGGCATGGGCTCTTTGTCAAAAGGCAAGCTCTCCCTGCGACTGTACAGGTCTCTGATTTCCTCCATTTTGTCACGTTTGTCTCCTTTGTCCTTCTTGACCTTTTCTTTATCTTTGTCATGGCTTTTCTTGGAAGAAGAAGAGGAGGAATGTCGATGTCTCTCTTTCTCTCGGAACTTGTCCTGGGGTGTGGCGATAGAAAGAGAGTCCCTCCTGTCTTCCGACACATCCGTAAGGCTGATGGTGTCATAGTAACTTGTGAGGATAGGTTCATGCCCCCTGTCAGTGAAACTATCAGACGAAATTTCGCTGTTCTTGTCATTAGAGTCATCTTTGTAGTCATTCATTGCTTCTTCTTCCAATTTTTCTAGGAGGGATTTTTCATTCTCACTACTGCCTTTTGATGGCTTTCTTTCTTTGGAATTGTCCATCTTGTCTTTATATTTGCTTTTTGTTTTCTCCTCACTGTTCTCTCTTTTGTCCAGTATCTTCTGCTTATTTTTCTTCTCTTGGTTCGAGTCCACGGACATCCTGTCTTTTCTTTCCTTGTGTTTGATATCCACACAATCTTTCTTGTCTTTGTTGTGTTTCTCTAGGGAGCCCTTTCGCTCTTTGCCCGTGTCAAATGTGGCTTTTTCTTTCTTCTTCTCTTTATGGTCTTTGTCTTTAGACTTCTCTGCATTATGTTTGGATTCCGAGGACATTTTCCTCATTTTTTCTGATGGGAAGTGATCCAGCTCATCTTGATCAGGTGTTGAGTCTTTTCTGATGGAGTCAGCCATGAGGGGAACACCAGCGTTGTAACCGTCTTCATCGTCACTTTCATCGGTGAAAATGTCGGCTATCTTGTACCATGTTTTCTCCCGTGTTTTCTCAGATTTTCTTTCCTCTTTCTTCGTCTCCAGGAAATCCTTCTCTCTGTCGATATGTTTGTCTTGGGAGGCCTTTTCCTTCTTGTCTTTGGTCTGTTCTGATGACATTTTTCGATCTCTGTCTTTGCTATGAGACTCTTTGTGTTTGTCTTTTGCTCCCTCCTTCTTGTCTTTGGATGTCCGATCAATGTCCTTTTCCTTGACTGTTTTTTCGGCCGAGTTTTTGTCACTTTTGTCCTTTTCCTGATCCGCACCTTTGTCTTTTAATTTCTCCTTGTGCTTTTCTGTTTTAGTTTTCTCCCGCTTTTCCATCGCATCCAGCTTCTTCTCCTTCTCCTTACCAGAATGATTTCGTTCTCGGATGTCACATGTTTTGCCAACAACATCCATGTCTTTAAAGAAAGTGTCATTCCCATATTCTTCTCGAATTGACTCTTGCTTGATTTTGGGGTCTTTTCTTTCCTTTGTGAAGTCATAGGAGTCTTTGCGGTCTCGACTGTTGTCCAGAGAATCCTTTTCTTTTTTGTCTTTAAATATTTCAGTGGATTCCTTCCGCTTCTTCTCTTTTTCAATTGAATGACCTGAGTTAATTTTTTGTTTATCTGACCAGTCCTTCTTCTTTTCTGACAAATCTTTGTCTTTCTTTTTTGATGTGACATCTTTCTCTGGTCTTTTCTCACTATGATCAGATTTCTTCTCTTTTGCTTTGTTGTCTTTTCGGCGTGTCTCTTCCTTTACCGTTTCAACAATGAGTTTAACAGAATTATTGGCTTTGTATTCCTTGTACTCTTTGACAGGAGAATCCCAGCTATCATCTCCATAGAGGGAAGAGTCTGAGGACATCTCAGAGCCCCACCTGTCATGATGGTCATCTGAGGCACTCAGCTTGGTGTCATCCAGGTTGAGGAAACGGTTGTTGACGTCATAGCTTTCGTACTCCGACTCGTCCTTTTGAACTTTGTCCTTTTTACATTTCTCCTCCTTGGTGGTCTTCTCCTTGTCAACCTTTAGATGCTTTTCCTCTTTCTGCTCACCTTTCCTATCTGCTTTTGACTTCTCCTTAGACTTTTTCTTTTTTTCCTCCTTATGAGCTTTTTGTTTATCCTCCTTGGGCTTCTCTTTGACATTTCGATCCTTGTCAGACTTGAAAGGCTTATCTCGCTCATCTTTGTTTGCTTTGTCCTTGATTGAGTCTTTTATTTTCTTATTTTTCTCCTTTTCGACTGTTCTATGCAAGTCTTTGCCCAACGACCAGTCTTTTTCATCTGACTTACTTTTTGAGAGCCGTTCTTCCTTTTTTGAATGGTCTTTTTCGTGTTTTGATAACTTGATTTTGCCCTCAGTTGCCGCTTCGGAATCCACAATTACAGACTTTTGCCTGGAGTCATCAAAATCAAAAGAATAGCTTTTGACAAATTTTTCATTCATATCTTGATTAAGCACAAGACTCGGAGCCTTATCCTTTTCTTTGCTTTTGTGCTTGTGCTTCACTTTATGCTTCTTGACCACTTTTCCATCTATATCGGTTTTGCATACAGTACTATCTGCAATCTTGTAGATGTCTGAATTTTTCTTGTCCACCGTATTACTGTGTACATTGTTGTTCTTCTTTTTATTCTCTTGTCCTTTCCTCTTAATCTGCTTTATTGACTCCACACTGGAATCAGCTGATGAGTAGTCAGACTCACTGGACATTCTTGTTCTTACAGAATCTGAGAGAGAACTAACATCTGACCACGTCGGAGACGACACCGTCTTCCAGCCATCTGTCCTCCACTGCTTCGGGTGCTGTTCCGCTAACGACGGTGCTTGTTTTTGAGAGTTCAGGTTTCCGTGCGAGGACGAGGCATTAAAGCCAGTGGGTTCTTTTATGTTCATGGAAGAGTCCTTTATGCTGTTTGAGCCTTTATCGTCTTCACTCTCCATATCTTCACAATCAGAGTCCGACGTACAAAATTTGTCATTGACTTTACCAAACCTAACTTCTTTGCCAACATTGTTTTTGTTCTCCTTCTTCCTCTTCTTCTTTACTTTATTCTTATCTTTCAGTTGTTTGGAATTCAGATTTCCAGAGTCTCTCGTCTTGGCATTTGTCTGTAGGACCTGCTGCCGTGGTGTAGGCGCCGGTGTGAAACACAGCGTCCTGTCATCTTCATCTGAACTGTTACTGTCCGAGATGATGCGCCTGACGGTTTTCTTTGGTGTGAGCGAGTTGCTTTTGGAGTAGGTTTTGACCTCCATCTTGGGTATGGAGATGAAGCTGTTGGCCTTAGTGATTGAGTCCTTGCGGAAATCTTTTTTCAAGAGGTGCTTATCATCCACAGGGGGGACTCGCTCCTCTTCATCATCCTCATCAAACTCATATTCATCTTTGACAGGTGTGACAGCAGATTTAGGAGGGTCTAGCGTTTTCCCTTTTAATTTCAAGCCCTTCTCAAACTCTGAGTCTGTGTTATTGCCATCAACAGAGCTGGAAGGCGCAAATGAGGGAGCGTCTTCCTCTTCTGAAGATTCTGTGGCAAGGCAGAGTTAAAACACAGGTTGGCAAAAACAGAGATGCCTAATCAGCAGATGGATCGTTTCTGACACTACACTACGTACCTGACGAGCTTTCTTCACTCGAGGTGTATGTGCCTTTCCCCAGCAATAAATTCAGCATAGTTGGAGAGTTGGCAACATTCAACGGCGTTTCTCCTCTTCTGTTGCTTTGACGTGGATCCCCCCCATAGCGTAAAAGTAGCTTAACCACCTGAAAAAAAGGGGAAAAATTATTACAATGACTGAAACATTTCTTACCAATGTAATATATTTATCATGAGAGACACTCAAAAAATAACGTCCTAACTACCTTGAAGTGTCCATTGTTAGATGCATCGTGTAGCGGCGTGTCATCGTCCAGACCCTTGGTGTTGACCTCTGCTCCGGCTGCCAGCAGCTGCTTGGCCACATCATAGTATCCCCTGTTGCACGCCTCATGCAATGCAGTCCAGCCTTAGTGGAATAGAAAAGACAAATGCTTTGTGTGAGGTGAAAGCTGAACATGAGGATCTGTGTTACTCCAAGACGAAGTCTCTCACCTGCAAAGTCTTTTACATTCACATCAGCTCCCTCACCGATGAGCTCCTTGATGCGGCGTACCTCTCCACGAATTGCTGCCCTGTGCAACCTCGTTTCTCCTCTTTCATTTCGTTTATTCACTTTATCTTTGGTTTTAGATGCAGAGTTTGGCGTTCCCTTCTGACCGAGACTGGACTGTGACTGGTGCTTTGGTGTTGTGTCTGTCAATAGGATAGGAACAAATGATTATTACCGTTCTGACTCTAAATAGATTTATTTCCTGCACTACTTTCAAGTTTTGGTCGTATCTGTTATCATAGATGTCCTGTTCATGCATTAGGTCTCCATCTGGACTGCACTGTTATTGTTTGAACTGCTTGTGGCCAGAGGGGGGCATCCTCACTCAAATAATTAGCAGAAGCATGGCTCCAGTTGAGCGCATTACAACACATTTACAAGATTGGACCAAAGCTATCATATTGACATTATTCGGCAAAGCTATTATTTTCACTCAATCTATGTGCATGCCTCCAGGCATGCATCAAAGGAATTTACATAAAAAATGTGCATCATTTTGTCTTTTAGTGTACATTTTCCCGTTCCACCCACTAGGGAGTTCATTTAATTTCAGCGACAGTATCTAACAGTATTTGGAACACAACTATTTCAATTACAAAGACAACAAATACCAATGTGGGTAGGAATCACACAGATATATTCTGTCAAGCTCCCTTACATGTAACTAATTGCCTATGCATGGCTTTGAAAAGGAAGAAACTAACCACTCATATTGTCCAACAAAAGAAAGCTCCTACCTACCAAGAACTCTCTATTGAAACCCACTGCTTTTCAGTTTAACGAACTTCATAGCCATCATATACCCTCTTGCCTTCCTTGTCTGCAACACGGGGACGTGGTCTCCATGATAAGCACGCACCTGGACTGTTGATAGACTCCTCAGCAGTCATTTGCATTAGCAAGGCCACCTGCTGCCGCTCAGAGAGGGGGTACCCGGCCCGGATCCCTGGCATCCCCATTCCAAACGGCAAGCCTGCCTTCCGGGTGTTTGTGGGCTCCTTTTTAATGCGCTTCCGTTCTGGACCTGGTTTCTCTGTGGTAGAAGTAAAGAGGTGAATTCAATGTTAGTGGCGTACAAGGATCCACGTGATCAAAAAGCGGAGGGCACCACTGACAGTATAATACATCTGACAATGCGCACAAACATAACATTCATGGCTACAAAACTGTGTGTATACCATTTGAACAATCCTCTGCAAATCCCATGGAGCATATCCCAAGTATTCACATAGTACAAGAAGTGCATGGGCTGGGAGGTGGTTTGTTCCCATCAGGCTCCGAAAGGGAAGCCTCATCAAGCCATGTGTTTATGTTTTCAGGCCAATCAGTACAAGTCAGGAAGAGGGTGTGACTTGGCAGAACCACAGTTATTACGAAATACTTGGTGTGTATTCAATTCGACACTGCCTTGCCAAGGTCACCACATGTCTGCCTGCTTGCCAGTCTGACTGGAGACTCTCTGCTATGGGACAAAAGCAGCTGCTCTACTAAAGGCACACCCAGCAATTATTTTCAGCAGCAACATACCATCTGATGACCCTCGTAGAGGGTACGGCTACACACACAGTGACCGTAACAGACCATCTTTGAGCTTATATGGTCCAATAAAAACACTAGGTAAAAAATATGATCCAACCGCGGACAAAAACAGAAACACCAGACTCAAATGTGCATTTGCAAAAACAGCAGTGGACGTGTCTGAGCCTGATTTTCCTGGGACTTTTCTCGTTACAACACTAGCAATGTTGCCCGAGGCCATAAACAGCGAAGAGATTTGGCTACAGTCAGCATTTCAGATAGGTAGGGTTTTTTTTTCCCACGGCATGGAACATGTTCTAGTCAAAGTTAAACGCTGATTAACTTTTAGTGACATCTGCCAACACTTTCTGCTTATGTGCCCCCATCCCCTTCTCTTTTGTAGACCCTCATTGGCTCTCCAAACTCTGCCATTTCAACACATTCCTTCTGACAAGACTTGAACAGGGGGAACCACAGAAGTAGTAGTCAAAACATGTTTTGGAGAAAGTGCTGTGCTAGCGTTTTTGGGGTATCTTGACAAGACTGCTGGCTACTGAAATCACTTGAATACACAGAAACAAGACGTATATCACCCTGGTGAAAAGCAACAGCTGGCTGTCTGCCAATCCCATGAGTTGCTATGTGCACAGATTTTTAGAAGCGATGGGGAATAGAACATGACATCAAAGTCAAGAATCGCTTAATGAATTCAAGATATGTAAGTGTTGATTAAATACGAGTTTTGCATGTTAAAATGACAACTATTTAAATCAACCTACACTTCATTGGGTAGAACAGCCATCACCCCATCCCCAAATGGCTGGCCCGGATGCAGACCCATCACTGGGTCTGCATCCGAATTGAATGGGAAATATAATATAATGCTTGCGGACTGATCGCAGCGGCAGTTGCGGTTACTTGTTACTATGGTTATGTAGGACCCAATGATATCCGCATTAATGGAATCACAGACGGAATCGCAGAATTGGCCGTTAAAAATAGAATTTACTAACGCGGAATCTCTCGGAAATTGACATCATGGTGTTATTGTGAAGAGTAGGAACGTTCGTGTGTGGAATTCTATACCAGGCGGACGGCTAAATTGTGGCGGAATCTCGTTATAAACACTAAACCAGCTCAAAGACCGGCGGAAGTTGGCGGAATCTCCTCTTAGTATTCACCCAAGTCGGATGTGAAAGCTGAAAACATCTACCCAAAAAGCTGCGAGAATCATATGGCATTCATTTATAGCAATGCAACATGCAAAGGAGTGTTCACTAAGGACCACACCTGGACCTAAAGCTCTTGGAGCCTCTTTCACTAAGGGAAGAGTTTGGCAGGAGTGCTTCTGCTGCAGAGACGCTACTCAAAGGTAAACAAAACGAGGAATTGTGTGACAAATTCAGGCCAATCCCCATGTTGGCTACAACAACAACAAACAAGTGAAACTTTAAGCAGATGTACTGTCACAGGTTTTCTGGTAAAGAGACTCTTTTTAAACGTGTTATTAATTTTCAGAGTAGCCAGTACGGTTTTATGTAACTTAAAAATAAGCCTCTTGTATTTATTTCATTGTTTGCACAGTCAAACTTTTTATTAATAATATATCATTTGCTTTTAAATGCAATTCAGGTGCCAACATTATTATATGGTGATGTGCAGGAACGCACACTGGGTGTCAGGAACGTTACATTAGCCACCTAGTACGCTGTCAATGATAACTGAGCTGTTCACACTGGCATGAAAAAAATCCCATATATGGGATATCATATGAGCAAAGAAATGGCAATGGACCTGCAATGTGGTATTTTCTATTATTATGTCAACGGTACTTAAACAGGTTTTCTATGGTCTAAATACGAATAAACAGCGATAAACAAGGAACAACTGTATATTTAAAGCATTACAGACTTTTTTGTTTTGTTTTTACATTCAAACTTTTCACATTTCCATCAATACATTCAAAACAATGTTGGAGAGCACAGGAAACCTTATATCTCGGAGAGGATAATATTTCACGGTAAAATGCCCCAACTTGACAACTTAATTCTCACATTGTTGAAACTGGGCTAACAAGATTTCAAAGAGGAAGAAAAAAAGTCACGTGATGTGACGCCACAAAGAGACCGTCTACCTGAGGGAGGGTTGGTCACAACACAGGCAGCTTTTAATACGGCACACAATAATAGCTGGGACAAAAACAGGCTTGGCCAGAGAAAACAGACTAGAAGAACAGCCATAACCAGCTTGACCAGATATGATTGACTATGGCCCCTCTCGGAGGTGAGACGGTGTTTAGCTTGGGAAACCCATACAAATTGTGAAAACAGGAAGTCAAGGCAGATGAGAGAGGAAATGGCTAACAGGATGTTTTTTCAAAGCTTTGCACTGAATAGGAGACTAATGCTGTGCATAAATGACAGTGTAAACCCACTGGGTGTGGAATGCTCTGTGCTTTGGTGTATAGGCGACACAAGACAAATGCCGTAGGCTGCCAGGTAAACTATATATTGGCTGCAGATATGTGCAAGCCCTCTCCAAAACAAATCACATCTCAGCTCACACTTTCTTCTTTAGTACAAATAAACCTGACCATAATGACCACACCATGACAAGTCTCATGGCCACATCAAAGATTGAATAATAAATGGTGTGGCAGAAGGGGATCATGACATTAAGAAGTATGAACGCTGGAGCTTATGTAGGTCATCAATGCTGCTTTGGCAATGTTATGAAATAATGGATCGGAGCGTGCCAGTATGTTGAATTAAAAACAGGTATTCATCGGTGTTCAATTACCAGACAATCATGTCTTCGGAGCGGGGCCACACAACATTGAAACATATTGTTATGGTTAAGTCTAAACAGTAGCCTACAAAAAGGAGGAGAATTAGTCACTTCTTCCGACTTCTTTGTGCATGTAGACTTACAGTGGTGTGAAAAACTATTTGCCCCCGTCCTGACTTTTTATTCTTTTGCATGTTTGTCACACAAAATGTTGCCGATCATCAAACACATTTTAATATTAGTCAAAGATAACACAAGTAAACACAAAATGCAGATTTGAAATGAATGTTTTTATTATTTAGGGAGAAAAAAATCCAAACCCACACAGCCCTGTGTGAAAAAGTAATTGCCCCCGCACCTAATAACTGCTTGGGCACCCTTAGCAGCAATAACTACAAGTTTTTTACAGCGCTCTGGAGGAATTTTGGCCCCCTCGTCTTTGCACAATTGTTGTCATTCAGCTTTATTTGAGGCTTTTCTAGCATGAAGCGCCTTCTTAAGGTCATGCCACAGCATCTCCATGGGATTCAGGTCAGGACTTTGACTAGGCCACTCCAAAGTCTTCATTTTGTTTTTCTTCAGCCATTCAGAGGTGGATTTGCTGGTGTGTTTTGGGTCATTGTCCTGCTGCAGCACCCAAGATGGCTTTAGCTTGAGTTGACCAACAGATGGCCGGACCTTCTCCTTCAGGATTTTTTGGTAGACAGTAGAATTCCTGCTTCCGTCTATCACAGCAAGCCTTCCAGGTCCTGAAGCAGCAAAACAAGCCCAGACCATCACACTACCACCACCATATTTGACTCTTCTTTTTATGAAATGCTGTGTTACTTTTACGCCAGATGTAACGGGACACGCACCTTCCAAAAAGTTCAACTTTTGTCTCGTCAGTCCACAAGATCTTTTCCCAAAAGTCTTGGCAGTCATCGTTTTGTGTTCAATGATGTTATCTTTGACTAATAGGTAACTCTTTTTTATGAGCAGAAACATTCAAGTGTGACAAACATGCAAAATAATACAAAGTCAGGAATGGGGGCAAATAGTTTTTCACACCACTGTATATGTAAATGTTTGAAAGTTGAAGGCACAGTATCAGCATTACATCTCAGAAAAGTAAACCTTGCCTGACTTCCACAAATCACTCACTGCAGCAAATACAGCACTACACAACTTTAAACATCGAATCATTTTAAAAGACACGCCAAGAAACTGTTAGAAAGTGGGGATGTTATGCAATGTGCTCCACTTCTATCATGTTTTGGAATCTGTGTTACACTGTGCTCTCTTTGCTGGCCACAATAACAACAAATATTATTTGGTAGTATTATTGTTTGCATTATTTGTGGCCCCCTCTACGATTGGTGAAAATGACTAATATC
Source organism: Oostethus manadensis (assembly GCA_024372805.1). Taxonomy (NCBI): domain Eukaryota; kingdom Metazoa; phylum Chordata; class Actinopteri; order Syngnathiformes; family Syngnathidae; genus Oostethus; species Oostethus manadensis. Next base: position 810,104 of record QODF01000196.1, read on the forward strand.
TGTCCTTACTTACTGTGTCAGAATAATTGTTGTGGAAAAACTTCATTACAACGTTAAAATTAGTGGTGGCCTAAAACTTGTGCGCAGCACTGCATATAAGTTCCTTTCAGAGAATCGCAATCTTAATTCTAAACATGCAAATCGTGCTTCTCATTTCAGAAACACGCCATCCAAGTTCATACGTTCAGTTATTTCTAGCAGTTTATTCCCAGAACACTTAAAACCCCAAATGACCAGCTACTAAAAATGACGCCTTGTACATGCAATTTGACAATGGAAATACAGCAACATACAGCCGAGGTAAACTGCAAAGCCACCACGGTTGTGAATGTTCACTTTATTGCTTTTGTGCCTTCAGTCGTGTTAAGTGTTGCTAACACGCTGCTAGTTCTGTGCATCCATTCACTAGTAGCCCCGTGTGCATGTTGTGGGACAAAGAGGCGGAATGACACGGGGGTTCGCTCTTCCCACTACAGAACAAATTTGCACTGACGCAAGCACAGTGAATCCTCATCACCCAGCCTGTCTGGTAAAGAGAGACGGCTCAGACGAGGGAATAAAACACAGAGGCACGCACAAGTCAGTTTATCGAGGCCTGCAAAATTATTGCCTTCGTTTTTTTTTTTTTTATCATTCGATTAACCGATTTATCAATTTTCTTGACAGGCCTAGCTCTTGTTGATTCAGATCTATGACTTAACCAGATTACGTGATTAATCCAAACAACAAGATTGAGATTAATTGACTAGAAAATAATAGTTAGTTGCAGCCACAGTATAATCTAACTATTCCATCCATCCATTTTCTATGCCGCTTTATGGGTCACGGGTATGCTGGAGCCTATCCCAGTTGACTTTGGGCGGGAGGCGGGGTACACTGGTTGCCAGTCAATGGCAGGGCAGACAAACAAGCATTCACACTCAAATTCATACCAATTTAGAGTCGCCAACTAACCTAACATGCATGTTTATGGAATGTGGGAGGAAACTGGAGAAAACCCACGCACACATGGGGAGAACATGCAAACTCCACACAGAGATGCCCAACGGAGATTCGAACCCTGAACCTCCTGACTGTGAGGCCGACATGCTAACTAAATTATGGAACTCATTTTGTCAATCAACCCAAAAGGTTTTCCAGGATGTGGTCTACACAAACATCTTGGCTGTCCTAGCAAGCAACTTAGAAAAAACAGATCTATATTTTTAGGTATTCAAAATGTTATCTTTTAGAAAACACAGCACAACTGTTTTAAATGGGAGTTTGAGGTTTGAGGAGATTTTGGTATTTTGTCAAAAACGTAAACAAATACAGAAATGACAACAATGCCTTGTACAACAACATTTTACAATTCAAAACACAAAATTACAAATGTATGTCTGCTTCACTCTTCAAATACTCGTCGACTTGGTTTAGCCTTAGGTGTTGAGGTCAAAGGTGGGCTGGCTGTCGGACTCAGTCTCTCAAGCTGAGAAGTGGCAGGTTTTTCGTGTCGGACGTACAGGTCTTACGGGGATATTTTATGCTGTGCACAGCTGAAGGCTTCGGTCTTGCATTGTATCCCAGCTCCCTAGAAACACTGCAAACTTCCTCAAATCAAGCAATCATTGTTGAAATGCAGCAAGCATAACAGCAACCGCTGCGATGGCTGCACCCTCCCAGGTTATCAAGTCTTGAAATGCTCTCCAAAAGCTTGCAAAATATTCCATTAAAACTCTCATGATGTTTACATGCTTTTCAAGTGTCTGAGCAAGCCCACACACACAAACGACTTGAGCATTCCTTGGACCTCTTTGAGTAGCATCAGACCTGCACACTGTGGTGGCGAACGCCTCAGTACTCGGTCCAACTTTCATTTGGTCAAATTGTCTATGTGTGGGTGTTCAAACAGACAGCTCTTTTTATTCTCAAAATCAGCCAAATCAAGCTGTGGAATTGTCATACAAGTCTTGTAGAAAATCCCGTGTTATATAGCTCTTTACATACAACAATGACAGAACTCCTTCAAAACTGTAAACAAGTGGTCAACATTTCAGTGCATTAAAGTTCATTGACTAATAACTTTGGCTACCCGTACCCAAGGTTTAAGTATTTTTTAACACATGGACAAAAATACACCGTGCACTAGGATTCATCATTACACTTCGTCATAAACACTTCTGACAGAAAATAAAATTTCTCAAAGAAACTTAATTAGGTATTCCGCAAAGATTTAACTAAAATCAACCGATAACAGAATCAAGCCTTTTATGTCATATGTGCACATTTCAGACTTGTGGTCAATATATTTCTAAGCAGCAGGGGGCAAACCGAAATTTTCCCGGCAGATTGACCAACACGAGGAAGACAGAAGACGGTGAATTGTGGGTTGAGAGAAAATGACAAAGTGCATGCCAAAATCGAGTGGTGAAAAACATTACAGGCACCTTACATCTGGCACAGTTTTTGTCTGGCGGTGGATCTGCTGTAAGGAGTGTTGCGATCATGAAGGATGCGAGTGATGGTGAACAGAAAGCGGGTGACAATAACAACCGTCGCAACAATGTTGCGGTTAGCATTGTTGAGCCGTTTGGTGCTACATCGGAGTGTTCCATCCATCCATTTTCTATACCGCTTATCCTCATTAGGGTCGCGGGTATGCTGGACTATCCCAGCTGATCTCGGGCGGGAGGCGGGGTACACCCTGGACTGGTCGCCAGTCAATCGCAGGGCACATATAGACAAACAACATTCACACTCACATTCATACCTACGGACAATTTAGAGTCGCCAATTAACCTAACATGCATGTTTTTGGAATGTGGGAGGAAACCGGAGCACCTGGAGAAAACCCACGCACGCACCGGTGAGAACATGCAAACTCCACACAGAGATGCCCGATGGAGATTCGAACCCAGAACCTCCTGACTGTGAGGCCAACATGCTACCCCATTCATCCACCGTGCGGCGTGATACGATTTATAACGGGAAATTTATCAGGGGACTGATAAATTTCCCCCAAATAGCTTGGCTTTGTCGGCTTACTATTGCTGCTGATAACTAGCAGTTCGCAACCCAAGTTTTAGTTTGCAGGTCAAAGTAAGAACATCAGCAGACAGACAGGTCGCATCTGAAAAAAGCACATGATTTGGGACAATTGTATGCCAAGGCAGCACTGGATAAATCACCAACTAGGAGGTGACTAAGAGGCTGTCCACACAGAAACGTTGTCCGGTTAAAATGTCAAAGTACGTATCTTATGGCTGCAGCCTTTCACCCACACAAAAACGGTGTTTGAGTGCAATGAAACGATATCGTTTTTAAGGGCCTTCCAGAGTGGGAAAATCTTGTCGTTGCCGTGTAGACACCGAACGAATGACCATGCATGTCCAATTGACACCACATTAGCATGCTTAAAGACTGGCGAGCTATTGTTCTCGAGATGAAAGTTCACACCATTCTTCGGGTGGGGGTGCGTTTGGCCACTTTCTTTGAAAACCAGCAAGCGACACCGGGGGAAAATACGACCAAAATGTAAACGCAATGACCTGAGCAGATAAACATGGAAACTAATCTCAACAGAATACAAGAATACGGAATAAACGCACAACGCCGAGCTTCAGAGTACCAAACAGAGACAACACGTCTCAACAGAATCAAAAATTCCATTTGTTCAGAATCCTCTTGAGCAATACATACTCGGCAATTCCACGTGTAAAAAGCATGAGCACACGGTTACCAAACATCCCTGGAACCTTATCGGACACTTGCATACACACACACGTTCTATTTTCCATTCTTGACCGGAGAGCTTTTCAAAAGTGTAACTGTAGAACATAAACCAAAGTAGCTACTCAGCCAAAGCAGATGATGACAGCAGGTACCAAAGCCTTTAATTTGGACCATTATTAACAAACTAAGTCCTGAACCCCCAAAAGCCCAAAGTCAAACAGGCACTTACAGTCATCCTTTTCCTAATTGAAGAACACGCAAAGCTGGAGTCTTACCACAGCCAGGCCTGGTCAGGCGAGTATGTTACACAAATCTGGATCATGAGTTTGGGTGTTCTTCTCCTCTTTTCAAATTGGGATGGTAGGAGAAAACGGACTGAGCGGTAACTTGAAACTTATTTACTTCACGGAGCCCAACCCCCAACCACGCTGCACGTCTAACTACTTCCTGTCAGCCTCAGAGGATGCGACGTGAGAGCCGCCCTTCACTTGTCGGAACAGCAGCAAAAATCAACACAAAGTGCTTCAAGCGCCGAAGAAGAAGAACAACAACAAATGTTTGTTGAAATATCAACAAAAGTGTTACTTGATTTATTCCAAAGCTGAACAAAATAAACACCTTCTGGTCTGTGTGGGCAGGACAAGCACCTTGTTAATGTTATCCTCGTGTGGAAAATATCATCAGAAACATGTGGTTGTAGACTTTAGCCAATCCCAGCGTAACTGTACAAAGCAAAACACACAGTAGTCTTATATTCTCTTACCCGAGTCAGAATCTTTCTGGTCTCCATTTGCCCCAGTTGTGAATGGCAGCTTCCTTTTAGAGGCCTTTTCTTTCATCTCCTTGACCCCATCATTGCGATCCAATTTGGGAGTCTTGTTTGACAACACTTTTTCCTGCAAACAAAATAAATTAGATCAGCGACAGGGTTAGTGAGACCCCATGATGTCAGTGTTGACGGAATCGCGGAAGGAATTGCGGCACCCTTCCGACCCTCAAAATAAGAGCGCTATTTGCCACGTCCGGTCTACTTGTGTACATAAAATATCTCACATTAATAACAATTGCATCCGTAACCACATCTTCCTTAATCACAAACGGGGGCGTGACAGTTTGTTGAAGATTTTGCAGCAAAGTGTGCAGAAGCCCATTAGAAAAGCTAGCCAGGCGCTAAAAATACTTTTGGGAGAAAAAGTTTGGGAACCACTGGCGTACATATTATTTTTTTTAAGGCCTACAAACTGAAATAGACACATGTAATCCACAAAGCCTCAATCAGAGGTAACTGGATTTGCTCTTTGCGACTTGAATGATTGAGTGTAAAGTACACATGCACATCACCTCTTCATAAAATTCTGGAACCCCCTTCCCAGCCACGGGGCATGTTTTTCATTATGTGCCGACTCCTTGAACTCCGCCCCCCCTGCCCTGCCCATAAGGCGATGATGTCATGGTACAGTACAGTGTTCAGCTTTCATCTTCTTCTTCAACGACACCAATTCTCTTAAGTTTATTTACAATCTGGGTAGTAGACATTGTGTTGCACGAAAAAGCGGTAAGCTGAGAAAATGATAAGTGAATGTAAAACATACACAGTAAGACTTCTGTTTTAATGATATTTAATTTCTATTTTTAATGCTGCGACGGGCTAGTTTTCTCAGATCTGCCTTCACATGACACCCTGCGGTCTTCCATTAATGTCTGCTTTTTTCGTTTCACTTTGCTTTCCACCCACCCCTGTGCGTTTCGTTCCCTCCCCTCCCTTCCACCAGGCCAGAGTCTGATGCAATCCTTTGCAGAGGGCTGTAAATCTATGCCTGCATAAGCTTCACCTCTCTGCGCTTCGTCTGCTGCTGCTGCTGCTTGTATCTTAACAGTTGGCACCCTCATCACTCTGCACCAAATACTTTGCTCCCATGAAAATAACATGCCTGAGCACGTGTCAGATTAGGGGAATGCTTCCTGTACCGCGTACAAGTGACAGTGAATGTTTGGCCGAAGGGGCCTGCAGTACTCTACTACGCTTATTTACAAACATTCATTCATTTTCTATACCGCTTATCCTCATTAGGGCCGCGGGGATGCTGGAGCCTATCCCAGCAGACTTTGGGCGAGACGCGGGGTACACCCTGGACTGGTTGCCGGTCAATCGCAGGGCAAACAGTAGCTTTAAAAAAGTAAGTATTATGTTTAAAAAGGCTCAGATTCCGCAACCATATGAAACAATAGACAACGCTTAAAAAAATAAAGGGAACACTTAATCAACACAGTGTAACTCTAAGTCAATCACACTTCTGTGAAATCAAACTCTCCACTGATTGACAGTCAATTTCACAGGCTGCTGTGCAAGTTGAATAGACAACAGGTAATTATAGGCAATTAGCAAGACACCCTCAATAAAGGACCACAGAGCACTTCTCGCTTCCTATGCTTTCTGGGTGATGTTTTCGGTCACTTTTGAACGCTAGCGGTGCTCTCAATCTAGTGGTAACTAGCATGAGTCTGCAACAACTCAGCAGCAGGACCGCTGCCTCCGCCTTTGTGCAAGAAGGAAACGGGGCAACACTGCCAGAGCCCTGCAAAATGACCTCCAACAAGCCACAAATGTGCATGTGTCTGCTGTACGGTCAGAAACAGACTCCATGAGGGTGCTATGAGGGTCCGACGTCCACAGGTGGGGGTTGTGTTACCACCCAACATTGTGCAGGACGTTTGGCATTTGCCAGAGAACACCAAGATTGGCAAATTCACCACTGGTGCCCTGTGCACTTCACAGGTAAAAGGAGGTTCAAAACTGAACACATGTGACAGACATGGCAGATGCCGTGGAGAACGTTCTGCTGCCTGCAACATCCTCCAGCATGACTGGTTTGGCAGTGGGTCAGTAATGGTGTGGGGTGGCATTACTTTGGGGGGCCGTACAGCCCTCCCTGTGCTTGCAGGAGGCCACCTGACTGCCATTAGCTCCCGAGCTGAGATCCTCAGACCCCTGGTGTGACCATCAAAGTTGGATCAGCCAGTAATGTGTTTTTCTATTTTCATTTCAAATCCAGACATCCATGGGCTAATAAATTAGATTTCAATGTATAATTTTTGTGTGATTTTGTCAGCACATTGAACTATGTAAAGTATATACATGAAGTATTTAATATGAACATTTCCTTCATCGTGGTATTTTAGTGTTCCCTTTATTCTTTTGAGCACTGTATGCTTTGGAGGTATACTGTATGAATCATACTGTTGTTGGACCAGGGTTTTTACAAGGAGAGTGTTGTAGTTTGTATATCATGCTTACCTTCTTCCCACCCTGCTTTTCCACCATGTCGGTGTTAAGTGGGAAGTGGTCCAGCTGGGGGGTTTTAGAACCCCCACCTTTGGGCATCGTTCAGCTCTCCCCACGCCAAGCTTCATTCACGCTGCCATTGCATCGTCATCAACCGTCTGCAAGAGGGGTGGAAAGAGGGACAGTGGGGGAGGTTATCACCTGGCCACTAGGTTTTTTAAAAACACATTTCCATACTGCCTTACAAAGCACCCATTGGCAGTACATCAAGCGCTCGCTGTTGAAGCTCCTCAAACATTTGATAAACACTCCTGATGACGCAGACGATGCTTGAAGGCAGAGTATATTTGACATTGCAAGCCAAATGCACTTTTTTCTGACCCAGATTTTCCTTTTTCAAGAATGTAGTTAGTGGTTATTGTACTAGTCAACATGTTAAGACACAGACCTCAAACACAATCAGTGCACCTTGTGAGAACACCCAAAGCTGTGAATTCCACAATCTGGCTTTGATTTGTCATTGTTGCTGAGATGCAAAGGTAAAATAGTAATCATCATGCCAAATGAGAATGTAACAGCAATGACCCAAGCAGATGCTCTTTTAAAAGCCGTAACTTCTTCATATTGTGAAAGTACTGCAGTGGTGTTTATGTCAAGCACGCGTCTTTCAAATTTTCAAAAAGCACCCTATTGGGTCTCTGCTTTTTGCGGATGATGTGGTCCTGTTGGCTTCATCAAGCCGTGACCTTCAACTCTCGTTGGATCGGTTCGCAGCTGAGTGTGAAGCGGCTGGTATAAGAATCAGCACCTCCAAGTCTGAGTCCATGGTCCTTGCCCAGAAAGGGATGGGAGTGCCATCTCCGGGTCTGGGACAAGATCCTGCCCCAAGTGGAGGAGTTTAAGTATCTCGGGGTCTTGTTCACGAGTGAGGGAAGGATGGAACGCGAGATGGACAGACGGATTGGTGCAGCTTCTGCAGTGATGTCGATTCTGCATCGTTCCGTTGTGGTGAAGAGGCAGCCGAGCCGAAAGGCAAAGCTCTCAATTTACCGATCCATCTACGTTCCTACCCTCAGCTATGGTCATGAGCTTTGGGTAGTGACAGAAAGGACAAGATCGCGGGTACAAGCGGCCGAAATGAGGGCGGCTGGGATCTCCCTTAGAGATAGGGTGAGAAGCACTGTCATCCGGGAGGGAGTCGGAGCAGAACCGCTGCTCCTCCGCATTGAGAGGAGCCAGATGAGGTGGCTCGGGCATCTGGTGTTCAGGGGAAGTCTGACCGGTAGGAGAGGGACGTCTGGGCTTCCCTACTTAGGCTGTTGCCCCTGCGACCCGACCTCGGATAAGCGGATGAAAATGAATGCATGGATGGTCAAGTACCATCAACAAACACTACTGCTCAAGTGAAAATGCTTTATAATGAAAAGATCAAATAATGAAAATCCCACTGTGACGGAACTTAAAAAACATACTATTTCTAGAATTGCTCTACTTTGGCCAATGAGTCTATTTGCTATTATGACATTTTGCACAGAGCAGTTTAATGTCCTCCACGTTCTCACTGTGTTCCTTGTGTTTGTGTACAACAATACTTTATGCTTTACTACCCATTACCTTCCTTCATGACGATAGGTCTTTTGCTTCTCAGGGTCATGAATTAATCATGCATTCCATCCACAGTCCCCTCCTCCATAATGTACTCTCTGTCTTCCGAATGCATTTCAACTATGATCATCCTTGTGACTTGAGTGAGTGAACAGATGAGACCATGGCTGTATCGCTTTTTTTCTCTGCTCAGAGACATTGGCACTCCTATCTTCCCTGGCGCCACTTCCATCTCGCCCACCCCCACTCGCTTTCTCTTCCTTCTGCAGTTCTCCTATTCAGAGACTGCTATTTATATCCCCCCAGTCAAGTCAAAACAGAAAGCCAGCCAACCAAGTGAGGCTAACACCAACAGAGGTTGAACAGCTCCCCTTTTGCTGGTGTATGGCATGGAAATCAAATAGCACCTTTCCACTTGAGCACCACTAGGCTGTGTTTCCAGTTGTACTGAGAAGAGATTTCACTGTCAGGAAACAACAGTGGAAAGTCTCCCTGGAAGAAAATATCTGGTAGAAAGTCACATTCCCTGACTTTCAACAATAAGAGTAAGGTAGTCATATAGTATTTTCTAACATTGTCAACAGGCATTTTCGTATTTGTACGTCACAATCACAATTCGGTACACACCTCGCTTTTAAGGTCAAGGTTTGGTTAATTTTAAATTTTAAAATGAAAACAAAATGACAAACATACAACTACTTAGTGTTTGTGTGAACAACATTTAAGGATAAAAAAAATTTAACACAAAAACTTCCATCTGCCGGCACATAATTCTCCAATAAACACAATGCAAAAAATGAAAAAAAAAAAAAATATATATATAGCAAACAAAAACTGAAGGATGCTGAGGGGCACTGCTACATTTTGTGCATTAAAGATGCTTGACCTAATCTGATGTAGGTGAAAACATCCTCATTGAGCCTTGTGTTCCATCCATCCATTTTCTATACCGCTTATCCTCATTAGGGTCGCGGGGATGCTGGAGCCTATCCCAGCTGGCTTTGGGCGAGAGGCGGGGTACACCCTGGACCGGTCGCCAGCCAATCGCAGGGCACATATAGACAAACAAACATTCACACTCTAATGGACAATTTAGAGTAGCCAATGAAGCTAACATGCATGTTTTTGGAATGTGGGAGGAAAGCGGAGTACCCGGAGAAAACCCACACACGCACGGGGAGAACATGCAAACTCCACACAGAGATGCCCGACGGAGATTCGAACCCTGAACCTCCTGACTGTGAGGCCAACATGCTACCCAGTCAACCGCCGTGCGGCCCTGAGCCTTGTGTTATAGGTGACAAATCAAATGCGTCTAAACTCTACTATACAGTCGTGCCTTGCCACATGCTAACGTCATTTCATCATGGTTTTTCAAACATATTAATAAATCACGGTTATTATAGTTGAATACGGCCTGCTATTAGTAAAAAATATGCATATGTAAGCAAATACTACATGTTTATTGCCTACATTAAGCATTTTCAAACCTAAAAAATCTTAATTAACCAAAATACAAACAAACCATTAAGAAGATGCATTGAAATTGTGAATGTAGTGTTCTACATTGGTCACGAGGTGTCAGTAATTGTTCGGTGAGACAACAACCCTTTATTGCAGGTTTAAATTACATCACGAAAGGCACGATAATGATAAGTATCATAATAATACCATGGGCTACTGTTGCAGCTGTAACCCACAACAAGCTGAAACCCAACTCTGAACGTCCGATGTCATTTCATGTAATTTTATTTTTAGACTATGCCAAGGACCAATAAAAAAAAAAAAAAAAAGGCAAAAGTGATCCCCCTGGTTGTAGCGACTATCAAGTCCCACCATTTTTACTCGCTTGTGGTTGCAGGGGATCCAGGTTATACCAGGCTTGAACAAAAACATCCGCTTTGGGGTATGGTCCCATTTCTTGCACCCAAATGAAGGAAATGAATTGTCCAGAGTGGACTTATGGTGGAGGCTGGCTAGCGTGTGCATGCAGGAGCATGTATGGGAGAGTGAGCTGTGTAAAAAAAAAAAAGTATGTGCACCTTGTAAGTGCAAGAGTGAAGACAAATGCATCAGTAACTGTTTCAACAGCCCATGCACAAGTCCCTCGATGTGGTACAGAACCAGAGTTCAACATGACCAACTCCATTGCGCGCCTGAAGCAGCACCACAAAAGACAGTATGAGGATCCTCGCAAAACCACAAAGGCAAAGAACGTATCTCCAGCTCCCCCAGACAACCACGGCCATCCCGAAGTTCTTCCCACACTTACTGCTGCTGACTGAATCTGAGTATTATCATTTGAGTGAACCTTTTTTTTAATTACAATTCTACACTACAAAATAAGCAATATAGGTATGCAATACTCGTGCTTGTATCAGAATGGATTGAAATCGGATGATACTCAAGGTTACAATATCACTATCATATAGGAAGTGAACTTGGACATAGTTATAGATAAGATGATGGATGCCCTTATGATCAATAAGCTCATCCAGAAGGCCTTACGATACGACAGGGGTGTCAAACTCTAATCGCACGGAGGACCAACACTCGAGCAAACTGGACTTGACCTCCCACCTGCAAAAAGATGTTTTTGCATCGGCGTGGGGGAAATGCACATTTTTTGTGTCCATTCATTCCTGCTTGAATTTTTTTTACTTTTCAATTGTCATCAAGACTATGGTTGTTTTGTCGTAGTTGTTGATTTTAATAAAGTGAAATTACATTAACACAAAAACGACACAATGTTAAATGTTTTGTAGTTACAACGACCACTTATGACGGTCTCGTGCCTCTTTATAGGTGTTATTTTGTACAGACAGGGTGCAATAGTTAAAGTGCAGCCGTTTTTAGTCATCTGCATTTAAATGGTTTGGACTTTTGGTCTGAAGCAGGAATGGTTGTGAATTTAGTGCGATGAACAATATTGTTTGCACTTTTAAAATTACAATGCCAAGGAGTAGTTTGTACCGGAGGAATCGTTTAATTACACCGATCGCTGTAAGCACTTTGCTTGATGAGGTCCACGAGGCGGGCCGAGTCAATGTCATTTTACAAACAGTTCCGCGGGCCGGATGGAATCGCAGCACGAGGCGGATATGACCCCTGGGCCCAACTTTGGCACATATGCCTTATGAGAATGAGGAAAAGAAAAAAAAACCCAAATATTGAAGCTATAAAGTGATTAGCCGTTAAGAGCAACAAAACACTTAGCTGTAAATGTGCCCCCCCTACTAAGTTGAACCGGTCTCTGGAACTATGCTACTAAGTTTAAAGAAATGGCTTTGTGCTTTCGCCAAAGCATTCATTGCATTATATTGAGCAAGATTACGTTATGCCAATATTTACGTTACAACATTGGCTTATGGCAGCAGCAGCACCATGGAGAGATGTCACGCACACATTATGGAAATAACTGCAAAAAAGTCCGTTTAACAGACATAAATAACAGGCAGTTTGAACATTGCACAGCATATATTTTGAATCTTTTCTGCCTGACATTAGCAGGATTGGCCTCGGCCAGTAGAATCCTAACTATAGAGAAAAGGAATGGTGCGAGTTGAGCCAGAAAAGCAATCCAGACCAAATGACGGATAGGACCTGCCAGCACTGCCAGTCCTTCCCTCCACAGTTTCGCTCATCCATTCATGAACACACACACACACACTGCTCCTGAAGTAGCATTATCTCATCTTCCTGGAGCCACTCCCTCTGCGGTCAAACAGAGGCCAGCACTTCAGCATATTGCAGCATGCACCGATATCAGGGTATTTCAGTAGCAGTCTGGTTGATGTGCTAACTAAACAACGGGACAACTGGCTGCCAAACTGAAGCTTCAACATTGTTGATCTAAACATGAGGTGTCCAAACGTTTTCCCACCAAGGGCCACACTGTGTAATTGAAATCTATCTTCCACATTTGTGCTGTTTCTAAGTTTGCTTGATTATATTTCTACCATGTGCTCCAACTAGACATAGGATGGCAAAACATTTGGCAGTATTGTAAATAGAGCTCTAAAATGCGTCAGTTTGAATTATCTTGATTGGAAAGAGAAAAAAAGTCGCATACAATTTAACACCATGAAAGTGGAATATTTGTCTTTAAATTAAATAACAAAACAAAACAAACTAACGATGCAATCAAGTGGTTCAAGAAGTGGCAAAATAAAACACAACAGAAACACCAGTTAGGTTAATGTTACATTATTATCACATAGAGGCAGGGGTGTCACAAATATTCGTAGGGCCTATTTCTTACCAAATTCCATTTTTTCGATTGTATTTTTTTACAATTCAGATTTTAATATTTCACACTTATTTTTTTACCAGCATAGTGTGTGACATTTTTGGCTTAGTGAATAAAAGGTCTGTAAATTCAGTGCAAAAAACATTTAGTGCTGAAATCCATCAATGGCATCAATTTAGCCCAGATGTAGCCTGGCTGACTTTTCGAATGGGATGTCAGCCTCCGCACACATTGCTACAGAATCTTCAGCCAACTGTCATAGCTGAGCTTGTCGTTTAGAAAGCCACTCATGCAATTCCAACTGCCCGTGTCAAATATTTCTATGACATTCTTATTTTGATTACAGTTAGACATGTGTCAAACGGCGCTCTTATTTTGAAGGCTGGAGGGATGTTCTGTGTGTGAGAAAGTCTCTTTGCGGCTAAGACCAGCTGGATGCAAAAAAAACCCCCACGTCCTTCTTGTATTTTTCCACTCAGAACCCGCACGTCGTCATCAGGCATGGTAAAAACGCTCCTGACATTTAAACACAACACGGTGAAAATATACTCATCCAGCCCGAGTTGCACACACAAGGACAGCATTTCATTCACATGATGTTCCTTTCCGCAAGATTCAACAGTAATGGCCAATTCCGCGATTCAGTTACCGTGGAAACCATAGGGCCCCTACACTTGTTTGTGGATCACGTGATTGTTGTTTGCAACTGAGAGGTTGTTCAGTGGTGGTTGGCTGTTGTTCAGAGGAGAATAAACAGCTAATGCCACTCATCCTCCCCGTTCTGAATCCCTACTTCCACACTTGGTGACCCTTGATGTTGACCAACGACGACGATAATTGTGTGGCTGTGCCAACGCTGCTCAATGCTAACGGGGCAGGTAAGAAATTGTGGCAAAAATAAGGCACCGTTGCTGCTGAGAGGAACAACACGCAGGTATCGGTTCACTTTGAGTGATACAATCCGAAACAATTCCGTAACTTCAAATCAATTCAGTAACTTTTTGGCTAAAACTATTCAACCAGTTTGAGCGTGTTTTTTTTGTAAAGAGAATCGGGTATAAACTTGTTGATTTGATTAGGACAGTACATATTAATCAACATATGAGCAAAAGCATCACAGTAAATATGTCAGAACAGGCTGCAATAGCTAAATTTCATCCTAAGGCAGCCACCATAAAACACATTTATAAATAACATACACATAACACCATAAAACCATAAAAGAAAGAAAACAAATATACACAATAGAGGGAGTGCAGAATTATTAGGCAAGTTGTATTTTTGAGGATGAATTTTATTATTGAACAACCATGTTCTCAATGAACCCAAAAAACTCATTAATATCAAAGCTGAATATTTTTGGAAGTAGTTTTTAGTCTGTTTTTAGTTTTAGCTATTTTAGGAGGATATCCGTGTGTGCAGGTACCTATTACTGTGCATAATTATCAGGCAACTTACCAAAAAACAAATATATACCCATTTCAATTATTTCTTTTCACCAGTGAAACCAATATAACATCTCAACATTCACAAAATACATTTCTGACATTCAAAAACAATCAGTGAGCAATATAGCCACCTTTCTTTGCAAGGACACTCAAAAGTCTGCCATCCATGGATTCTGTCAGTGTTTTGATGTGTTCTCCATCAACATTGCGTGCAGCAGCAACCACAGCCTCCCAGACACTGTTCAGAGAGGTGTACTGTTTTCCCTCCTTGTAAATCTTACATTTGATGATGGACCACAGGTTCTCTATGGGGTTCAGATCAGGTGAACAAGGAGGCCACGTCATTAGTTTTTCTTCTTTTAGAGCCTTTCTTGCCAGCCACGCTGTGGAGTACTTGGACGCGTGTGATGGAGCATTGTCCTCCATGAAAATCATGTTTTTCTTGAAGGATGCAAACTTCTTCCTGTATGACTGCTTGAAGAAGGTGTCTTCCAGAAACTAGAAGTAGGACTGGGAGTTGAGCTTGACTCCATCCTCAACCCGAAAAGGCCCCACAAGCTCATCTTTGATGATACCAGCCCAAACCAGTACTCCACCTCCACCTTGCTGGCGTCTGAGTCGGACTGGAGCTCTCTGCCCTTTACCGATCCAGCCACGAGCCCATCCATCAGGCCCATCAAGACTCACTCTCATTTCATCAGTCCATAAAACCTTAGAAAAATCTGTCTTCAGATATTTCTTGGCCCAGTCTTGACGTTTCAGCTTGTGTGTCTTGTTCAGTGGTGGTGGTTTTTCAGCCTTTCTTACCTTGGCCATGTCTCTGAGTATTGCACACCTTGTGCTTTTGGGCACTCCAGTGATGTTGCAGCTCTGAAATATGGCAAAACTGGTGGCAAGTGGCATCTTGGCAGCTGCACGCTTGACTTTTCTCAGTTCATGGGCAGTTATTTTGCGCCTTGGTTTTTCCACACGCTTCTTGCGACCCTGTTGACTATTTTGAATGAAACGCTTGATTGTTCGATGATCACGCTTCAGAAGCTTGGCAATTTTAAGAGTGCTGCATCCCTCTGCAAGATATCTCACTATTTTTGACTTTTCGGAGCCTGTCAAGTCCTTCTTTTGACCCATTTTGCCAAAGGAAAGGAAGTTGCCTAATAATTATGCACACCTGATATAGGGTGTTGATGTCATTAGACCACACCCCTTCCCATTACAGAGATGCACATCACCTAATATGCTTAATTGGTAGTAGGCTTTCCAGCCTACACAGCTTGGAGTAACACAACATGCATAAAGAGGATGATGTGCTCAAAATACTAATTTGCCTAATAATTCTGCACTTCTTGTATTTACAGACAACGTTACACTGGGAGTCCAGTTACAGTAAGCATAAAACAGATTCAGTAGTTTAAGATGGACATTACCCATGAACACAGGAATGTTTTGCCTTTAACCAGCGTTTTAGTGTTTTCTTGAAGGTTAGATAATTGTCACAGTTTCTGACATTAGCTGGTAGTGCATTCCATGACTGTGTACCTCTAATAGAAACATCCATTTGGTTAAATTTAGTCCTACGTCGCTAATGATCCAGTATTGCCCCGAGTATTACTTTTCTTCTGTATAAAAACCTGTAATGGTGGAGGGGCAAGTCCATTTAAAACCTTAAAAATAAGACAGACATCCAAAAACGTCTGATAACTGCTTAGAATTTTACAATAGTGAAAGGGTTTCTAATGTTTTTTTTGAACAGAGACTTGATAGGTTTTAATGTGTTCTCTATTGCCTGTGACCAAGTTGTGTAGCAATAGGTTGTATGAGTCAGAACCATTGCATGCGTAAACACTCTTGTTGATTCAGAAGTCAGAAAAGGTCTTATACAACTGAAATTTGATTGTATTTTTGATTGTTTTAACATGTTGCTTAAATGTTAGGTGTGAATCTAAGATCACACCGAGATACTTAAACTGGTCCATCACATCTAACCGTTCACCTTTAACTAAAACAGATACTTGCTGGTCAATAACCATCTGTCCTGAGAAAAACATGCAAACAGTTTTCTTAGTATTAAGATGTAAACAAGAATTTTTTTTAAAGCCAGTTGGAACCAGTTGGAACCACCATGGAACCAGAAAGCAAGCAGCATCTTGCTTAGTTTTTGCATGGGCATACAACACAGTATCATCTGCATATAATTGTAATTTGGCGGTTGAACACACATCCCGTAAATGATTGACATACAGACTAAAAAGAATAGGGCCTAGTATTGAGCCTTGTGGAACCCCAGCCGAGCATGTAAGATAGAACATTTTCAGTCAACCTATCTCCTAGGTATGATTGCATCCAGTCAAGTTCACTTCCTGAAAAATTAAAATGAGTTAATTTTAAAAGGAGCACACCATGATGTAGTGTATCAAAAGCCCGTTTTAAGTCTAAAAAACGTACCACCCTGATCTACAAAACATTCTCTAGAAAGTAACAGGTTACCGTTTCTGTTGAGTGATATTTACGAAAAGCAAACTTCGTTGGGTGAGTATGAGTAGAGTATGTTCAGAATTTAGGTGTTCCATTAGCTGTGTGGCAATCCACTTCTCTGCTACTTAGATACAACTGGTAAAATACGTATTGTCCGATAATTCTGTGGTTTTGTCATATCTCCAGCCTTAAAGGCAATTTATTTAATTATGGATACAACCAAACAAGTAAACAAGAATTCATGCCAAATGCATTGACATTTTATTTGAATGAAGTTGGTTGAATTAACGATGAATGAATCAACAGATTGAATTAAATCAAGTCTGTGATTAATTCTGATAAAACATGACTAACTAATTTGATACCTCATTCACTTCTCTACCCCATGTATTAAAGAAGTTAGATCAAATTTCACTGAGGGGAATTTTTGCCTTTTGTTCCCATTGCTTCAACATTCCACAAGACCAAAGCGAAGATCGACTCATGGACCTTGGCAAGTACAACCGTACTACAAAATATATAATTACTTAGGCTGTGACATTTGTTTCAAAATTCAACAGAGTAATCATTTTACATTTTTTGATCATTAAAAAGTCCAGGGAAGAAAATCAAGTGTCATAATTTTCACGTAGGTTGCGCACTCTTAGTGCAGCATCATGCTGTATTCCTTTCCACACCACAAATTGCATGTACACATTCATTCAGGAAAATGTTTGCTTGATTATATTTCTAACATGTGCTCCACCTAGACATAGGATGGCAAAACATTTGGCAGTATTGTAAATAGAGCTCTAAAATGCGTTAGTTTGAATTATCTTGATTGGAAAAAGAAAAAAAAGTCACATCCAATTTAACACCATGAAAGTGGAATATTTGTCTTTAAATTAAATAACAAAACAAAACAAACTAACAATGCAATCAAGTGGTTCAAGAAGTGGCAAAATAAAAAACAACAGAAACACCAGTTAGGTTAATGTTACATTATTATCACATAGGGGCAGGGGTGTCACAAATATTCGTAGGGCCTATTTCTTCCCAAATTCCATTTTTTCGATTGTAATTTTTTAGAATTCAGATTTTAATATTTCACACTTATTTTTTTACCAGCATAGTGTGTGACATTTTTGGCTTAGTGAATAAAAGGTCTGTAAATTCAGTACAAAAAACATTTAGTGATGAAATCCATCAATGGCATCAATTTAGCCCAGATGCAGCCTGGCTGACTTTTCGAATGGGATGTCAGCCTCCGCACACATTGCTACAGAATCTTCAGCCAACTGTCATAGCTGAGCTTGTCGTTACGAAAGCCACTCATGCAATTCCAACTGCCCGTGTCAAATATTTCTATGACATTCTTATTTTAATTACAGTTAGACATGTGTCAAACGGCGCTCTTCAAATTCTCTGGGAAAATTGTAATTTTAAAGACCTCCACACAGACTCTCCTAACAGAGCATGCGTGCTCTGTCAGATTTATTGTATCGCCAAAATACTGGGATTGTACACTATAGTCGCCTTTAAGTGACATCACCTGCGAGCACGAGTAATGAACTCAAATCAAACTGTTACGAGTAACATTTAATGTCTTTATTAATAAAAGTGCAAAAACAAAAACAAAACACATCAGTATAAATCCTTGCTTAAATCCAAAGCTGTATTTCTTAGTATTGATGCAATCCATTCATTATCTTTCAAACAATGTTAGACGGATATATGTCGTCTGGAAGGGAACTTGCTGAACACTGATGGTCGGTTTGTAACTGTTAGGCATGGATGCACTGACCGCTTATTCAAGTACGAGTTATTGAAAGATTTGCATTTTACATTAAGAAGTGGACGTGTTGTTTTTGTTCCCCAAAGCATGCAATTTGTCTGTATGATGCGTCGCTAACGTCACTGATTCTACTGTTACTACAACAACACAACAACTACGGCGCAAAACTCCCAAGTCAAGCCCCTCTTTTCAGCCTGACATGTTGCGGAAGTACCTACAAGCCTGCATCTGCGTCTGGACCGGGCACATCACGCTTGGGCCACCTCCTGGTGAAAGGGGAGTAATGTCGCCTACTGATTGAGCCTCAAAGAAGCTGACGAGCTAGCTGACGAGATAACTTTCCAAGTTATTTCAGCAGCGTTTCAGGGGGCAACTTCAGGAAGGGGCGTGTTAGTGTCTATGAGGAAATATGCCATGAATGAGCAGTCCACTGGGGAAATATTTCCCACACAAACGTTCTTCTCACAGTGACAGCATTTCGCTCACATTATGTTAATTTTGGTGGTGGCTTTCTAAGTGGAGACACTGCCTTGTTCAAGCTCCACTGGGTGTCTAAACTATAAAGTACAAAACAGTTAAGTGCTTGTTTTATGCGGGCCATCATGCGTTATATTTTTAGACTTAGAAACAGGCCAGTTAAAAACGACTGGGGGTCACATTTGGCCTGTGTCCCAAAATTTTGTTTTTAACAAAGACAAAGTCGCTGGGGATCAAGCATCTATGTGGTTCTATGGGGCAGTGGGCTGGCCTGGACGCTTGGATTCTGCATGACGAATGGTCGATCTGTCTGAGGCGGAGTCCCCTTTTGATTGACAGTGAAATGAGCGACTCAGCGATCTTAGACTATAAACCTCCACTCTGAGCATTTTTGAAGTTTTTGATCCGGAGACTTTACCCAGCATTTATCCAATGACTGTCCAGTTTCAACACAGCTGGAAAAAGTAAGTGTCAATTGTAAAAAAATAATTCTTAAAAAATTACAAAGGTTTAAACGTAATTGGGGGGAAAAAAACCCAATTTAGGAAAAAAAACAATTTCTAGGGCCCCACTTACTAGATGTCTTCAAACACAGAAACATCTGAAAGTTCGGTCTTGGCGCTAAAACCTAAAACTGCAAACATGCTATTGTACAACCTTAAGTCCAACACAACATAAAGACAACTGAATTGTAATCCATATACACGACACCTTACAGCTGAGAAGTGGTTTCAGAACCAGAGATGAGGCAGTTGTTTGCTCCAAGCCCATGCCACGCCTATCCCATGATTTTCACTGTACACAGAGCAGTGACACACCTCCAATTTTCCACACTGACAGCTGAGCAGCACAGCCGCCCCATACAGGGATGGGCTGGTCGATGCATATGTGCCCCGCTTGCTAATGGTTAGGTGCAGTGTAAAAACCCCATCCTGTATTGTACAACATATTGCATCCCCTTCCAACTTACTCGCAGGCGGCAAACATTGTTTGTTTCCAGTGCTGATGGTAATCATATTTTGGCTAACACATTGTGCCACGTATAAGATATGGTTTAGGACATGTTCTGACAGTGTCACACTCATTCACTTTAAATTCTTTTATCTCAAAGGTTTGGGATCAATAGAGACCAAGGTTCCCCCACAAGTCAACATACATGTTATGATGTATGCTGTTGATAGAAACATGACAAGGCAGCATATTTCAAAGAGTCTGCACGTAGTGTGAAAGATACTTTACGATGTTATGTAAATAAATTGCACATACTGAAATGTTTGCAATGCACATCTGAATGCAATTTTATGATTAATCATAAACACGTCCCAATGCCAGTCCATTCTTTCACAAAACCAAACCCAAGTATTTGCTGCAAAGTGGAACATGAGGAGTGAGGCTGACAGACATCTTTTAGTTTGTTAGTCAACTTAACTGACACCGATTTCTTTCATTGATGGAAAAGTTTAATAGTGTTTTCTTGTTTTGAGTGCTGCCACTGTATTAATTTTAGCCCAATTTTGCATATTTCAAAGTTGGTTTATTTCTGTCCCAGCAGACACCAGAGGCACCATCATCTGCTAATGTTTAACTAATGACTCCACGCACAGCTAATTATAGATTATAGTGCCCACTGGTACTGATGCAAATACTAGGACAACAGCTGATTCTATATGACCACACAAATATGTATGCAGGTTAAGCATCGTAATGCTGGCAAGTGTGGGAAGAATGAAATTCAGGGGGACGGCAGCGGCAGCAACGAGCGAGCCTGTTCCGTGTGCAAATAAAAGCAGCCAGGCTCATCTGCTGTATCCTGGCAACTGGAGCACAGCTAGGGCTGCTCAGTCCCTGACCTGGGCCTATTCCTTTCACTGTAGAACTGTGCAGAAAAACAAAACGAATGATAATACATGAGCACCTGCACCACCATATAATCAAAACCTATGCAGGCACTGTGGACAGAATGTGTAACTATAAGGCACTAAGAAATGAGCAAGGTTGCATCGTCATATATCTGTGATTACAAACAGACAAGCCTGGCATTTAATTGACTTCTTACACCATGCATACACTGTTTATACACTGTATACAGTACCCTACGTCCTCAATGACCTCCGGCCCTTCAAAGCTTTTCATTTGGCCCGCCAAACATCACCCAAATAACATAAAGCATTCATTTTAACTAGAGAAGTGCCCGTTGACGCAGAACTCTCTCTGCTCTGCATGGTCAACAGTAAGGACATAAGTGTCACAATGAAGCAGCAAAAGAAGATGACGGCTCACTTTTAAACAAATATAGTGCAATCAACTCCAAAACAAAAACCAACAATAGACACTAAAAGCTGGACTTTTAACAGCAACTGGACTACAAAATATGCATTTACCAAAAAGTAAAGAGGGGATGCTGAAGGGGGACCATCTTTTTGATGGGATATTACCTGTGGAGCAAGGTTCGGACGAAACATCACTTTGACGCTGTCCAACCACTCCGTTTGGACACACGCAGAAATTAAAAATGCACTTTGGCTTACCCTGACATTTTTTTAGCTGTGTTTCTCTTCGTCGTGTAGTTCAGTATCCCTGGTATACACCATTGTTCACAAACTACTTTGTATCTTAAGACACATTCCTTTGGGGTTTAAACTAGTAAATCGGAAGCTTACTTTTCATTTGTGCGTGCATGCTCAAGTGAGGACCTGGAGCATAAGGAAAACATGGAACTAATACATGTACTTGGAATTTAAGTGCCCTGTTGGGCCCTGTCCATGCAGCTCCAGAAGTCAAGAGGATGATGGAGAAAGAAGAGTGAGCTGTGGGGAAGAATCCAATCACTTGTTGTCATTTCCTATTCGGAGCACGTACGCTCTGCCTTACACCTCTCAGTTCCATCCAATAACTGCTCAGTGCTTGTTGCCTGCCTGCCTGCCAGTCTGGTAAATCACGCGGCCTTTGCAAGTGACCTCACTAAGAAAGTGGCAGGCCTGTATATATGTATATGCAGCATTCTGCAGAAAGGCAACAACCAATCCAGTGCTTTTCACTTTCTCCACTCCAATCCCTCTGCTCCATCAGTGCTCTGACTCATCCCCTCGTTTCTTCACCCTCTCCTCTCTGAGTACTTTTCTCTCATCTGCCTTTCTCTCTATTCGCAACATCTCTCTCCGCTCTCACAGGCAAAAGTCTGACATTGCCACAGCAACGTGTGAGCACGCACACGCACGCACACACATACATACACACACAGCAAGCCTGTTGCCTAGCAACTTAGGAATGAGACAGATGCAGACCTATCAGGGAAGCTAGTGAAATAGCCGTGGATGAGGTGAGGAAATCTCTGAGAACAGTGCCTGTGCATATGTACCTTCGGCAATGACAATTTAGGCATTTTGACTTTTCCATCACTACCAAATTGCGGTGACAATTATGATGTTCATGAAACTTGAACACAAAGACAACAGTCCTAAACAAAATGTGCATTACCTACTACCAATCTATACGTACATTACCACATGATCAACATTTGACTACCCTCAGCGCTGTAGCCTGAGTGACTGTCTGAAGCAAAGATAAACTACATGGCTGGTATACACACCTACCCATGCTGGGAACGCACCCACCGAGATGACACATATCACACAGAGCCAACATGCAGTACAACAACAATCTACGTAATACAGACATTCTTACATACCCACACACTTATGCTGTCTTCTTTCATAATTTGTACAATTCCAAATGACAGAGAACCTGTAGATCTCCGGTCCACTCAATAAATATAGATTTGAGAATGCATTAGGTTATAACAGAAGTTTCAAAATCGCGGATAGTCTTAAGAGTTTAAATACTCAAATCATTGAGCATTAATGCTGGATTTACATGCAAATCTATGACCAAGCCCAAAACAAAGTCAAACTTGTTGAATGACATACGCATTGTTGCTGATGTCTGTTCAGGTCCAGACACTGCCGAGAATGCGATGCAATGGAATAGCACACATCATGAAACAATTATCTTGGTATTGGCGTGCATTCACATTCAATGGTTGCTCTCAATTCAGTGATTGTTGCAGGTCTCATTGCATAGACTTTGTTTTTTAGGTATCCCCATAAAAAGAAGGGAAGTGTTGTGAGGTCTGGTGACTGTGGATGGTATTCAACAAAACCCCTCCATTCAATCCACCTGTTTGGAAAGATCTCATCAAATTATTTTACCTGTTGCAAATTAAACAAATCATAACAAACACCTAGTTTACAATTAAAGTGTGTATACATTTTTGGGGACACACTGTATATAACTTTTTGCCTTCGTAAAATACGACATGCACATGCATCGTTTTGCAAATAAGAGGACATCATCTACACCTGACCTCCAACCTACCATCGCAAATCGATTGCAGTCCTGTGGGGAACATTGCTGTAAGTTTGAAAGCCCCTACAGATTTAAAATAACTTAGGAAGAGAAGAATAAATGGTATAAATCTAACTGGAACCCCGTGATAGACAAGAGTAACTAGCATTGAACTAGAAATGATCAAGTCGATTAATAAGAGTCTAAAGAAACTATAATACAATAGCTACACAGGGCAACATTGCGAGCAAACACGTCAAAAAACTGAAAATTTTGCATAATGTTACCAACCAAAATCAGCCGTCAAAAGGAGGACCCTTTATAGTCTTGAAGATTATTTTAAATCATTCTTTTATAGTTTATATGTCATGATATACTGTATATCATTATCGCAAAAGGCTGCAAAGCTTTGGCTCATATCTTGAATTAGAAATAACTTTCACAACACTGGAGCTGCAATGTGGTTTTCGTCTCGGTCGCGGAACACTGGACCAGCTCTACACCCTTGCAAGGGTACTCGAGGGTATGTNAGCCCAGCCACCCTGCGGAGAAAACTCATTTCGGTTGCATGTACCTGTGATCTTGTCCTTTTGGTCACTGACCAAAGCTCATGACCATAGGTGAGGGTAGGAATCTAGATCGACCAGTAAATTGAGCTTTGCCTTTCCGCTCAGCTCCATCTTCACCACAACGGACGACCGATGCAGAGTCCGCACCACTGCAGATGCAGCACTAAGTCTGTCCATCTCACGTTCCCTCCTTCTCTCACTTGTGAACAAGACCCAGAGATACTTAAACTCCTCCACTTGGGGCAGGATCTCATTCCCGACCCGGAGATGGCATTCCACCCTTTTCCAGGCGAGAACCATGGAAACGGACTTGGAAGTGATGATTCTCATCCCGACAAAGCTGAAGTGTCACTGACAGGTCTTCACTGGTCACTGTTCTAACCCTCCTTCTCCTGGACACCTTCCTGGGCGTCTACCCACTGCTATCTGTCAGGGCAGAGATTCTCATTCACATCACAGCGCAAGTTCTAGTTTCACCTGGATGTCAACTAACCAATAGATCCAATATTCCAAAAGATTCATATATCTTATTCATGGTTTTGCACATCTGCACAAATTCTTGACTAATTCTGACAATTGAACAGACTATTGTTCATGTGATGTCTTATACTATGAAATTAGTCTAAGACCATCAGTAGACTGGAGAATCGGTATCACTTCAGAGCAACAACATCTGTTCAATTCGAAATTGTGCTAAATGTGGGCTAACTGTAATAACTGTCAGCTACCAGTGCTTGGTCATTGGAGATCGGTCCATGTTATTTTGACAATGTAATTTCTGTTTCAAGAAATGGGCCAAACCAATGGACAGAAGCTGAAATAGCATGAAGATCTCCATCTGAAAGTACCCAGAAATTTTTGCTGTAGATATAGATCAGTGTTTTTCAACCACTGTGCCGTGGCGTAGTGTCTGGCGTGCCGTGGGAAATCATCCACTTTTACCTAATTGGTGTATAAATATTTTTTGAAAATGAGTCCGCCAATGATGTGCCATTGCCGAGTGTCTGTGCTGTCCAATGATTGGCAGAGTAATCATGTAATAAGCTAAATAGCAGTAGGTGGCAACGCTTTATATTACTTTATATTGTTTCTCTAGGCTACAAAGATTCATGTTTGCATTTTCTGCTGCTGGTGTGCCTTGGCTCAAAAAAGGTTGAAAAACACTGATATAGATTATTTCAGACAATGTAGCAACAACAAGGCTCTGGATGTTGAGGGACTGTGTTGGTTGACACGCCTCTACAACATTGCATGGAAGTTGGGAACAGTACCTCTGGACTGGCAGACCGGGGTGGTGGTCCCCATTTTTAAAAAGGGTGACCGATGGGTGTGTTCCAACTATAGAGGGATCACACTCCTCAGCCTTCCTGGGAGTGCTGGAGAGAAGGGCACGACCGTTAGTCGAACCTCGGTTACCCGAGCTGCAATGTGGTTTTCGTCCCGGTCGCGGAACACTGGACCAGCTCTACACCCTTGCAAGGGTACTCGAGGGTATGTGGGAGTTTGCCCAACCAATCTACATGTGCTTTGTAGACCTGGAAAAGGCATTCGACCGTGTCCCTCGTGGTGTCCTGTGGGGGGTGCTCCGGGAGTACGGGATTGGTGACCCGCTACTACGTGCCATTCGGAACTTGTACAATCGAAGCAGGAGCCTGATTCGCATTGCCAGCAGTAAGTCGAGCTTGTTTCCGGTGAACGTTGGCCTCCGCCAAGGCTGCCCTTTGTCACCGATTCTGTTCATAATCTTCATGGACAGAATTTCTAGGCGCAGTCAAGGTGTTGAGGGAGTCCAGCTTGGTGACCTTAGGATCTCATCTCTGCTATTTGCAGACGATGTGGTCCTTATGGCCTCATCAGGCTGTGACCTTCAGCGTTTACTGGAGCGGTTTGCAGCTGAGTGAGAAGCTTCTGGGATGAGACTCACCACCTCCAATTCCGAGACCATGGTTCTCAGTCGGAAACGGGTGGACTGTACCCTCCGGGTTGGGAGTGAGGTCTTGCCTCAGGTGGAGGAGTTCAAGTATCTCGGGTTCTTGTTCACGAGTGAGGGATAGTTGGAGCGTGAGATCGACAGACGGATCGGTGCAGCATCTGCAGTAATGCGGGCGCTGTACCGGACCGTCGGGGTGAAGAGAGAGCTGAGCAGGAAGGCAAAGCTCTCTGTTTACCGATCGATCTACGTTCCCACCCTCACCTATGGTCATGTGTTATGGGTCATGACCGAAAGAATGAGATCGCGAATAGAAGCGGCGGAAATGAGTTTCCTTCGTAGGGTGGCTGGACTCACCCTAAGAGATAGGGTGAGGAGCTCGGCCATCCGATAGAGAATAGAGAGTATAGGTAGAACCGCTGCTCCTTCACCGGGCATCTAGTCCGGATGCCTCCCGGGCGCCTCCCTGGTGAGGTGTTTCGGGCATGCCCAGTCGGGAGAAGGCCCCCGGGAAGACCTAGGACACGCTGGAGGGACTATGTCTCACAGCTGGCCTGGGAACGCCTTGGCGTCCTCCCGATGGAGCTGGAAGAGGTCGCCGGGGACCGGGAAATCTGGACTTCCCTACTGAAGCTGCTGCCCCCGCGACCCGGACCCGGATAAGCGAAGGAAAATGGATGGAATGTAGCAACAATAGAGATGATATGCATCAGAGCTTTATTGCAAATTCTGAATCCAGGACATGATGACTAAGGATCATATGTACATTGAGTTTATCTCACTGAGAAATGAGGCCACCATATCAGACATTAAATGCAAAGTGTATGCAAAGTTTTTAAGACAGCACTAGTTCACTATGCTCTTCAGGAGAAGAAAATGTGTGTATGGTGTCAATGCGTGTGTATAGTATGAATATGAGCCACAGTGAAGCAGTTGGTAAACAGGTACAATTGAAGGGAGGGAAAAACCTCAGTGGATACTAGGGCTGGGAATCTCAGGGTGCCTCATCATACGACACGATTTGCGTATGGCTCACAATAACAATAATATTGTGATGTTGTGATAGGGTTAAACACAACCAAAATAAATTAAGTTCATAATTTGCAGCAGGGGTCACGACGGATTTTTCTTGAAAATGACCAAGAACTACTCATTTTTGTGACATTTATTTTCCTAGCTCACCTCAACCCAAACTAACCGAATATGCATGTCTTACATTAACATAATGGTGGCATCCACAACAGAGTACATTTCTTTCTAGTGTTCACATTAATAAAATGTTCAATTAATAACTGAAAAGCAGAATAAAATGCAGGCTTGCGGGTGCCTCGTGTGGTCGTGGGGTGCTACCAACCGCAGGCACCACATTAGTCACCCCGGGTTTATATTTTTGCAGTGTTCAGCTAAGATAGACTCCAGCTTACCCATGGGCCCTTCCCGGGGATTTTTTTGAAGCTGTGGTAGTGGGCTGCATGGGACTGCCACTGCTGTTGTGCATCTGCAATTTTTAATGGCTTATTTATTTGTTAACTTATTCATTTAACGTTTTTCAACAACCAGACATAAAAGTGTTTAAATTTAATGACAATGTTGCGGAGAGTCTAAAATGTTGAGGCTCCTTTTGGTACCCGACCTAACATTTTGTACTATTTGAAGTAAACCTATATCTAATTTGATGCCTGTTTTAGAACAATACGGCTACATGTGAAATGAATTGTTCCATAATATATTTAGTTTAAAACAACGATTAAAAAAATAATTTAAATATATATATATATATATTTTTTTTAATCTGTCATGGGTTATAATAGCACAGGTGTATTGAACATGCAGCACAATTAAATCGACTTTGACAAAAATATGAGCCAGCAAGCCAGACAGGCAATTCCGGTGCATGCTTATCAAAATAAAGTGCAGGGAAACATTTTTATATTTGACATTGTTTTCTAACTAATTGTTGTCAATATGTGAGTAAATAATAAGCTACTGTATGTGAGCTAAATAGCATATATATCCATTTACATATTACTTCAAAATAGTTATGTAACACACATTTTTGAGGTTTGGCAGCGTTCCATTGTTTTAGTGGCCATGTAGTAGAAACCCTGAAATGGGTGGATATTTTGCAGCATAATTTAACCAGGGTCACGGGGATGCTGGAGCCTATCCCAGCAGACTTTGGGCGAGAGGCGGGGTACACCCTCTCGCCCAAAGTCTGCTGGGATAGGCTCCAGCATCCCCGTGACCCTAATGAGGATAAACGGTATAGAACATGGATGATAGAATGAATTTAACCAGGATACAACTAGCAAGTGTGCAACAACATTGAGACGGTCTTAGTGCAACATACAGTAATCAATATGATTTTTATTTTCGGTGTCTGACAAAGAGCCACACAAATCTCATGTTTCCCAAGTAGATCCCATTTGTTACAAAAAAATTGTGTAGTATGGTAGCCGTGACAGAATCACCGGAAAGAGGCAGAAAATCTTGAATCTTTTCAGTCTTTTTGTTGTAGCTTCCTGGCAATGCAGCGATATTTTTTTTGCCACCCATACATTTTATCGCCACTTATTAAAGTGTATGTCGGCGCCTATCCCAGCTAACATTTGTGAGAGGTGGGCTATAATACCCTGGACTAGTCGCCAGCCAATCACAGGGCAGACAAACAATCATTCACACTCACATTCATTCCTATGGACAATTTAGAGGAGCCGTTTTATTTTCTTTACCTCCACCAGTTATGAAAAGAGGTCAAAATATCCTTTTGGTCTTTCTATAAGACCGTGAATGCATCATGGTTGACTACAGACTGGTGACTGGACGAGTGCAAGGAAGGGAGGGAAAGCCAGTGTTTGCCTGAAAATACTTTTTAATTGTGCATGGATAAACTCATTTGTCTTCTCTGTCAGGATTACTTGATAAGTGGTGGGAAAAAAAGCACCCATTTAGTAGTAACGTATTTCAAACTAGACCTACATACAGTGGTGTGAAAAACTATTTCCCCCCTTCCTGACTTTTTATTCTTAAATGTTTCTGCTCATAAAAAAAGAGTTAACTATTAGTCAAAGATAACATAATTGAACACAAAATGATGACTGCCAAGACTTTTGGGAAAAGATCTTGTGGACTGACGAGACAAAAGTTGAACTTTTTGGAAGGTGCGTGTCCCGTTACATCTGGCGTAAAAGTAACACAGCATTTCATAAAAAGAAGAGTAAAATATGGTGGTGGTAGTGTGATGGTCTGGGCTTGTTTGGCTGCTTCAGGACCTGGAAGGCTTGCTGGGATAGATGGAAGCATGAATTCTACTGTCTACCAAAAAATCCTGAAGGAGAATGTCCGGCCATCTGTTGGTCAACTCAAGCTAAAGCCATCTTGGGTGCTGCAGCAGGACAATGACCCAAAACCCACCAGCAAATCCACCTCTGAATGGCTGAAGAAAAACAAAATGAAGACGTCGGAGTGGCCTAGTCAAAGTCCTGACCTGAATCCCATGGAGATGCTGTGGCAGACCTTAAGAAGGCGCTTCATGCTAGAAAAGCCTCAAATAAAGCGGAATGACAACAATTCTGCAAAGATGAGTGGGCCAAAATTCCTCCAGAGCGTGTAAAAGACTTGTTGCAAGTTATGGCAAACGTTTGATTGCACCACACAGGTTTTCACACCACAGTATGTAACAGTGCTCATCCCTGCAGTGCAGCCCCGCACATGCCGGACTCAAACGGGCGACCACACAAGTCCACGGATCGAGCAGTGTCAGCCGGCGAGCTAAAAGAACAGCCTGTCTATCACTGTGCTGCAAATATTTTGATGCGTCTAGTGGCGAGGTCTAACCAACGTACTATCACAACCCCGCTGGTTGGCATTCGTTACACATGACCACTGTACTTAAGTTTGTACAACAGGTAAAACGCAGAACGATTCAAACTTTTGCAAGTTTATAAGCTATTTTTATTTAGTGTAAGAGTGGGCCAAATGGCTTTTTTGATGGTGAAGGTTGCTGACCCCTGCCCTAAGCACGTCAAACGGTGACTTGCTGATGAGGAACGTTGGAAGAAGTTTATGGTGGCAGTCCTGGCTCTCACCTTTTTTCCGAGACACACTGTCAACCAGTTGAACTCTAATGTTGACTCTAATGAACATAAGCAGTATATGAAGATTTAATTGGTGCTCAAATCATTGTCATAAAGCCTCAAAACCGGAAAGAAATCACGTCATTATGTTTGGTTAGACAAGGGTCAAAGTCATTTAAACAGCAGGAGGTTTGGGATCAAACATAATTTTTAAGTGAGCACACGTCACCTTGAGTCACTTAAAAGCCCAAAGGTCATCATCAAATACCACACTCTTGTCTGAATAATTAATTCGGTAGTGCCAAGATAAACGCTCCAATTTGTTACTAATTTGAATGGTGACCTCTATGAAAGTGAAGAGTCAACAATGTGTTCTTTAGGAAGCAGGGCGTGGAGCGAGGAGCTGAGTTGGCATACATGAAGAGAGCGAGGAATAACCAGCAGCAGACATCTAGCCTGGCAAAGAATGAACATATACAACCACAAAAACAACATTTAAGACTGATGCTTAGTGGCGAAGCTGATTTAGAAATGATTCATCAGCTCTACACAAGTGGGTGCAGCATTGCTGGGGACCAAACAGAATGTTAATGCTGTCCTGGTGCAGAGGGGTGGAGAGAGTCAGGCTCCCAGATGAATTATAAATCACTGGGCAGGGCAGGATGGAGAGGACGGAAAGATGGAAGAAAGGAGCCCTGTCCCTGCCGAACAGAGCTAGCTCGCCGAGGGATCCTGATGCTCTGTGGTGCAGGATTTCATTTGTCTTCTAACTGTGTAAACAAAATAAGTGCCATAAAAAATATCTTACATATGCAGTTGGTATTGCATGGCTGAGCACATCTGCCTTAAATTACAAGGACGGGCATTGCAGTTTGTTGAAGATTTTGTAGCAATGGGTGCAAAGGCTGACATCCCATTGGAAAAGTTAGCCAGGCTACAGCTATTATTACTGGGCGGTATTGTCCATTCATGTATTGCATCAATAAATGCATGGATACTTGCATTTAATTAACCAACACATTATTTACCAACCCAAAATGCACACACAATGCTGGTAAAAAAAAATAAGTGTAAAATGTAAAAAACTGAATTCTAAAAACATTTAAACTAAAAAAAAAAAAAAATTGAATTAACAAAAAATAATAATAATTGGGGGAAAAAAATAAAACCGATATCATAGGGTCCTATAACTGTATCCTGGAATTAAAAAAAACTCCTAATGAAATAAGCTTTCCAATGACGTTTAACATTTCGAGGCACAAATAGCCGGTGGGCAGCAAGAGTTTCAAGAGTCAGATACAGACATGCAGATTGTATGAGTGTGCATATTTAACTATGTATTTCTGTAATAAGTATGTAGACCACTCAAGACATGAGGCACACAACCAAACAACCACACAATATAGTAGCTCAATTCTGGTACAATGAGGTAACACTGATTGCACTGATAACTTGACCCTCGGGATATAAACTTCAAATAAATTGGTGCCTGACACTTCAAAAATTGCAGAAATGAAAAAAAAAGGACAATAGAGCTTTTTATTATACTAAAATTTATGGCAATATTTGGGGAAAAGGTATTGTTCTTTGTCCAGTATATGCAGAACTGCTTGGTCCTTCTAAAATTGCTATATACTGTAATACCGTGAGTTACTCTGCAACTGCACGACATAACTAGAGTTAAATACACTCATTAAATAATGATAACAATTGAAGCAATAGCATAACCTATTAAAGCAACTTTAAGTATAAATAAATAGGTTGGGGGACAAACTACTGACAGTGGCAAACCACATGCATTCGTAATGCAGCAACCAGTAAACAAGCAAACTGAACAGAGAGTTTAATTTGTGGTTTGAAAACGTTATTTCTGAGCCCACAGCTTGCACTAACCTCGATATTTATTCTCCTAGGTGAGTTCTCCAACACACGGCCCAAAGTAGAAAATGTGGCTTTTTTATGTGTGTGACATACTCCTAATATGTCACACATCTCTCTTGAGAGTACATTTGTCTGATTTCTTTCCCGCTCATTTCACTAGTCCTGTCATGATGATGGGTGATAGTTGTTCTACAAATGATTGTCAAATATTATTATTATTGACAACATTTTTTTTTAGACTATTTATTCCATTAATAGGGCACTATGATTTGCGCCTTAACGGAATCGCGGAATTGGACGATAAAAAGGGAATATACTGGTGAGCGTGCAATCTCGGGGGCAATGTGCGTGCTATCATGTCACCATAGCCAACAGATAAGTACCATAGTTCCCTCAAAGAAGTATGTGTGGAGAAAGTGGGAGAAGGTGGAACAATGTGTATGTTCTGCACTCATTACCGTCTAAAGGAGTCTATCTGAAACGGTTTAGTTTTTGTAGTTAGACAGCCATCTTGCAGCATGAGGTGGTTATTTAGGGTCAATTTAAGGTAATTTAAGTAGGCCGTGAGATACTCCCTGATATACACAAGGCTTTTTTTCCTGTGTGTGCTATCTTGTATGTATGACGACATTTTGTACAAATAAAGTGGTCAGTAAGTACAGACAACAAAATCATCTGTCCTCGCACAATGTTCTTAACTGGCAGACTTAAGTGACATGCTTATGCTGTGCTAGCACCTCCAAAGTACCAGGTACATGTTCAAAGTAATAAGCAGGTGCTGCAGCAACAACATCCAGCAAGTTCTCTTTAAGGATACTTAGGTGCATTGCCTTTTTAAAGGCTTTGATTACATGCAAATGGGTTCAGTCCCGTTTGTTCAGAATTTTGACTCATGTGAGCGGGCAGAATTTGTGGGTGGATACGTTGTCCAATTCACCTTTACTGTACAAATGTGGTGACACATCCAATGGCCCGAAAGAGCTTTTATGAACACTAAATCAGTCATGGAACTCTGACTGCTCTGGCCTAGCCTTCTGAGAAACTCCTGATCTTAATGAGCATCTCCCTACCCCCACACTCCGAGGCTGGAATTTCCTATATTTCCTGTTGATGGCCCAGTGCACATGCCCGCTCTGTAACAAAACATACAAGGACGGTGAGTTGGAGACAGAATAGATGAAAACTAGATAGCTGAACTGGATGTCTTGCCAGGGAGATATCCCACTACAGTTGGAAGTACACAGGAGGGGTGACGAATATGCTGACCAAAGTGCTACAAAATTATGATAATCAGAGCCCATGAAAGGTTGGACTGCACCTCAGAGAGCTGGGAATTGTCTTGTTTTGGCATCAATGGTTGCAGAATAACCTACGTGTGTGGTTGGGCTCCTGGTTTCTGGTGGCAGCAGTGTCGTGCAATTCAGGGGACAAGAGCTTCATTGAGGCTCGGGGAAAGGGATAGGTGATACACCCACATGAATGTATAGCCTCGTGAAACCCGGGCTGCTCAGGTTTCCTCTACACGGCGTCCATTTTTTTACCGTGGCACACCCAGCGCCTTCCTCCTCATGTAGCACAACCCCACTCAACTTCTCATGCTATTGCACTACTTGCAATTGCTCTTAGCGTGCCTTCTGGTACTGCAGCATAATGTTTCATGTAGGGCTGCAGCTAGCAAATATTTTTGTACTTAAGTATTCTACTGACATTTTTTTTTTTGGTTTATCGAGTAATTACAAAAAACATTTTTTTCTAAATACTCCGCTGGAAGTGAGGTCTGGGTGGGGCTGGGCCGCATTAAGTATTGGGAATCTCAGGGTATGCCTTTGGCTGCCTTGTCACGTTTTCCTGCCTCTTCAATCTCGCAGCGCCTTCTAACACCCCGTTCAGCGTTGGTGACGTCAGCCATTCATCGTGCAAGTGATGTAATAACGGTGCTGTTTCAAAAAGCACCGAGGGCAGGATTTCCAGGCATTGTATTGTATATTCTTTACCCCTTCTTTTTTTTGTCCGCTTGACTGACTCATCAAAAAAAGGCCCGGGGGGCACTCCTTTCTCCACATCCAAACTCTGACCAACATGAAAGCAGCCCCAAGGAGATGAGGACAAAAGGACACACATGCTTTTTGGGATGTGGGTCAGGATAGTGAGAGGCTTGTTGAAGTCATCCTTTCACTACATTGACCAGCTGCAGCTAGGGACATTTTGCACGTATCTGCTCCCTCTCTATCGAGCGTATGATGCAAAGCAACATGGGTATTTCAGATCATATCTGACTTAAAAAAAAATGGCCTAAAAAAACCTGATTTACAGACAGACACGTTAAGAGGCTACTGTGTTTGGGGTTTCTGTCGTGTCAGAAGTGAGTATTCATATGCAGATCCTCTGCCATGAGTGGAGGACCCTTGAATATTTAACATCGATAATTACAAGAACTGGTAGACACATAAACAAACATAGTTCAATGAGGAGGCTTGGAGATTTGTCAAGGTAAGTAGACTACTGCACACATAATAGAAGGATCATCTGCTGTAAGTGGTGGACCATACAAACAGCTATATAAAAGATGGCGCCTGTATGGTTTTATGATTACTGGACATAAACCACTAATTTTGGCTAACCAATTTGCTAGTCATGCATCGCTCGATGGCCGATTTCCTTAATTGTGGGGTATAAGTAATCCACTGAATATATCACCGCTACAAAGGTACACGGGTCACAGTCACTCAGGAGCACGGCGATGTCTCCAGTCTATCAGTACTATACCGTAAGAAAGCATGCAGAGCCAACCCCAAATAATACATTTCTGCAATAAAGGATTATAAGTATCTAACACAATATTTTTGGATTTACAGCCAAGAATTTACCACTTCCACACTGACTGGGAGAATAACTATTTTTTCATGTCATTACTGCCACCTAGTGACAATAATACTACATACAGACCTGATCAAAATCTTAAGACCAGTTGAAACATTGTTAGAACTTACCTTTTGCACATTTGGATCTTAATGAGGTTTTAAGTCGAGCCACAATATGCAAAATCAAGAAGATCATTTTCTGAGGGATGGTCTTTTGATCAGCTGATCAATTGTCACACTCTCCATTCATGGTTTTGCATATTGTAGCTCTACTTAAAAAGATCCAAATGTGCAAAAGGTAAATTCTAGCAAGATTTTGCTCAGTTCTGTTTAACTAGTACTTCAATGTTAAGACAAAAGTAGACTATAATCTACCACAAAACAGCAATCACAAATTAATTCATTTCTGAAAGAACGCAATATAGCAAGGGAGCGATAATCAAACCAGTACTGCAAGGGACAGTATTGAAACTGACAAAGTAAACTAAAGCAAGCAGGAGCAAAAAGGCAGGCAGCAGCTCTCTACCATAAAGAGTGGAAGGTTTGACCTGTATTTATTCTGAACTTTGCATCAGGTAAAATCCTCACATACGCCCACATATACACACACACACACATATATATATATATACATACGTATTCACGTATACTGTATACACAGTACATATACACACACACACACATATATATATATATATACATACATACATATTCACGTATACTGTATACACAGTACATATACATATATATATATATACACACATACATGTACACACATATACAGTGGTGTGAAAAACTCTTTGCCCCCCTTCCTGACTTTTTATTCTTTTGCATGTTTGTTACACTTAAATGTTTCTGCTCATAAAAAATAGTGAACTATTAGTCAAAGATAACATAATTGAACCAAAATGCAGTTTTTAAATTAAGGTTTGCGTCATTAAGGGAGGGGAAAAAGCTCCAAATTTACATGGCCCTGTGTGAAAAAGTGATTGCTCCCCTTGTTAAAAAAGAACTTAACTGTAGTTTATCACACCTGAGTTCAATTTCTGTAGCCACCCCCAGGCCTGATTACCACCGTGACAGCCATTATCCACAAATGGCAAAAACATGGAACAGTGGTGAACCTTCCCAGGAGTGGCCGGCCGCCCAAAATTACCCCAAGAGCGCAGAGACAACTCATCCGAGAATCCACAAAAGATCCCAGGGCAACATCTAAAGAACTGCAGGCCTCACTCACCTCAATTAAGGTCAGTGTTCACGACTCCACCATAAGAAAGAGACTGGGCAAAAACAACCTGCATGGCAGAGTTCCAAGATGCAAACCACTTTTAAGGAAAAAGAACATTAAGCCTCGTCTTAATTTAGCTAAAAAATATCTCGATGACTGCCAAGACTTTTGGGAAAAGATCGTGTGGACTGACGAGACAAAAGTTGAACTTTTTGGAAGGTGCGTGTCCCGTTACATCTGGCGTAAAAGTAACACAGCATTTCATAGCAACAGTCAAATATGGTGGTGGTAGTGTGATGGTCTGGGCTTGTTTTGCTGC
>QODF01000196.1:850492-940171 GCA_024372805.1 Oostethus manadensis
TGTCAATGTCATGTAGCAGCATAGGCTGCCTTGAGAGGAACGTGACATAGAACGACAACAAAAAGACAAGCGGGACTGACAAAGTGTGTGGCAAAGGAATTATAAGGTGGTTCAATTCTGACACTAAATAAGACGCAAGAGGAAGATGAAGACAGCGATAAATGACTTTTTTTAACACATACGGTCGGCAAGGTTTCGAAAAGAAGCCTTCGTTTAAAGAAAAGCAAAAGGGTCTTTCTGTGTAACGCCTTTTTGTGTCGTAAATATCTCATGTTACGACCCAATTCATTCCCCATGCATTTGTACTGCTGTAAAATAGGCATCAAATTTAATCTTTAGACTATGTTCCCACTGCATGGTGTGCGTCCCAGTTCAGATTTTTTGTAAAAAAATAAAAAAGAAAATGTTTTATTCATATCGTTCTTATTACCAAACAAATGCAACTTGTTATGTCAACGCAAACCGTCTGGAAAGTACCGTGTTTGCGCAGTTCCTTGTGTTCACACAAGTAGAATCTGCTGCAGTGTGTTAGCCAATAACGTGCGATACCATTGATTTAATTTCTGATTCAATCCTATGTGCAAATTCACCCAATTTATTTATTTTATTTGTTAGTTTATTCTGACAGGGACAGTGTACATTAAAAGCATGACTGAAAATGCACCAGAATTATTTTTCAACTGTTGTCCCTGGAGAGATGGCAAACCTGTCTCCCTAAAAACAAGACCAAAAATATTATAAAACAAAAATGACAATATTCCATAATAAACCCACAAACAAACAAACATTTAAAACAGATATAACAAACACTGTCAAGAAAAGTATTCTGAAAAGACAGGCGATGTTTCTGGTAAATATTAAAAGGCAGTGACAGTATTTCAAATGATAGCATCTGTGACGTATACTGAGGTAGTGTTTTTTTTTTTTTTTTACAATATAGCCAGTGTTTATTTTTCTTCACTCACATGTTGGGTCTAAACAAGCAGCGCTGCCCTCTGCTACATGCACCCACAATTACAGTCTGCTATTATACAACATTAGAAAAAAAACAAAGGACAAAATCATATACGTGAAATAATAACAGTATCACTATTTTGTTTTCGTAATTGACTTTAGAGCACGAGGAGCTGGTATCGGAGATATCGACATTTCAGTGTTCATCCGCACATTACTAGCAGGATCTCCTTAACGCGTTTGTGGCAATTTCAAATAAATATTTTCTCATGAGAATGATTCCTAGTCAAAGATTAAGAAGAAAGATTTTGATATGGAAGTTTGTAGACAATTTGACTGTTCCAAGGTGCATGTGGGTGGAGAGGTGAGACAATGCCAAGAGTTGCTTCACTAACAACTTATAAAAATAATTTTGGGATGAGAAAAACGTTTGCCTATATCGGTGAGTACATTTATCCAGGTCTCGCACGATAAACTACGTCTTTCCATGACTTTTAAAGTCTCGGTAAGCATGGCAATACACCCCTTTCCATGACGTGTATGTCCTATACATGTGACCTGAGCCTTCATAGTGCATATGCGATTCTCCATACAGATGAGACCTGAGTAGCATTTGAAAAAATTGTAATTGTGCCGTTCACACGGCCATGAAAAAAATCAGACACCAGTCACATATGAGTAAATCAATTGGAATTGACCTGCAGTATGAACATAGCCTGGGTTTGTGTCGAATAGTACAAACAGTAAAAACAGTTTTGCAATGTTCTATGTTCATCTTTTGCTGATTAAAACGTTGGAAGAATGTTAACGAATAAACAAATAAGTCAAAGAATAAATAAAGGTCATACATTTTTTTTATTTTTCATCAAAAAAGAAAAAAAAATGTGGACACAGCAGCACACAGCGACTGCAGTCCCATGTTTTGTTTAGTTTAGTTTTTTGTGTTACATATAGGCCAACTCTCCCAGATTCTGTGGAAAACTACCAGAAATGTCCCTGGTCTATCAAATTCCCGGATTAAGTCATATATCTCCCATACTGTGATGCTTTTGTGCGGCTATGCAATACTATAGCTTTTGCCCGGACGTTGAAAGGACGATGAGGCGGTGGTCCATCCACAATATCTATCAAAATGAACACGTTACAACCACGTCAAAACAAAATCTGCAGCAATCTTCCTCAACAGACCGTCTCTCCCTCCCTTTTCCTTGCACTCATCCAAACACAAGTCAGTCAGTCACAACAGACCGTCAGGAATGAGAACTCAAAAGCAGGAACAAACAGGCATATTTTCATAACTAAAGAGTAAAAAATGGTGGCGAGGATCCCTCATTTTGCCGTTGACTATTTGTATAGTTTATATAGTTGCGGTCCTTGTAGGCATACAAACACGGTGTTCTTGTAACTTCACTTTGGGATCAGTGTCCTGGAAGCAGTGTCTCATTTTGTTTTGTACCTCATCATCATCTACTGTGGCCACAGGAGCTCAGCCAAAAAGCTGCAAGATTGCAACCAAAACAATCTCTCACCCTTTGCACTATCTAGACAGTAACACGAGTATTGTGGGTAATGAAGGGCGTGGTGTTTAGAAGATGGGTAGACGGGGAGATGAGGTGATGGGAAAGAGGGAGAAGAGAGGACGTAGTTGGGGGATGGGATGTTGTGAGGAGGAGAGATGCACCAAAAGGACTGGTGAATTATTGATGAGAGCCAGCATGTTGGCCCCCACTGCTAATGCACATGCATACGCACTTGACGTGCACATATGCACACATAAGCATTCACAAAAAAGGTAGATAATGTTACACATTACATCAGCCATGCCTCCCCTCTTAGCCTAGTTTTTCCAGCCACAACCACCTATCTAGCTCAAATTAAGAGTGTCTGGCCTCACATATTTGTTGCATTTAAAGTCCCCTTCACATCAACCACTCACTTCTCTATAGCAGACCATCACAAATAAAGCGAAAGGCCTCAAACAACATAAAAAGGTAAGCGACAGACATGTTTGAGCATGCAAACTAAAAGATTGGAGTTCACATAGAAGCTAGAAGCCTAGAGACGCTGCCTGCTCCAGAAACATTATGGCGGACACATTGATTCATCATTCATCATAAACATAAAGGAGGTGACGGGCACCAAAACCATATTATACCCAAACGTTGCACGTGTAAGCTGTGAAAGACAGGGCTCCCTGGGATCAGGAAATTAGACAAATGGCGAGAAAATAATAGTTATTAATCGCAAAATAGAGGCAGCAATGATGGTGTAAAAAAATAGACAGCGGCCTCAGCAGTTATCTTGCCAAAGTGAACAACCAAGAAACAGTTAACCATGTTGATGCAAGCGATTGCCTCTTCCAATAGGTGTTTCTCAATATGAGCTATGAATTTCCGTCGTGTAAAATGTCGACAAGTTATAATCAGCAACGCGTTTGACAGTACTGTAAATTTCATTGAATAACTACATTCAAAAATATCTGAATTACAATGTGTGTACATGCCTGTACTTAGTACAAGCTGCATGCTTTCTGAACCTGCGTGGTGCAAGCAGAGCGAAGCTGAGCTGAGCTGAGCTGAGCTGCATACAGAGTTGCCTAGCTCTGCCACAACATTGTTGTTGCTTGTAGAGCTCTGGTCTGCCCTTCCCCCATTCCTCTTGCTCTCCCCTCCCCCAGACTGCGGCACAGAGGCAAGCAGGGCAGATGGTATCCTAGCAAGCAGAATGACCCCGGTGTTCCTGCCCCTTGTTTTGATCCTGCAGTCCTGATTGTCCAAGCCTAATCCTACACTAGCCAGAGCTGCTGGATGGCTGCCAGCGCTCCTATTAAGAAGACAAAGGCTTTTCATTGCAGCTAGGATGCATGCAAGCTTACTCATCAGACGACACACACCTCTTCTGTACTGTCACATGGTGAACTTCCGCCAGCCGTAGCTTACACTACGGATCACCGACTTGCTTCTTTTGTGGTTCATTATGTCCCGTATTTTTGTGTTTTGAAAGTTTTCTGCTATATGCTTTGCCAAACCGATGTCGGATCTGTGTCTTCTACTCGTTTTTTAGAGGGCAAATCACAAGCCTCTTTTACACATGAGATCCCGCAAAAATATGCATCAGCGGTAAGAGAAGATCCAGCATTGATCTGCCATAGCATTTGACAGAACCGATATTGCTGCACCTTTGCGCACATTTACACAATGACACTGCAGCATTCCAGCTAATGGCTGCAATGTACATCACAATATGGATTTTTGACCCTAACACCCATTCCCTACAGTGTGAAAGAAAGACTGAAAGATTTGGAAAATGTTATCATTGTAACTTCCCCATTGTTATCAGTGTCATTTTTATATGGGAGTATATGATATACATTTTTCCAAGCCCGACTGTCGTATATGGCTTTGTAGTATTTTTATGTATTTATTTTTTGGGCGTTACCCTGTGAAGTAACAATGGTAGCACAGCATAGTAGCATACAATGGTAGGCAAAGGTTGGGGCACCCATGATCATTTTCAAGATTTTCCTTTATAAATCGGTTGTTTGGATCAGCAATTTCCGGTACACAGTGGAATTTGAAAAGTGAAATGAAATATTTGGGATTTACAGAAAGTGTGCAAATATTATTTAAGCTAAAGGTGCAAAAAATCGGGCACCCCAACAGAAAAATTACATCAATATTTAGTAGATCCTCCTTTTGCAGAAATAACTAAACGCTTCCTATAGCTTCAATTGAGGGTCTGGATTCAGGTTGATGGTATCTTTGACCATTGTTCTTTACAAAACATCTCCAGTTTGGTGGTTTCTGAGCATGGACAGCCTGCTTTAAATCACACCACACCACTCAATAATACTGAGGTCGTTGTACTTGTTCCTCTGCATGAAGGCCGTCATAGAATTTGAGCAGTGTTTAGGGTTGTTGTCTTGTTGAAGTATCCACCTTTGGTGCAAATTACGTCTAAATAACTATTTTAGTTTCAACAGTCTACAGCACCTTCAAATCGAAGCTGGCTTGTCCAAATGTGCTTTAGCATACCCCAAGCCACTGCGTTTGTGGCATGTGTGCAGTAATGGGTTCTTCTGCATTACTCTTCCATACAGCATCTCTTTGTGCAAAATGCACTGAATAGTTGACCGATGCACAGTCACACCGTCTGCGGCAAGATCATGTTTTAGGTCTTTGGAGCTGGTCTGTGAATTGAGTTGGACTGTTCTTACCACCCTTCACCTCTGCTTGTCTTTTTCTTGGCCTGCCACTCCGGGCCTTAACCAGAATTGTCCTTGAGGTTTTTCATTTCCTCACTATGTTCCTCACAGTGGAAACTGACCACCTGGAATCTCTGAGCAAGCTTTTTGTATCCTTTCCCCAAACAATCTTTGTTTTCAGGCTCCCATGTTGCCACACTTTAGAAAAGATGCAAAGGTGAGAACAACTTGCAATTGGCCACCTTAAATACCCTTTCTCATGATATACACAGTTGAAACCAAAAGTATACATACACGGTATAAAAACACACACATGAATTTTATTCTCACTGTACCACATGAAATCGGAACAAACCTTTCTGATTTTAGGTCAATTACAATTAACACAATTATTTCCATTTGCTGAATGCCAGAATAAAGAGAATGGGAATTTTTTAGACAATGATTTTCAAAGTCAAACGATTACATACACTAAGACTGCTATGCCTTTAAAAGATGTGGGCAACCCAAGGTGACAATGTAATCTCTTTGGAAGCTTCACATAGGTTAATAGACAGCATATGAGTCAATTAGAGACACACTTGTAGATGTATTTTAGGGCACATTTGAAGCACATTGCTTGTTTGTAAAACATCATGGGAAAATCAAAAGAAATCAGTCAAGATATCAGAGAGATAATTGGGGATTTGCACAAGCCTGGTTCATTGTTGGGTGCAATTTCCAGATGACAATATAGTAAGCATAAACATCATGGGAACATCCATCCATTGTATCGCTCATGAAGGAGACGGGTTCTGTCTCCCAGAGAAGGCATTTTGGTCCAAAATGTCCAGAACAACCCAAGGACAAAGGCAAAAGACCTTGTGAGGATTGCTGGCTGAAGATGGTAAGAGTGTGTCATTATTCACAGTGAAACAAGTACTGTACAGACATGGGCTGAAAGGCTATGCTGCCAGGGGGAAGCCATTACTCCAAAATTAACATAAAAAGATTAAACCATTGATTTTTGGTGCACTTTACAAAATAAATGGCATCACAAGGAAAGAAAAATATGTGGAAATATTGAAGCAAAATCTGAAAACATCAGCCAGGAAGATGAAGCTTGGCCACAAATGGGTCTTCCAAATGGTCGCTGACCCAAAGCATGGGCTACTGCCAAACTGGTTACAAAGTGGCTTAAGGATAAAGTCAATGTTTTGGAGTGGCCATCGCAGAGCCCGGATCTAAATCCTTTTGAAAATTTAAGGGCAGAGCTGAAAAGGCAAGTACAAGCCAGGCGACCTACAAACATGGCTCAGTTACACCAGTTCTGTCAAGAGGAATGGGCCAAAATTCCTACTAAATATTATGAGAAGCTTGTGGGAAGGATATTCAAATCATACAGTTAAAAGGCAATAGCACTAAATATTAACAAAATGTATGTAAACTTTTGACTTTGAAAAATTAAAAACAATGTCCTCCTTACTGTGACATTTAGCAAACCCAAATAATTTT
Organism: Oostethus manadensis; assembly: GCA_024372805.1. NCBI lineage: Eukaryota > Metazoa > Chordata > Actinopteri > Syngnathiformes > Syngnathidae > Oostethus > Oostethus manadensis. The sequence continues at coordinate 857,145 of QODF01000196.1, forward strand.
GTATTGCACACTTTCTGTAAATCCTATCAACTTTATTTCACTTCTGAAATATCACTGTGTTTGTCTGCTATATGATATATTTAACTGAATTTGCTGATCCAAACAACTAATGATTTATAAAGGAAAATCTTGAAATTTATCAGGGCTGACCAAACTTTTTCATACACTGTATACCTGATGCTTCCCGGCACCATTTTTTTTTTTTACATTCCACACTTCTGACATGCTCCTAATTTTTACGTGCAGCATTTAACCACCATGCAATTGCGTACGTTAAAACGACCTTGTGGGAAAGGCCAATTTTATACGATCTTCAAATTACAGCTGTCAGCAGCCAATCCTGATCCTTAAGATTGAATGCCTCATCATGCATTAGAGGAAATCAACTGAAACCCATGTGAGAAATAACTTGCAACAGTGGCAAGGAAAGACAACACAGAAGGAAGATACCGCTAACAGAAATCAAGACATATTGCAAATATTGTTGGCATATACCTCATAATTGACATAATGTCAAAAAGCTGGTTTCTGAAGACAAAATGCTTGATTTTGTTACATTTTGTTGAAAGGCCTTGAAATAACCCGCCTTCAGGTTTTTCTGTCTTTGCTTTATTTCATCAATAGCAAATGATAAGAGTGATAATAGATGTTGCAGCTGACTGCAAAACTTGTTATGCACAAGTTTCCCATGTTGGCACAGAACCAGGGACGTTGAGTAGGACCGACCTAATTGCACATGTGAAACGGAATTACACGGGAAACTCCCAAAAGATGGCAAAAGTCTTTAGCGTCAACAGAAAAGAGCGAGGGCCTGAGGGGGTGAGTAATGTTGAGTTTAGAAGCTGCGATGAGCACCTCGCATTTCACTATATAATGCTTTGCTACCACGACGTTGTGGACAAAAGTATACCTCACATGCATAAACAAGTAAACGAGTGAGTTGTTGTCGTGACTATTGTTCGGAGTAATATTTTTGTAACATTCCACACTACAAAACAATAACATACAAAATTATAATAAAAGCACGTATCCTTCATGTTGCTATCCAATCAATATCGTATCGATTGGTAGTGGTAGCGATTGCTTTAACAGATATAGCGACTAGCCAATATCAAAGAACCCAGGATAGAAACATGCATTTATATTATATAGTTTCAAAAGTGACTAATATGGAAATGCATTACACGCAAGACCCAGGACAAAATCTGTTCAGGGCCTAGCTAGTCATTACTGTGGCATAGACAGTCTTTGATATATGACAATATGTTGCTGAAAACGGGCCGCACGGTGGCTGACTGGGTAGCACGTTGGCCTCACAGTCAGGAGGTTCAGGGTTCGAATCTCCGTTTCTGTGTGGAGTTTGTGGAATTGTGTTTCAATTTGCGGAATTGAGTTCCACAGTCAGGTGGGTGGGCCACACGGTGGCTGAGTGGTTAGCACATTGGCCACACAGTCAGGAGATCTGGAAGACCTGGGTTCAAATCTCCGTTGGGCATCTCTGTGCGGAGTTTGCATGTTCTCCTCGTGCGTGTGTGGGTTTTCTCCGGGTACTCCGGTTTCCTCCCACATTCCAAAAACTTGCATGTTAGCTTCATTGGCGACTCTAAATTGTCCATAGGTATGAATGTGAGTGTGAATGGTTGTCTGCCTTTGTTTGTCTATATGTGCCCTGGGCGACTAGTCCAGGGTGTACCCCGCCTCCCGCCCAAAGCCAGCTGGGATAGGCTCCAGCATACCCGCGACCCTAATGAGGACAAGCGGTATGGAAAATGAATGAATGAATGTTGCGGAAAAATAGAAAAGAAAGTCGTACTGTAAGGTGGTCACTCCCGTTCCACAACTTGACATGTTTACCAACACAAACGGTGCAGCGCACACGCCAGTACATTCTTATTTTTAGCTAAAACAATTATATACAGTAGTAGGGATGTCAAGATCCAATCTCCTGGATCAGATCGGCTGCTGAGCCGCTGTATTTTTAAGAACAAAACATGTTACTGACCTCACGAAAGAGCTGTGTGGAAAGTTATATCGTTCGAGTGAAAGCCCTTAGTATGTACAGTAGCTTCCTCTTCCTCTGCATACAATACAAAAAAAATGACAACAAACACCTTTTGATTCAGGAGGCCCACAGCATTTGGCCAACAACTACACTTGAAAGAGTGCATGTAAAACAAGGAATTCACACTGAAATGCAAAAAATGTGGAAGTTTAGAGGATTTTTAGGGCATGGAAACCTGGTCAATAATCAAATAAAAAATAGCTTGCGATCCAACAAAAACCACATCAAAACGGTTGTGTTGGATCCCAAGCAAACTGCCCTCTGCTTTGCAAACTGTAGAAGAACGCAGTACGCCTTTTCCATGTTACTACTCGGGTTGTTATGATTTTATTCGCCTAAGTTTAGGGTGGCCAGTTATCCACTGCATAACAGCCCTGTCTCAGTCAAAAATGGCAAGAGTGAGAGCTGCATTAGAAGCATCATAAAATGGTGCAATGAATACATACAGCATTATGTTTTACATATAGGCTATAGCCACAAAACGCTCATAATTTCCAGCACCTTTTCTGTAAAGTTGAACATAGTTCAGAAGGTCTGTGTGTCCATATGAATGTACTCAAAACAAGTAAAAACGATGTAATACACATGCCGAACCTGTTAGTGGCGCCGTGACACTCTAAAACACGAGACAGACCCACAACAAAAGTGTGGCCGAACTGGACCGACAATGAAGTGGAACTGTTGCTTCGAGTCACACTGGATTATGAAACCAGAATAAAGTGATGTGTTGTGTCTTCCAGCATCGGTTGTTCTTCTCGAAAATGAAGAAAAAGCCGGTTTTGCTCCAATAGCAACAACAGGCTCACTTAGGACAATAAAAATGTACGGTGCCCTTTTTGTTCATGTGTTTGCGGTTTGAGCGCATGCGTGTTTGTAGAGGGGTGGAGCTGTGAACGCAGGCGTTTTCATAGAAGCCGGGGTGAGGCCGTAACAACGGAGCTGTGTAAACGGCGTCTTCAAATCTTTCCACTTTGGGACCCGGTTCTAGGCCTCGGATCGTCTTCGTCTGCACGGGGCTTTAGACTTATGCAAAATCATATCTCAATTGAAACTCAAACTCGCCTGACGTCTGCAAACTGTTCAGAACACCAACTATGACGTTGAACCTTGAATAATTTGAAGCAAGAAAAGAAAAAGAAATGATTTGAATACATTGAGTGCTAGGAGGATCGGAACCCACTGACTCCAAGTAAAAAGTAACAAGAATTGCAACGACATAGTAGTGGTCTTGGTGTTATTTGGGCGCAGATGTGGTGGGGTTGAAACAAAAAGGTTGTGTTGGATCCCAAGCAAACTGTAGAAAAACACTGTAAGTACCACATTTTTCTGAGTATAAGAGGCTACTTTTGTCCTACATTTTGAACATCGTGGCTTATGACACGATGCGGCTACAATATAGCGACTGCCATCCCTCCACGTACTGTGTCTCGCTGTTAATGTCACTATTTCGGCTCAACTGACTTTGGAGAGATTGTTCTTCTGTGTGGATCTCATTTACCCTTACAGGCTTGACTGAAGAGTTCCTCTTGAGCTTGTACTGTCGTTCTGACTTCAGACTGGCGGCCTCATTGATCTTGTCTATCAGGACTTCGTCAGGAACCTTGATGCTGCTCAGGTGTGGTTTTATTTGAAACTTGACTGCCTCGCTCAGCAGACCAGTTTCCAGTGAGCGCAGAAACTTCCCTTGGATTAGGTCCGGGCTACACTGTTCACCTTCGTCCATTTCACCAGACTTCCAGAGCAGTTTCTCTCTGAGCTCGATTGCTCTGAACAGGAAGGCTTGAGCAGATTCTGTTGGGTCTTAAGATATGCTCATGAGTCTGTGCAGCAAATCAGAAGATGAGTCCTGGTTAACAACCAGGTTAACATGAGCTAGCATCATCTCACCGCTACGCACTAATACCTCGCCCCTCCACATGCGGCTCCCCGTTCATAGCGGTCTCTGGCAATGCCTCTCAAATTACGTTACGACTTTTATTCCCGAGAAGTTACATTTTTACCTTCGTAACATGAAAATCACTTCTCGTAAATATACAACATTATTGTCATCAATTTCCGACTTAATTCTCAAAATCTTGACGATTTTAATGCTTTATTTAACAGGCATTGCCCGAGACAGCTATAAACGCACTTTTAGGTTAAAGTTAAATTATGACTTTAAATCTCATAAATTTAAAACTTTAACTTGATTAAATATGCAACAAAAACGTGTTTGAACAGAATGCTTAAAAAAATATTGTTTGCCATAATGCACTGGGTTTTGGGCATGCGCAGATGCGTCCAGCGTGTAGAAGAAGACGACCCTAGTTTTTGACAGGCTCAAAGAAAAAGAAAAAAACGCAGCACAAACGCAAAATAATTTGTATTTTTTGCAACCTCATCATGGAGATGAAAAGCGACATTGAGAACGACAGAGAGACTGAAATTGTGTGTGCTGGAGATGTTCTGAGGCTCTTCAATTCACAGGAGGAGGAGGAATAAAAAGTGTTAGGCTTTTCTGTTACGTTTGAGCCGTTTTACTGCCTTGTTACATGCATTGTTTGGAAACAAGGTACATAAACAAACATTCACAAAATATGTGTCTTCTTTTCCTTTCTGCTTATCCCTTCTGTGTAAATATCCTATCAAATTTAACAGTTAACCGGTATATATCCGCAGCATATAGTCCGGTGCGGCTAATGTATGTAAGAAAAAAAAATAGATAGTGGGTGCAGTTTACATACCAAATAAGTTAAGTATCACCCATGATCACCCAAGTATCACAAAGCGCCTTTTCCACATAACTACTCAGGTTGCTATGTTTGCACTTGGTTTTCTTTTAATGAATATGAATTCTGAATGACTATGAAGTGAATATGATTTTTTGTCCCTCGATTTTTAACACCAAGCCACAATACGTCATAGCATTTTTGACTTTAATGGCCATGCTTAACAAATGCATTTATTATCGACAGCCCAATTGTTACAATAAATAATATATTTGTACTTTACCAACAGCTTCAGTGTAACAAACAAATGTCTACATTTATGTTACCGTTGCCAAAAGTGCATACCTGTGAATTAAAATGTGAGCAAATTACTATCTACTATCTACCTGCAAAGGTAACCTCCCCATACACAACTGCTTCTCCTCCCTGCGCTGGCCCGTGACATCACCAAAACTCCACAGCATGCTCTATATTTAGCTGCTCACTACCCTGTAGGGTCTCACTACTCTGTCAATGCCTAGGCTGAGCTCGCGGCCTACCTCAGAGGGCTCATCTTGCTCTCCCAGCAATGGAGTTTGGATGCCTTAGAAATAAGTTATAAAAGGGACACAGTCACAAGAAGAGGGGCTTACAGGAAGTAAGACGACTGTGAAATACAGAACGAGCAGAATGATGGGAAAACTAAGTAAATAAGCCTCCTCAGGAGTGTCTGTGTGAAAACGGTACATGGGCTGCCTAATTAGGTCACACTGCCACAATGTGTGTTGTATGCACATTTCAAAAACTGAAGCTTGCACAGCTATGCATTACCAAGATCCGCTCTTCCAATGCGACCCAGCAGCAGATTATAACCGACTGCGTGTGTGGGAGAGAGAAGATGGGGGGAGGGTGCCGTGCGTTGGTGACTGGCATTTCAAACATCCTCCCCTGCACAAAATAACATCCTGGGAAGATAATCCATGAGCGGGTGACCATTTATTCAGGCTCACGTTTCTGCAGATTATGAAAGCCACTGAGCAACGGAAGGAGTTCAGTTTGTTCTTATACGTGCCAGGTCTATCCGACAATATTTGATTTCAAACCAAGCTCATTAGCTAAATCAACAGTATCACTACATCAGACAACAAAAACGATTGAAACACAACTGCAACGTATTTATGGCCTTATAATTAATTGCGGATGGAATTGCGGAATTGGCCAGTAAAAACGGAACCAAGACAGTTTCACGGTATACCACGTTCTGAAAAAGTCATGGCCTCGAAACCGCTGCTATATGACCATAACCCGAAAATATACTGCCCTATGGTATGAGAGAAAGTGGAGGCCATCGTGGCCAATATGTGGAAATACTTTGTCAAGTCCCGTGTTCTTCCTCATGCAGTAGCTGGAACTGGCCTTTGAGGTGCTGAAACCACGGGCACGAGCTGCACTGTCAAAAGTCTGCAACCTAACCATCGCTTCCTCGTTAGCGTCAAGTCGCACAGGTGTGACAAGATGTGCGCCCACGAGGAGTTCCGAATCCCTTGCAGTTTTAGTGTATTTCACCTGACTTTGCAGACGTCATCGAACTGATGAGTAAACACGTAAAACAAGTACGTCCTCGACATGTCACCGTCAAAATCAAGACCTAATAAGCCGCACATGTCAGCGTTTAATCACTTAGTAGTAGTGTAAACAAACACGTATTACACCTTGTAGCCTAAAATGTATAGTAAATGGCAAAATACACTCTACTTGCGTGTAACAGATGTCACTCAGAACAAGACAGAAGCCGAGGAGAGGTGGTATAAACCATTTACTATCCGCTGAACAACAAGCAACAACTACTTAGCAACAGTTGCTAACAACAATCACAAGAGCCAGAAACAGAAGTGATGCAAGCAAAGAAAACGCTTGACTAAAAACTCAGCAAATACATAATCCAACAATGCCATCACACTTGTGGACAAGTTGGGACCTTAACATTCACCACGCTATGAAATAACAGTTATTTATTATTATTGTTAATAATAATATTCTTATTTATTATTATTTCAGTTGTGACCCTGTTTGAGCCACAGACAGAGACAGTTAGGCCTGTCACGATTATCAATAAATCAGTTAACTGTACAATAACTATAACCTATTTAATCATTTTGCCAGCCTCGATATATGGACATGCCTGCTCTCTCTACAAAACAGGTAATTGTGACGAGAAGGAATGTTTGTGTGGGGAAGAATTTCCCTGCCGGACCGCCACTGATCCACTTCCCGATCATGTTCACAAAACGGCCTGAAACACGTGCCGAAGTTGGCGGGAAAACTCCACCAATGAAGCGTGAATGGAAGCTAGCTGGGTTAGCTTAGTGTAGCAGACCATTAGCATTAGTTTAGCAGAGTGTGTGAGACTCAAGCTGTATGAGTGTGTTTACACAGTGTTGCCTTTTAACGCTTCTCAATGTAAGTGAGCGTTTTAGAATCCCTGCAGACGTGCAAGTTTTCAGTGAAATAAGGGGAGAGGCACGTTTATTCTTGCTCCCAGTTTGTCTACCCGGTCAGACATTCATAGTCTTTCAAATAAGAGCGCCACATCCTGTCCAATTGTGCAAACTAAATAAGGGTGTCATAAAAATATCTTACATTATAACTGGAATTGCGCTGGTGACTGCGTCTGAGACATTTACAAAAGTGACACTGATTTAAAATCACAAATATTGCCATTGGTTGTGATTTGTGCAATTTTTGGTAATTTTTTTAAATTATTTTCATTATTTTAATTATTTTCATTTCATGTTTTTATTTGAATTTTTCTTAGTTTTTTTTGTAATAAAATATTTATGGTCTTGTGACAAGAGTCGGAGGATTAGCCACCACAGACTGTATTAAGAACCGCATTTTATTTATTACCTATTTAAAAATAGTTAATAGTTGTTATTTAAAATACATGTTGTATCTCCATGCACTATTATTTTGTTTTAAAATTATTGAACGGAAATTTTTTTTCTCTTCTTTTTAATAAAGATATTTCAATGTGACACATTTTAGAACTAGTTATAATACAGTGAAAGCATAATACTGCCCAAGGTTATTATACCAGCCCATGTGTATTTGTGCGGGAAAGTATTTCCTCTGAAGACCACTCAATCGTGGCACCCGCCTCCTCCCGAACTAAACATGTCATAACGACCTAAAAACTCCAAAACTCATTTCTCGGAATGGAAACGAATGGAAGCTAGCTGAATTTACTTAGTTTAGCAGAGCATGCTATTGCTGATGTGTGTGTAGGCCTCACGCTATATGAGTGTGTTTACAAATCATTACTGATAAAAGATTGTCAACATTATTTTGAAACTATTTTTTCCCATTAATAGAATAATACACAGCATAATAATGGGAGTACACCATATCAAAAGCAATCTGTATCAACTTTTATCTATTAAACAACATACTATATTAAATAGACATAAAATTGCAAAAATAGCCAAATAACCCAGAAATACTCATCTCAGCGTAATCTCATTTGCATAATTACACTTCCTTGATTGAACACAGGGCCGCACGGTGGATGAGTGGTTAGCACATTGGCCACACAGTCAGGAGATCTGGAAGACCTGGGTTCAAATCTCCGTTGGGCATCTCTGTGTGGAGTTTGCATGTTCTCCCCGTGCGTGTGGGGGTTTTTTCCGGGTACTCCGCTTTCCTCCCACATTCCAAAAACATGCATGTTAACTTCATTGGCCGCTCTAAAGTGTCCATTAAAGTGTGAATGGTTGCTTGTCTGCGATTGACTGGCGACCAGTCCAGGATGTACCCCACCTCCCGCCCAAAGTCAGCTGGGATAGGCTCCAGCATCCCCGTGACCCTAATGAGGATAAGCGGTATAGAAAATGAATGAATGATTGAACACACTGTTAAAGTTTAATGAGGTGCTGAACAGGCTGAAATTGACATCAGATCGTGTTTTATACTGTACAAAACAGGCACGAAAAGGTATTGTATCACAAGACATACATGGCTCTCAAGTGGTGCATTCACAAAGCGTGTAGCACAGAGACTGAATGACAGACAGGAGGGTTCACTGACTAACGTTCATTAAAAACCAACACGCCCAGATGTTGAGACAGATGCGAGGAGTGAACCCTCATGTTATCCAATTTTCTATATTGTGTGTGTTTCAATAAAGTTTAAAAGATAAGCAGAAGAATATATTGTGATATACTGTATATATATCATGAGGCCATATTGCCCATGCTTTAACTGGGAGTCCTGTTAATCAAAATGTCTGATGTAATGATGGACAATGTATGCTTTTCGGGGGCATATCTGAAACAATATTGTGTAAATACTGCCAATTGTATTTTCTAACAAAGAAAAAAAGTGGGTGCAGCATTTGTTTATTTTCAAAAAACACAGCCACCATGTCGTCATGAGGGCAGACAAGAGAAAAGAGCTTTATGTACTTCGGAGCCGGGTGTATGCTGAAACATTTGTTTCCCACTGCAGAGAGTGTCTGACGGGTGTTATGTTCGTCTATTGCATTGCTGTGAAGACCCGCATTTCGCTGCAGCTCACTCCATTTGGCTGTCTAGCTACAGCGGTGGCAAGTTGCCAGGTGCAGAAGAGGGAAAGCAGCATTAAGTCCTAATCACAATTTCTAAAACAGGCAGTCCTGTTGTAAAACTGGGGCCTAGCAGGTCTGATGAACTGTCTGATTCCCACACTTGGGCTGAACGCAAAGGCATGCTGTGTCTGCCGGAATATAAACTCTCAAAGATGCCAAACGCCTAGGCCGTGACTAGGCCATACATGAAAATTGGATCATCCCCATGGACTAGAAAACACAGCCAATAAGAATGAGACTTTTTGGCTTGGTAAACCATGCATGTTCCCCTACAGTTTGACGTCTTTGGACTGAGATTGACTGTTTCTCATACAAAAAATGCAAACCAAAGTTATTGTGTTCGGAATAGTGTGTGAACCAACACCATGTGCAATCTATCAAGCTACAGTGTACCAACAAGAGAGCAATGCGCTTTTGCAAACTACCATGATCAAATATTGGACACACAGCCATGGTCATCCCCAACCCGATACTAAGACCAGCACCAGAGTTTGATACAGGTGATTTTGTCTATACTCGAGTGTGATGTGTTTACACCTGTAAATGCACAGACGGCAAAAAAAAAAAAAGTGCATGTATTTGTAATGGACACCGGAAGAGAGTAATAACATTGGGGGAGCGACAAAAAGTGATGAAAAAACATGAAAAACAAAGGAAATTAACTTTTGTTTTGTTGCTTTTTTGAGTGCTTTTAGATGTGGCAAGGGCCCACAGCAGGAACCCCTGTTTGTTAGGTGTGATACACGCTTTCATGTCAATAACCTCCCAAAGTTTCCAAGAGAAAAGTCACTGGTCTTTGTCGCTTTTTTTTTGGAAAGGAGTATGTAGAGATGCGTTGCTAAGTTTGCATCACTAAGCCCTCCTAAGACGTCTTATTCTCTGGCCGAGCAGAGTATGTGTGTGAGGTGTGTTAGGAAGCGGAGCTGCGATCAACACTGCCCTTTATTGTACGCCATTGTAACAACCAGCTACATTCACAGACTGCTGTGTTATAATGGGTTTATGAGCGAGAGCAAATAAGTCGCCAAATCTATTTGTATTATGAAACCGAGACTAAAGGGAGCCGTTCTAAGCTCTGAAATATGCACATTTGCTCCAGACATAGTAAAAACAAGAAAAATTGCAGTTATTGGGTCATTTTGATCTTGACATTTTTCTGGCTGGGTTTATTCTCTCTACCAAGCAGATTTTTCCCCCCATTCATTTGTTTATCATTGAGGATGATTATGTGTCTTACTGTCGCATGCATTTATGCCTGGAATGTCTTTGTTCCCACACTTCCCATATAACAAAGTCATATTAGATGAATCCAGTCAAGTGCACATCCAGACACAAGAACATTAATGAGGAGGCAGAACGTTACATGGTGAGATTCCCTGAAATTCTTCTGAGAACGGAGCCACTGACTACCTTTAGGATAGTGTGTTGGTTTCCCCAACAACACTTCTAAATATAACCCTGCACAACTGGAACAAATGTTGAATAATGAAATGCACATGGCTCCATAACTAGTTGACAATTTGAGCCAGTCAAAGTATATAAAAAACACATTTACCAACTGTGCACAGAAAACAAGTGGATAGGCCTGATAAGGCATTTTGTTGGACAACAATTCTCCTACAAATGATTGCAGATAAACAATATTATTGACAACATTATTTAATGAATGTAATGATAATATATGGCATAAAAATGTGAGCACACGGTTACAACTTTCTGAAGCTGAGTTAACATAGTAGGTAAACATTTAAATACATTAAAACATTAAAATAACTAAACAAATAACAATGCAACATGCAAAAATGCCATTTATATAAAAATCATAATACATCACAATATTTCAGATTTTGAAACTATGGCACCTTTGTTATTGTCTGAATATTGAGCAAAAAACAGACCCATAACCTGGAAATACTTTGAAGTTCACATAATGTGCCAATCAGCTCATTTGCATACATAGTTCTGTGTGGAACACCTCGTTTACCTTCATTGAGGCATAATGTTTTGTTTTGAGCTTGCTCCAAGTGTTCCATATTTTAGATCTAGCAAAATGCATTGGGTCCAAAATGAGGCTTTACACGTAAGGAATCAAAGCAGCTGAAACGTAAGTGCCAATGTTTTGTATTATTTAGTTCATTGTTTTTGTCACAAACTTGTTCACGTCACAAAATGACACAAACAAGCTGACATTGACATCAGATAGCGTTTCATACGCAACATGCAGGCAGAAAGTATTCCACACCGGTTCTTCTGTTTGTTCAACACGCTTGCTCTATACTTTCACGTGAATATGCTTCAAATCAGCACCAACAAACACGCATGCACCAGTCAATTTAGCACAGCCAGAAAAATAGTGAGTTAGTTTTTTTATTGCATGGTTAATCAATTTATTGATTATGGTGACAGGCCTACAAGTGGACAATAATATCAACTAATTTGTATCTTTCGGAAATCTGCAAATATAGGCATCAAAAGGTTGCTAGAGTAAATTCATCCATAGAACAGCTGTGACTGTTTTGCATGTAAAGCAATCATTACAAACATCCAAAATCACACACGCACACACTTCTGCTTCTCGAACTTTGGTAAAAAAATCCTGAATGTGATCTCTGCTGGCTCAGCGTTCCATAACTGGATATTGTCAATGAGTTGTCCACTGTACAGAATCCCTAGAGCTGCATTATTCCCGCTAAATGTTTGCTCATGTGGGATTTCCGGGGGCTGTCCGTGACCTTTATGTGTATGACGTGACCGTGAGATGACTGCTGTTGTGATTTGGCGCTATACAAATACATTTGAATTAACACTGAACTGAATTTACCCCCAATCTCTATCGATGCCGTTTACATCTTGCAACCTGTGTGCAGTCGATGTGGTTGTTTTGAACGGGATGTGGATGTTCTTATGCACGTGCTATGAACCACTCATAACATTAACTGTGTCGTACTTTTAACATTTAGCTGCTCGTTGGGAGAAAGAACGAAGAGTCCCGACACCGTCCGTAGCCCCCTTTCTGTCTGCCATGGATTCTCCTGCCCTCCTCCTATTATGGTGATCTATATCCCTGAGAACAATAAGGCAAAGGCCATAGAGAGCAGGAGAGGGCCACAGATGTCACTCCTGCCACCCTCCCCCATGACACATTCAGCTCACACTTCTGTTGGTGGAAGGCAAGTGGAGGAGGGAGGAATGGCAGTGAATAGAGGAGAAAACTAAGGGCCTGTTCACACAGGACTATGTTTAAACAAAAATGCATAAAATGCTGTTGCTGGGGCCTATCCCAGCTGACTTCGGGCGGGAGGCGGGGCACACCCTGGACTGGTCGCCAGTCAATCGCAGGGCAGACAGACAACCAGTCACACTCGCATTCACACTGTGAGTTGTATGTTGTACATTGTATGTGTTGACAGTGTGCAAGACCAGAAGACGTGAAGGCTTCTGCAAGTTCACTTGGAACTTAGAATCAAGTTTAGCCGGTGTCTATTTGGAATTCTCACTTTGGATTTTTGATGAGTCGATTATTTTCTCTGGAGAAAACAAGGCATTTGTCGTTTTTGACCTTTTACCAGACAATTGAGAGAAGTTGGCAGGCAGGTAGTCAACAAGAAAATATATAACCGCTGATTTGCTGTCTTACCGGTTCTTGCCCGGATGTCTCAAGCAGAAAGTGTGACGGAATATCATTTTCATGTCACTCTACCCTAGAAATACCCCGTGAGGAGCCAACAAACCCTAAAGCTGTTGCTGCAATTTCTGTCAAAGCTTGATTTTCTTTTTAATTTTTGCTTGCTTAATGGTACGGGGTATAACACGGGTATAACATGCAACAGTTGACAAAATACCACAATATATGAATCTGGTTTTTACACTATGCGAAGGTTGTCAAAGCAAAAGTAGTATTCAGATTTTTTCTCTAAATATTATCATTTATTTTCTTTTCTGATAGCAAGCAACCTTTATTTCCTGGCTTATACCGTATAACGGGGCCTACATGTAGTCTTAAGGGTCAAATTAATGACAGAAATATTAATCAAATGATCTCCGTTGGGCATCTGTGTGGAGTTTGCATGTTCTCCCCGTGTGTGCGTGGGTTTTCTCCGGGTATTCCGGTTTCCTCCCACATTCCAAAAACATGCAAGTTGGGTTAATTGGCGACTCTAAATTGTCCATCGGTGTGAATGTGAATGTTTGTTTGTCTATATGTGCCCTGCGATTGACTGGTGACCAGTCCAGGGTGTACCCCACCTCCCGCCCAAAGACAGCTGGGATAGGCTCCAGCATCCCCACGACCCTAATGAGGATAAGCGGTATAGAAAATGAATGTTCTTTGTGCCAAAAGCACATGCTAATATTTAGGCTGTTTCTGCTTGATTTTACAGTTCTATCACAGTAATTAGACGTCTGTAGGTGGAATCACCTCCAAAAGAGTCACATAAAGTAAGAAAAAGACCGAGATATAACCAAAGACCAAGGATGGGCCTAAAGCCCATATTGTGATATATCTATCACAGCCTCTTGCAATAAATAATGACACTATCCTGAAATGGGAAAGTATGTTGTTATGATGTTTTGATTCCCCTCTTGCGTACCAAAGGGTGGGAAAGAAAGATCATGCAGCTTGTTTGTAACCTTGCTTCGCAATTCCCAATCATCTTAACTGTTTTAAACAAACTCAGTGTACCGACTGGCGCCCTTGTTGTTAACCTTGGAAAACAGCTCTGTGTGTTGGGAGCGTGGGGCATGGACTGGGCACCCCCGTCTTACGCTCTCCTCGGACAGACCTGTATAAAGGAAGGGGGAGCCCACTTCCTGTTAGAGTCTGCTGCGGGTCGTGTACAGACCCCCAGTCGGTTGGTGCACACTCAAGCCGGGGTTGTAGGCTCTCCAACCCAGTGTGTAGCTGTGTAGCTTTGTGTAGCTGAAACAGTTTGATTTTGCAAACAGCAATGACTTCCACTGCAAATCATTTTAGAGGATGACACCACAGTTACTATCAGAGCCATTCAATAAAACCATTTAAATTCATGCCAGGTTTTTGTGATGTTTTCCCCCCAATACCCAGGATAAATTCATCAGGATAAATTCATCAATCAAGAAAAGACAAAATGTTATGCAAGAATCAATTTATCCTAATTACAACAATTACAATTACAACAATGTCATTTCCTACTAACAACTAACAGTTTCACAATATACAGACAATGTAAGATCCTTGTAAAGATCTCTGCAGGTTCGGTCAACGTGTCATTTATCACAATATACACTATGCCCTCAGTTCCCAAAGTGGGTTACGCGCATTCCCTGGCCCACACCAATTGTATAGAGGGTACATGAATAAAAATGAAAAACAATTAGTGCCAAACACTCACAATTACGAGTGCGCCTGAACGCCTCACGGTGCAAGGAGACAGAGCATGAAGTTGGTCATGGCTCTGTGTGCATCATATGAAAAAAATAAGCAAGTTTGATTATTTTGTGCAATAACAGAATATAATCTTGACAATTACATTAATCGGTGTCCTAATTCCTCACTGCGCAGGGGTGAAAAGGTGTGAGCCGCCGTGAGCGAGGAGTCACCGAAAAATGAGGTTTAATCGTTGGTTGTATGTTTTTTGTACTTCGGATACTGCTGTAACATGGTTGTTAAACTTTCCCCTTCGATTTGGTATGAAATTATTATGCAGATTTAAACCTTACTCATCATGAGTGGACAAAAAAGTGAAACTCAAATTCAGCCCATGCAAAACAGACAGATTCCAACATCAAACTGGAATAAAAGTACAGTATGTAGGATGATGTTTTTCAATGAATTAACTGACCTTTTAGTCACTAATCCAGAACTCACACACACACACTACACTGGTAGAAGTAAGTATAAAATGTAAAAAACAATTAAAACCCAAAAAACAGAATTTGGGGAAAAAAATAAAATAAAACGGAATTTGGGAAAAAAACAAAACTGATTTAATTGGGCCCTAATAAAGGGGCTGAGGAAGAAAGCATGCTAGTTCCCGGGATAATGAATTCACTACTGAATGTGATATCAGTTGATCGTGCGCAGTGATTGTTGTACAGTAATACCCAGTGCAGAGCTACAGTACGTCGCAGCAACTCTGTTTTCCGCCTGTGCACTTGATACTTTAAGCAGTAATGTTTCTACCATCCCCTTTCGCACATAAACACACTCACCCTGCCTTCCCTCCAATCTACAAAGTGGCCTGTAGCTTGGAGGAGGAGAAGAGCCTAGAGGATAAAGTGGCGTGGGAAGGGTTAAGCCCAAACTGCTCCATCTGCTTCCTGTTCTGTTCCCTTGGTTGGTTGCTGGCCCCTGCCCAGCAGTTACGCAGGCTGCAGTCTGATGCAAAGCAAAACATTCAAACAACAGGAAAACTCGCTAGAAAACTACAAAGCTCGTTTCTAAACGTGAAGCATGTTGCCAACGATTTCCTTACGCAAACTATCATTCATAATTCTAATGTTCTTAAATCTACTCTTTTCTCGTGGCACTTGCGTACTTACTAATAGAGGATCATATCAATGTGTACACACACATGCACGCTAAATGAGCAAGTAAATAAACATATATTAAATCAAAAGTCCAGCTCATAGCTACCGGCCAAGTCATCCGCAGTAGTTTAAACATCAAACTTTCGGATAAGAATCAATGCCAACTTCCTGGTATTATACAGTAACACATTGTTATTGTTATTCCTTGCCCGGATCTGGTCATGCAGTTTTCCACCTACAGAGATATACAGGCTTTGGGAGTATTTCTGATGGGTCTACATCAGTAAAATCATCATTTGTGGCCTACAGGGAGGTTGATGCGGACTGAGAGAACAATTTATAGCACAAATACCAACGGACCATCGTCCATTGCTTACACAGAAGTGTGCATGAAAAATGAAATATCTGGAAGCCTCAGCAGCCATCTAAGAGAAACATCTGGTAGGGCTCTATGAAATCTGGTTTTTTTTTTTACACTTGTTTTTACCAGCATAACGTGTGTGATTTTGGGGTTAGTGAGTAAAAGATCAGTTAATTAAGTGTAAAACAAAACTTCCACTTACTGATGCAGTACACCAACGGACAATTTAGCCCAACAATTGAGAAATGGATGTAGTTTGGCTAATAGGATGCACACATTGCTACAAAATCTCCAACAGACTGTAAAGCCGTGCTCCTGATTAAGGAAGATGTAGTCACTCCTGCAAGAGTCAAGATTCCGACCCAATTTAGCCATCTGAACACATGAAAGTAACCTTCTCCTCACGATGACAGCATTTCAGTCACATGATGCCGATTTCAGCGAGATTCCGCGTTCAACACTAAATTACGTTTTTATTGGCCAATTCCATGATTCCGTCCGCAATTCCGTTAACACAGAAACCATAGGGAGGATAGGTCCAAACCTGTGGAACACCATGATACCATTCTTAACAATAGTTGGACAACATTGTACTCTTTACTTGATCGTTTGCAAGTGAGACAATACATGGCACTCAAAGCAAACGCGATGCGGCTTGTTGATGCTGCTCATATTACGGTGTAGGAGGGAAACCGAAAGAGAGAGAGAGGTGTGCAGATTTACAGTGTCAGACAACAAGGTCGGCTCCTCCCGAGAGAGGTGTTGGCTTTCTAACGAAGTAGAGCCACTTGAAACCAAGGTCACAATTCGGTGGCTCTGAAGAGGGCAAGAGAAGGGGACCAGACAGGGTCAAAGTATGCCATATAAGTGTGAAGATGTGTGCCGTGTTGGCTGACTATGCACGTAATCACATCAAGTCAATGACAGAAAAATGAAAAATGTCTCCACCCTTTAGGTTGCTCATAAGCAAATTAGAAGAAAAAAAAACATTATCACAAAAAACTGTAGAGCAGGCCGCACGGTGGATGACTGGGTAGCACGTTGGTCTCACAGTCAGGAGGTTCAGGATTTGAATCTCCGTTGGGCATCTCTGTGTGGAGTTTGCATGTTCTCCCCGTGCGTGCGTGGGTTTTCTCCGGGTACTCCGCTTTCCTCCCACATTCCAAAAACATGCATGTTAGCTTCATTGGCCACTCTAAAATTGTCCATTAGAGTGTGAGTGTGAATGTTTGTATGTCTTTGTTTGTCTATATGTGCCCTGTGATTGACTGGCGACCAGTCCAGGGTGTACGCGCCTCTCGCCCAAAGTCAGCTGGGATAGGCTCCAGCATCCCCGCGACCCTAATGAGGACAAGCGGTATAGAAAATGAACGAATGAATGAACTGTAGAGCACAGATCGTATTGTGTCTACCGTCTGAGCTAAGTCTAACTTTAATAGCCTCTTGTGTGGTTTCAACTTGCTTTTTAAGAGAATGGGGATCCATTGACTAGAATGCTTCTGATAGATGAAAAGATTAGAGCACAGTTTCCCAACGAAACCCAACACTAGTTAAGGGTAGTAATTACAAGTGCTTATTACATTCTTGGTGTTGACTAGATGGGAGCATGACCGAGGAAGGTTTGAGGAGAATACAACGATTATAGAGCAATGGTTCCATTCTTGGCTATACTTCTGCAGAGCCAGGTGGAAATAAAACATTTTGAAGTGACTGAAAGAAAACATACGACACATGACCAATTGCCAGTATTCATGAAATATTGCGTGGACACAAGTGAGAGCTATTAAATACTGTTATATGAAAGTTATCGAAGAGACAAACAAAACCCAACTGTGCGGGGTGGGGGCTAGTTCAATGTTATCTTATCCTTCCCAACTTGGAACGAGGCCTAGCAGGATCTAAATTTAGCCATCAGAACTAAACAGTCTTTGGTGATGGGAACTTTTGCTCACACATGATACACTGGAAACCCAAACCATCCTATCAGTTAAAAACAAACGGCAGAAGCCTTTATAGGGCGTACGTTTTGTGTAGTTGACAGCAGTCCCGACATGCAGTGCAAGACACAAAAGCCCCTTCTCATAGTCCATGTCAGACCACTACCTCGCGGTCTCTTCCAGGAGCTTTTATTAGTTCCACTCCAGGTATTTCTTCTTGAAATACGATATAAACAATAGGGTGTCACGTTACACTCAGCTCAGGTGACGGAGACACGGAATAATGGGTTCGTGAGAATGATATGAAATTACTATTTTAACACTACTTTTAAGAAAACAACAATGACAAAATATAGCGATGGACAAACAGAACGGTCTAATCGATACACAAGCAATGCCGGCATTTACCATTTTGCATGCCTGACCTAAGTGTCACCCTACTAACTCATTCATTCATTTTCTATACCGCTTAACCTCATTAGGGTCACGGGGATGCTGGAGCCTATCCCAGCAGACTTTGGGCGAGAGGCGGGGAACACCCTGGACTGGTCGCCAGTCAATCGCAGGGCACATATAGACAAACAAACATTCACACTCACATTCATACCTATGGACAATTTAGAGCGGCCAATGAAGCTAACATGCATGTTTTTGGAATGTGGGAGGAAAGCGGAGTACCCGGAGAAAACCCACACATGCACGGGGAGAACATGCAAACTCCGCACAGAGATGCCCAACGGAGTTTTGAACCCAGATCTCCTGACTGTGTGGCCAATGTAATAACCACTCAGCCACCGTGCGGCCCACCCACCTAACTGTGGAACTCAATTCCACAAATTATAACAAAAGTTAAAAAAAATAATAATAATAATAAAGTTGCAGCTGCTACAACTCATTTATGTTGATGCATAGTTATGTAAATACGCAAGTAAAATAGATTGCAGTACCTTGTCTAGACTAAAAAAGCATGGACCTTGGTTTCGTAGCTGTTGAGCTGCGATTAAAAAAAATGTGTCTGGAGTCTCAACCACCCGGGCTAACAAGTACACATAGCATGCAAGTATGCATAGTTCACAGTCTGACCGCTTTTCTCCAAATGACAAATATCCTCACATTTTAATCTCGCAAGATCTTGTGACATTTGTCTGATTCGCATGTTCTGGTTTGGCAAAGTCTTACGTCGGATGCCCTTCCTGACACAACCCTCTGTATTTATCCGGGCTTGGGACCGGCACAATAAGACACTGGCTTGTGCGACACCCTTAGTAAACAAATAATACAAGGTCATGGGAGATATTGCTTTGTCATTTAAAATTGTAGTAAGCTTTAGACTGACCGAGCAAGGCGGACAAGAATGAGACAGAACGGAGGCTACCAAACAACACAAAGTTGCAATGCCATTTGACAACATCTTTGTTAAGAATCATTTCCGTTATGAATACTATATTATGAATATTATATTATTAAGCAATGAATTTCTTTATGTCAGATTCCACGGTCAAAAATGGGGAGTGAAGATACAGCGTGGCAGTGGTTTGATTATTTTAGATTATTTTATAATCATCCAAAAAAAAAAGCCTAACAAAATCAGAGTACTCACTTAATAAAACATTGTTGTCATAATGCTGTTTACAATGAGATAGGAGTGAAATTGGTGGAAAAGGGAAAGTGGTGAGTGGTGATTTTGGCATTCACCCAAGTTAGTTTTCTTAATCGACGCCATCATGTTTGTGATGGTCACTGACAGAGTTCCGAGAACACATACACCCATGAACTCACCACCCATCCATCCATCCATCATCTATGCCATTTGTCCTCACCAGTGTCACAGCGGTATGCTGGAGCCTATGCCAGCTTCACACAGCTCCATTAACTGAAGTGAACTCATTTCCAGCTTGACTAATGGCACACTGCCCTAAAGAAAAAAGTGTAAATCCAGAATAGTCACGCTAAAGTGCTACGGAAAGCTGTACTGGGTGACCAAACATTTCAGAAACTGCTGAACTTCAAAAACTGACAGAAGTGATCATCAACTCTGACCTGGCAACCCTTCTATGTCAATGCTAAAGTAATGTGGAAACCCAGGATCGGCAGCAAAGCACCCAACAGGACTGCCTCACTTCCCATCCCCATCTCTGAAACTGTGTGAACTTGGGTAGACCTTGAATTCCTTTGCCGAGATGTGAGCTCCCTGTCCTATGAGTTGCTATTAGCGTTCTTCCACTCACAGTGCCTTGCCTGTTCCCTGGAAACAGACTCCTTCTATACAGTATCAATCTGCAGTCTGCCTGAAGGGGAGGAGGAGAAGCAGAAGTGGGGAGGAAGAAGGGAAGGTAGGGAAAACAAAGCCTCTATAGTAGTTTCTCCAGCCGGGCAAGGCCGAGTCACACTACCGGGGGTGAGTTATGTAACGTGACTGGCAGGGCCCACTTCTGTGTTCAGAGCTGCTGCACACACTAATACCCAGTGAGAAACAAGACCTTCCTTGGGGGAAGGAGGAGCCGGAAGACCCAAGTACAAAAAGGAAATCAGCGAAGAAGGTGTGATTACACGAATTCCAACCTTTCACCAGCTCCAAATCGATAACAAAAACAGCTTGCCTCTGAGTTTGGCTGTTAAGATTTATATCGGCGCTATACATGGCTGACTTGAAAACAGAGAAGCGAAAGACCTTCACCACAGGCTTGTACAGTGAAGACACATCGTAGATGTTGACGGTACACTAAAACAATCTGTAAAAAAGTGTAATAAAGTGCCAAGGAAGTCAAACGTGACAGTAAAAATCTACAATGAGAGCAAAAAACTGATGTAGTAAAAACATTATGAGTTTGTTATCAAGACGGAGCAGAAGTAGCAGGTAGTTATTAGGAGCAACAACTTAGTAGGCCAAAAGGAGGATTTAAAGCAGTTAAAAATAAAAAGACGCATTCTGATTTACTGAGCTGCTTGCCTGGAACCCATGTGACTGGCATCACATGATGAGATGGAGGATGGTAGTGCGTGTGTGTGTGTGTGTGTGTGTGTGCCTGCGTGCTGCAGGCACAGTGTGTATTCCACTCTTGGCACCATAATAAGCTTTGTGATCAGTTTCCTTGGTTTCCACTGACAGTAAGCAGATCTAGGCAGATCAGGCAAGTAAACAGAAGCAGCTCCACCATACAGGCTGGTGGGAGCAAGGAACCAAGGGATTTATGGAAGAGCTATCACTGGCACCAGTTTTCCAGTTTCTGTGGTGAACGCATGAACGACATGTCTTATGCTTGTATGTAAAAGTGAAAGAAAAGGTAATGTCGGGATTTTGTTGGACACAAGCTGGTTGAGCGGTACAGAAACTCTGACCTACTTTTCTTTGTCACCAACACAGCCTCCAACAATGGGACAGGAAGACAGAATTTCAGCATGCACTAAGCCCCGCTCCTTAATACATGCATTCCAACGACTAGAGCTCAACGCTCATGTGTTTTCAGACTTCCTTTTGGTACAAGAGAGTTCTGTACACATAATGAACACTGCATACCGCAGGAATGGTTACGTTTGCAGGATGTACATCCATACATCAAACTAGCACCAAGACTTTTCTATAACAATCTTCCAGAAAAGGAAATTTCTATTACACTAAATGCTGTTACCAACCACTGAGAAAGCCAGTAAAATTGTAAACGTATAAGACAAGTTAAGACAAGTCAAGATTTACATGGGTGGTAGTGATGGTCCTCAAAACCATTATAAACAGCAAGATGCAGAACACACACACACACACACACACGCAAAGGGCCATGTAACAAATAGCAAGATACCAGCAGGGAAAAAATAACATAAGCAATACAGCAATCAGTTATTCATCAACATACCGATTCCATGACTGTGGGAGAATGTCAGCAAGATAAAATCCAAAATGAAAAGCACCAGAGAATCTCCGGGTGTCCAAAGAATCCTGAAAAACAAAAAAAGCAAACATTTATGAGGAAAAGCAGAATAATAATGTCATCGTCATCTCTTTTAGACCAGCTTACACAATGTTTTCAAATCCAGAAACAATCATTTGTGGCTAGAACAGCAGGAAACCAACTTCGTCAAAGTGATCTGTATGCCGTAATTATTCATCTTAATTTACACTTTTTACCAGGAGAGAAGATGTTAATATAAATCCATCTGAAGCAAATATTTACTTCTGTATTTTCGCTGCCAAATGTTGACCATATTGTAGATGTCTAAATGTATTTTAGGAGTGCAGTAAACATTAACACAATGATGTGGGATACAGGCAACTTCAAAAAACACTGGCAGACAGACAGCCCAAACACATCAAATATAGGCACTAAAATGGAATTGGCCACTTAAACCAGTGTTACGGCCCATTTAACAAGAACAATGCAATGGGGTGTCACAAGATCTCATGTCACAAGATCTTGCGAGTTTAAAACATGAAAAGATACTGCGTTCATGGGCACTACAACTGGGACGATAAGAAACAAATTACTTAACTCACATAATAAATGAAAAATAATCCTGCCACCCTCAATATATTGCCATGTTCACGCCTGTGTGTTTTCCTCATCTCTCGCCTCCACACAGGCAAGAAAAGAGTTCACTTTGTGCAATGGTATCAGCACCGTGGCGTATTTGTTCTATAAAACAACTCATACAGTCTCTTAGCTGCGGTGAGTAGAGGCAGGGTCGCTAGCCTACACAAAAGAGTGCAGAGGAGTCCAGCCTCGTAAGGAACAATGCAAGGTAATGCAGACTGCAGTATATTGTCATAGATTCCTTTATATATTCATTGGAGTTTCCTTAAAAAGTCTCGTCTCGTCCTTGCAGACCCAATCTTGTCTTGTGACACAAAGTGCTTTTGTAAAAACGGGTTTTTGTTTCATTCCATTTTTAAAATGTTCTATATACAAATGGCAATGTATGTAAAACCATCCTCATTTGCCTGGAGCTGCAAATGTATCGTGGTACTTACATATACGTGCATATTGTGGATTACATGCATGTTACTTTGAACGTCCAGGACTGTGTCTCCGCTGGTCCTCCGCTGTCAACACGAACAACACTTTCAGATAGAAAAGGCAAGTATTTTACCGTTTCCGCCTTTCATCCACAAACCAAGGGCATTCTGGGTGCCCTGAAACTGTATTTTTGGGAAACGTTGGCTTGTGGTTGCTGTGTAGACCAGCAAAGGCTACTTTCTGAAAACAATGATGTCATTGCACCGTCGCTTAACCAGAAGAAAAAGAGGGATCACCTCACAGAAAACAACAACAATGGTGGACTACACGGTTGTGTCTGTGCTGCAGTTGGTGCTTCTAACACAAAAGCCCTAAGTGAACTACATTTGAAGCAGATTCGGACACACAAGTACACGTGTCAAAGTTTTGTTTTTGTATGTGTGTAGCCGAAGACGGCGGACTTATGCACACGCGTTCTCTCTTCTACAGTTTTGGTGTGGCGCGCTTTATGCTGTGTAGCGGTAAATAGTTACGATTGAAACTATATATTTTTTTAAACTATTTCCAGAGTGGGAAGATCTGAAAATGCGGGTTCATGTAGACAAGCAACTCGCTTCTTTCTGAAAACAGAGATGTCACCAACCCATAATCTTTTACAACCATCCATAATAATACCGACTATATGACTCATATTGTGAGTGGCACTACTCACTCCAGTCGACATTCTCCTGAATTTTGTCTCCAACTCCAAACGTGCTTGCAGAAGTAATTTCACTTCGCCATAAGTTCAGAGGATTAAGGACTTTTGTGCATGTGTTCCTTTTTTTTTGGTGTGTCTTGTGTCTTCATCTGTGCACCTGTTAACAGCGCCACACATAGATGTGCCTTGGGTATTACATCATTTACACCCAGTGATTTGATCCTGTCTGGATGCAACTATTTACTAATCCAGCACAGTATTGCTGCATTTTCTTTGCAAACCGCCAAAATAATTTAATACATTTCCACGTGGAAAGGGCCCAAGACATTACCAGCCCGTACAGGCCAGCACCCCAGCTCTACTATGAGGACAAGGGCTTAACAGGATTTCGGAGGTGGGACATGGGAGGATATTGAACAGAGGCCCAGTGCGGGGCTAAACTGGTAAAATTCCAAT
The DNA here is from genome assembly GCA_024372805.1 of Oostethus manadensis. Taxonomy (NCBI): domain Eukaryota; kingdom Metazoa; phylum Chordata; class Actinopteri; order Syngnathiformes; family Syngnathidae; genus Oostethus; species Oostethus manadensis. The sequence continues at coordinate 881,425 of QODF01000196.1, forward strand.
GAGTGTAGGACCCGCTTATCCATTTGAGCCCATAATTGTTCTTTCAAATCTGATTTATGAACGCATCTAAACCAAGGAATTGGTTTGGTTGAATACTGTTCAATAAAATGACTGCCTTATACCATGAAAGTAATGTATGAATGCTGTTTGTATTAGTATATTGTAGTGAACGTCCCCATGAGAATTAAAAAAGGAAACATACAGGTGGCATTTCTCCCCCAGGATATTACCAAATAGGCATTTGAGAATGAAGTCCAACGGGTACAGGACAATCAGTAGCAGGTGGGCGCACAGGACAGGATTAAGGCCAGACCTCATTGGGATGGCCTACATGGCAGGGAGGATGATGGATGAGTATTTGTTTTTTTACTGGAGTGGAACCTGTTGTGGGTTCCCAGGGGGAAGCTCACAATCAATTTTGTAATAATCCACCCAAAAAGCAGAACACTGCCGTCCAAATGACAGTGAGTGCCTATCCACCTTATTCCTGAGGCTGCTAAAAAAAACGGGTTGTGGGAGGAACTTCTGGTATAGCAACCTGAAGTTTCACTGCACTATTGTTTTCAATTAGAGTTGGCAGTTTTATTAGCTTTAGCGGTGCATACAAATGTTAGAAGGGTGTTTTGCTTAATCCTCCAAAATTTACAAAAATGGACTTGTGCAGCTCAGGGACATGTCGTGTGGCTCGCGGTTGTACTAACATCCTACATTATGGTTGGGATACTCCAACCCACAAGAGAAGAGACGCCGGGTACTGCGGAAACCTGACTGCAGTGTCCCAAGAACAGGTAAGATATTTGCTGTGTGCATTTCCCTGGTATCAGTTATTCCAAAAGTACCACTTTTAAAACCGCAGCTGACTTTGTCAAAGCATGAAATAGAAACACAAGCTCCACACCGCGCACTCCTCATCTGCTCTTGCGGCATTTAAACACAAGCACGCTGCAATAGATCTGCACTGTGTGCTACCATGGCAGAAATAAAGTTCATAAAGGCTCAACATCTGCTTTTAGATAGATAAGATTGTACCCAACATCTTTCAACAAAACCCGACCAACCATATCGCTATAAAGGTATTGAGATGCCTCGGAGCTTCGAAGATTGTTCATGGCCTCGCCATCTGCCGCAGTAGAGTTGAGAAAAAATCTAAAAATGCTACTAGAGGTGATGTTTGGCCACTTTTTCAGGTCATCCCTTAATTTTAGTAGGCGACGGAATTGTTACATCGCCTTGTTTAAGACATGACAGCTGGTGTTCCCACATTTGTATGTTAGGCTAGGAAAAAGGTGGATAAAACCATGAAATGTTGCTAGAATGACCAATAAAAACAACAAGCATGTGCCTTCCCTTGCGGACAGCCAAGTCATAGAATGACTAACGTGATCGCTCCTCGCTAGTTGCACAAGATTAAGATGACTTTTTATTAAAATTCATTCATGGAACGACTGCAAAACAATCCAAAACATACAGACCTGCTCTACAAGACTTCCATCCTTAAATTACTGCTGTTGTGCTCTGGTGCTGAATGGAAAACAAAAGCAACTTGACTTTCTAGTGGGAAAAATACTGATTCATTCATTCATTAAATTAAAAAAAATGGACACAGGGCACCTCTAAAATGTGTGCCTAACAATTACAATTAAACATAATACTTCACGATATGCAAGCATTATGACACCCCATTTTATGTGAAGGCAATATCGAGACGTATCGAAGAACAGAGATGGGTCTTATTTATCTGTTACTCTATATTATCTTGTTCCATTACTCACTCCATAATTATGAAAAATGGACAATGGGGCAAATTTTTATGGGGGTGAAACCACAGAACAATTACCAGTCACTCCCGCGTCGGGCTCTAGTATCAAATAGCAAATGAGAGAGAGCTGAAAGTCAAGCTGGAGCACCAGCACTGACATCTGCCTGGTTTCAACAATTGGGCCATTAGACTAGCAGACATGTATGAATTCATGACAATATTGACGCCGCATGAGCAAACGCGCTATGTTAACCAATGCAGACCTTTGAATCAGACTTTGCGTTTCTCTCTGGTTTTGTTTAATCCATTTTGAAGGTGGATCACACTGATTTTGTCCATTAATGTAGCAGCTAAAGAAAACCCATCATTACATTCAAGATGAATCTTAGAACCTATACTGCTCCAATAACCTGCTCGGTTTTCTTAAATATTACAGCATACTAACCGTGTTTTAACGGAAACAAATGCCCGTGGTGCATGCCGATTGCCAAAAAGAACTTTCAGAAGCAAGTTCCGCTCAAACACAACTACATAAAACACTATACATTGCGTGTTCACGGTCATGGAACCGCGTCTGAATCGGTCAACTATAAAAAATAGCACGAGTTGAAGCAAATGTTCTTTGGTGAGCTGCTCAACGTCAGCTGGCGAGCCACCGCTACTACTACTTGCTGAAGATCCCTCATCACTGGCATCACTCTTAGAAAACTGCACCTTTCCCAAACATGATCCACAATCCTTACGTGAGAAATAAGCACACATCTTTCGATTGTCTGTGCATTCTAAATAGAGAAAGTGAAATCAACGGGCAGCCAACATAATGGCATTCACTTACATAGCGCCTGCAAAAAACCATCTACATGCCATCCTTTTACTTACATTCTGTGAGTGGGTACATTTATGATATGACATAATACTTCAAAGTCTTTTGGTCATTTTAAGCATTACTGCAGATTCCTTCCTACTGTATGACTAATCGTAGCAGAGCTTGCGCGGGCCGACCACGACTGCTTTTACTCCCCCCAGGCAGGGAATAACGTTGCTGGCTGCTCGGCTGACCTTGCTATAGTGGAACACTAACACTGAATCCCAATGCAAACCCTTATCCTAGGTCAGGGGTCAGCGACCTTTAGCATCAAAGAGCCAGTTTGGCCCGTTTCCACCAAATGAACACCCACCTGAAGCCACAAACCCTATTTGACCACTAAATTGAAAGTAACGCTATTTTAAAATGCCCTTAAAAGTGTTGTCATGCTTCTTTTCTGTCTTCCTGTTCTTAAGCCTCTACCAATTTTGGAGTAAGCATACTAAGCTTAAGCATACTTGGCCAATACAGCTGATTCTGAACATTCACAATAAAAGCATCGATTAATTCCAGTTCTAGTACCACTCTCCGTATCATCATTGCTTATTAGCCACAAACTAACCTAATGAACAATGGCAAAGTAGTTGTGACACGGTTTCTTACCGTTTCTTACCGGTTAATTGGCCACTCTAAATTGTCCATTAGAGTGTGAATGTGAGTGTGAATGGTTGCTTGTCTGCGATTGACTGGCGACCAGTCCAGGATGTACCCCACCTCCCGCCCAAAGTCAGCTGGGATAGGCTCCAGCATACCAGCGACCCTGATGAGGATAAGCGGTATAGAAAATGGATGGATGGATGGATGGTTTCTTACCAAGTTGACAAACCAGAAAACACTACTCCGAGCACTTTGGCAACGAATTGCACGGCACACGCTCAACTCCAACGCAGAACTTTGAAAGGCTCATGACGGCATCAGATGGGACGGCAGAGTGACTACACGGAAACATTAATCAGCTGGGGCCACAGCAGAAGGATAGGAGAGCCGCGGGTTGCAGACACCGGCCTTAGACCATGTGTGTCAAACTCGTGGCATGGAGGGCCGAATCACTGCAACTTTTCATCGCCAACCAGTTTCTCCAGCAGGTGTTTAACTGATGAGCTTCTTTCCACTAATTGAAGGAGGTGTTTATCAGTAAAATCACCTGCTTTCGTGACCGGCTGGAAAGAAAACCTGCAGCCCGCTGTCCTACATTTTGTGTGTTCAAGAGAATCAAGTGGTGTCCCAATTCCCAAATCAAGGGGTAAAGGGAAAGTGCTAAACGGTGTACAGCCCTAAAAACAAAGTGTGTTCAGGGCCCAGCCTTGAAATAAAGGGGTAGGACGAGTCTACTTGGATACCACATAGCAGAGACCGAAAGAAGCATATATACGTAAGTAATTAAGCACAATTATTACCACAGTGACATCATTGTCAGTGACATTTTATTACATAATAACTCATTTCCTACTCCACGTAAATACAGGGAGTGCAGAATTATTAGGCAAGTTGTATTTTTGAGGATGGATTTTATTATTGAACAACCATGTTCTAAATGAACCCAAAAAACTCATTAATATCAAAGCTGAATATTTTTGGAAGTAGTTTTTAGTTTTAGCTATTTTAGGAGGATATCCGTGTGTGCAGGTACCTATCACTGTGCATAATTATCAGGCAAATTAACAAAAAACAAATATAAACCCATTTCAATTATTTATTTTCACCAGTGGAACCAATATAACATCTCAACATTCACAAAATACATTTCAGGTGTACTGTTTTCCCTCCTTGTAAATCTTACATTTGATGATGGAACACAGGTTCTCTATGGGGTTCAGATCAGGTGAACAAGGAGGCCATGTCATTAGTTTTTCTTCTTTTAGAGCCTTTCTTGCCAGCCACGCTGTGGAGTACTTGGACGCGTGTGATGGAGCATTGTCCTGCATGAAAATCATGTCCTTCTTGAAGGATGCAGACTTCTTCCTGTACCACTGCTTGAAGAAGGTGTCTTCCAGAAACTGGCAGTAGGACTGGGAGTTGAGCTTGACTCCATCCTCAACCCGAAAAGGCCCCACAAGCTCATATTTGATGATACCAGCCCAAACCAGTACTCCACCTCCACCTTGCTGGCGTCTGAGTCGGACTGGAGCTCTGTGCCCTTTACCGATCCTTCCACGAGCCCATCCATCAGGCCCATCAAGACTCACTCTCATTTCATCAGTCCATAAAACCTTAGAAAAATCTGTCTTCAGATATTTCCTGCCCCAGTCTTGACGTTTCAGCTTGTGTGTCTTGTTCAGTGCCGGTGGTTTTCCAGCCTTTCTTACCTTGGCCATGTCTCTGAGTATTGCACGCCTTGTGCTTTTGGGCACTCTGGTGATGTTGCAGCTCTGAAATATGGGAAAACTGGTGGCATGGGGCATCTTGGCAGCTGCACGCTTGACTTTTCTCAGTTCATGGGCAGTTATTTTGCGCCTTGGTTTTTCCAAACGCTTCTTGCGACCCTGTTGACTACTTTGAATGAAACGCTCGATTGTTCGATGATCACGCTTCAGAAGCTTGGCAATTTTAGGAGTGCTGCATCGCTCTGCAAGATATCTCACTATTTTTGACTTTTCGGAGCCTGTCAAGTCCTTCTTTTGACCCGTTTTGCCAAAGGAAAGGAAGTTGCCTAATAATTATGCACACCTGATGTAGGGTGTTGATGTCATTAGACCACACCCCTTCCCATTACAGAGACGCACATCACCCAATATGCTTAATTGGTAGTAGGCTTTCCAGCCTACACAGCTTGGAGTAACACAACATGCATAAAGAGGATGATGTGCTCAAAATACTCATTTGCCTAATAATTCTGCACTCCCTGTATTTGCCATGTTTTGTTGGGTGTCGCTAGTTATAACTGCCTAACGCCAATATCTAACTTCGTTGCAATCTACCGAATTTCATAAATAATTATACAATGATTAGATGGCAACCACATTAGCCTGTTAATTGAATTTAAAAATCGCTCACTAGCAGAGTTAAGCTATATTAGTGTACTGTGATGTTCTGGTTTTATACTAGTTATTCGTGTAACACGACACATTGTCGAGAAGTGTGTTTGCTGTGAAGTGCAGCCACCCGAGTCCGCCAACAATTGTCATGGTGAAGTATGTATTCAGGAAACAGGATCGACTGTCAGGAAGCGAGCTAAATACAACGTGTCCATATTTGGCACGCCAGACTATCAAAGTTTATTCATCGTTTGACTGGAACGCTAGTTTTGTTTTTTACCATCACTCTAAATTTGTTTTCAGCCCACCATTACTATACCGCTACTACTATTATTATTGAATTTATCCATCCATCCATTTTCTATGCCGCTTATCCTCATTAGGGTCGCGGGTATGCTGGAGCCTATCCCAGCTGGCTTTGGGCGAGAGGCGGGGTACACCCTGGACTGATCGCCAGCCAATCTCAGGGCAGACAAACAAGCAAGACAATTTAGAGTCACCAATTAACCTAACATGCATGTTTTTGGAATGTGGGAGGAAACCGGAGTACTGGGAGAAAACCCACACACGCACGGGGAGATTATTATTATTATTATTATTATTATTATTGAATTGATTTGAATTTACAATGAGTTAATAGTAAAAATTAAACCATAAAGAAACTGTCACCTAGAATGTCTGCTATCACTGGGATGCCAACTGGGATGGCTGTGACTTTCAGAAACACTTGTGCTCCTTGCTGTACTGGTAAACTCAATATCAAACTCATAGGTGATCCATCAGGTTATGAAATAAAACACTTTTTGAAATGTACCCAACATGTTAGGTGTATTTCCACATGGGATCGGTCTCTCTGACACCGGCATGAATTGTACTCGGCCTCCAATTAGAAATAAATCGGTGGTATCGCACATTACTACACGATAGTGGAAAAACTAATGTACTGTATCTGAAGTGTGAAAATCCACTTTAGAGACGCACACTGACATGAAATAATCAGATACAGGTCACATATGACTACACAAATATCGGAATTGACCTGCAGGTGGGAGCATATAGCCTTAGACTGTACTGACAAACTGACACGGATTGTTTTTCATTCTCACAATAATAAGGGACAAAGTGCATCCCATCAACTCAACTTTTATCTGGGCACATATGTAGATGAAAAATGAACTCGCAATGTGTCAACATTTAGCAAAAAAGCAACCATTTAGTCACAGTCTGGAGCTCTTGCTGTCATAATCCTTTTGTTGGTTAAAATAATGATGAATGCAGTTGTGCTCTTATGAAGCCACCCTCTCATCTCATCTGAGGAGCAAACGTGCATTTGGAGGCACTAGTGGCGTCACATAACAGCCCGGGTTTGGCCCGGAGTATGTTCGAGCATCAGGTATCAGAGCTTATTGTTATATCCCCGCTAATTAGATTCAATCATCTGCTCTTCAATGCACAAACACTGGAGAGGAAATCTGAACCTGGAGGGTGTGGAGAGATCACTGAGGGGGAAGAAGAGATGAGCCAGGGGCGAAGAGAGAAAGAAGGCAGAAAAAGAGACGCACAGCGCACATCTCTTCCGACAAAAACATCTACATTATTAATAAGGTCTGACTTCAGCAGGGAGGGACCACCACCCAATGATCTTCTATAGCGCTCAACATTTTATAATAATCACAGTCTGATTGAAGACCAAGTGGTGGTTACGGAAAAGCAATCCGAGTGACAAAGTTATTCAGAGACATACCCAGTGGTTAGGTCAAAGCAGTCAAAAACAGGGACGAACAAGGTACACATGTCAGATGGCAGGAACCCAACTCAAGGATATGGCACAAAACCTGAAAATGATTATAGTAAATGAAGCCGGAGAAGTAAACCGAGGCAAGAGAGAAATAGGGCTGCATTGAGAAGGCGGCAGCAGTGCTTGTGACACAGTTAATGGAAGTGCCTTTTGCTCGGCAGCCTCACCGTGGTTAGTTCAACACGCAGCCCTTGATAAAAACGTTCTGCTGTTGTCAAGGTAACAGGCTCACCGGACTCGGGGGGAACAAACTCATCTCATTCAAGAAAATAAAAGCTCCTCAAATGGTAGCCATAAGCCTGAAACGCAGATATGCTATTGATGTAAAATTGTATGCATAGTAACATCCTTAATGTTACTATGCAGAAATGTGCTCAATTTTATCACTTTAAAATTAAAACAGACTAAATACCCTCACCTCAGTCACATGACAGCATCTCCTTTCTGTGTGTATGTGGTCACATGTTTACAATGTGTCCTCTGCTCTGTGTACTTAATGGTTTTATTGGATTTCCAACATGCATATAAGGTTACATTTAAGGCCTCATGAATGGAGCTTTTTTTCCTTTGGCAGCAAAGACGTCATTATTTTGCCTCCGTTTTTAGATTTTGTGAATATCATGTTTTACTAGTATATGTGCCTGTGAGATAGTGTAGTACGAATTATTACGCACACAATTGGACAGGGTGGGGTTACATAGTATTGGCGGACAGCAAGTACATTTTAGATCATAGGCAATATGTTAACTTATGAATGTTACGTTACGGTTGTCATTGTGATCTTGTGTTTTCCGTTCAGAACATCCCAGGAGTAATTGGACTGGGAAGACAAACTGAAGGACAGCAGAGCATGCACAGAGTGGATAATCAATAAAAAACGTATATACACTACAGCTTTGGAGGGTCGTTTGTCAGCCGAGTTGTTGTTTTCTTACGCGGTATATTAATGAAGAATGTACTGAAACTATGCCATGATGTTCCTCTGCCATCATTGATCAAGATTGAGGAATATAAATGGTGCTATTCCAATGAATCTATTCCATATAATACATGTACAGTTTAAAGTACTATCATTTATATTATGTACTTGGGAGTGCTGTATTGTAGGGACAATAGATTATTTGTTATTTAAAAACAGTCTGTGCATTTCTAGAAAAAATATTTACAGGTTATATTTTTAAACTATAAATGCATTAGCTCAGTAGGATAATGAATCAAATTGCAAAATTGACTTGAAACATAACTTGTGGATGTCCAAACAACATCCTAATGCAAAATCTATATGCAAAGGCAATGTTAAAAAACACGTTGGCCAAAGTGCTGTACAAATAGGCCAACTAGCTAGAAGTCATAAAGTATGTAATTATTTATTATTAGGATTAAAAAGACAAGGTTTGTCTCTGATCTGAAGATAGATCTTCTAAGTTTCAAGCAACACATAATCACAAAATAAATATAAAAAACACTTTGGCGCTACTATATCATATTTTTAGCCCTCCAACTTTTTCAGGACTTTTGGGACTTGGCAGCGTATAGCAAGAAGCGAGAGGGTGTGAACGCGTGACACAACCAGCAGACCCCGAAATGAGACACTGCGAGTATGTAGCCCTCAGTGGAAATAAGTTTGGACGCCCTTGCATCAGACCAGGGGTCAGCAACCCTAAGTATCAAAAGAGCCATTTTGGCCCGTTTCCACCAAATGAAAAACAGTTTGACCACTAAATTGAAGGTAACACTATTATATGTTGTCCATAAAAGTATTGTCGTGTTCCTTTTCTGTCTTCCTATTCCTGTTTTTAAGCCTTCTCTGCCGATTTTGGAGACAAATTCCTTATTTGTGTAAACATAATTGGCCAAACAAAGCAGATTCTGAAGCGGTGTTACACATCGACTCATTCCAGTTGTAGTACCCCTCTCCGTATCGTTACTATTCATTAGCGACCAGGTAACCTAATGAACAATGGCAAAATACACAGAAACAATGTAAGGATAAGAGAGCCGCGGGTTGCAGACCCCTGCCTTAGACCATATGTGTCAAATTCGTGCCACGGAGGGCCGAGACACTGCAGGTTTTCTCATCAACCAGGTTCTCCAGCAGGTGCTTTAACTGATGATCTCCTTTCCACAAACTGACAGAGGTTGAAATCACCTGCTTTAGTGTCTGGCTGGAAAGAAAACCTGCAGGGTCTCGGCCCTACATGGCACAAGTTTAAATCCCCTGGCTTAGACAGACCAAATCATTATGAACCAAACTAACAGTTAGTGGTTTGGTCACGTATGGTCATGCGCTTTGGGTAGTGACCAGAAAAACAGGACTGTGGGTACCAGTGGCTGAAATGAGTTTTCTCTGTAGGGTGACTGGGCTCTCCCTTTCAGATGCTAAGATGAGAAACGCTGTCATCTGAGAAAAAACTTGCTGCTTGACTGCATTTTTTGGCATCGAATTAGAGCCGATGTTTTTAATATTTTTGCCGATCCGGTACCAATCCTTGTTTGTTTTTTTTTAATTAATAAAATTAATAAAATTAACAAGCTCCCGGCACCATGACAGAGGAGTTTGGGCACAGCGAGGGAAGTTTACGTGAAACTGAGTTAACCCTGGTCCCCTGCGGACATGGTGGCGTTTCCGTCCTCATCCGGGTGGCGGGAGTCAAGTGGCAACCAGGTTTGAGGCGAATTTAGCGCACCTACCATGTGTGGCCCACACTTACGGCAACCGGATCGGCCCGATCTCGTGCCGAAAGCCGATATTTTTCAATCTTCATAATACAGCTGATCGGCAGCCAATACTGATGCCATCCCTATACTAGGCCATCCCTAGTGTGTGCATTTTGTGGCTGTGTTGGTTGTCATGCACCCTATCCCTGTGAAATCATATTTCTTGAAACATCGCTGGCAAATCAAGTCTTACAATTATTGGCTCGGTTTTTCAAAGACACCGGGCCATTGCTCTTGTTACAAGCACAACACTACACCAGGGCTAAAGCTTAAAAGTAGACCATGAATGAAAAATACTAAAATAAAAGAAGGGTCTCTATTGGAGGGTACTAAAGTAGTTCATATAAAAAAAGCATTTGTAGTATAAAAATGGGTTTGGAACTTGGCTTATGTGATAGGAGTAGAATTGGTGGTTGGCTGAGGCAACAGACAGTTGTTTACTTGAGGGTGACTCGGTTTAATTTGTTAAATTCATAGTCTGCATCCACCAATCAAGGTGGTGATAATAATCAGACTAAAAGCAAGTGCCAATAGGAACTGACATTTTGGATTCAGGACAAAGTTGTCATTGTTATGGATTGATTTCTGACAAATGTTAAAAATAGACCGCTGTCCAGCTGGCACTAAACTGTACCCCTGCAACGATTGCATGGCACTTCAGTTTGTCAGTTGCGCCTGGTTTCAAACTAAAATAATCCCACGTTCTAATTTATAGTGCAGTGTGCAGCACACAACTTTCTCAGCCCAGCTGTCTCTCGGTCTTTCTCTCTCTCACACACACACACACACAAGCACACACACAAAATCGCAAAGAATTTCTGGACCACATCCAAAGTCAGCCACTTTGTAGGGCATAAACAGTGGGAAGGAATCAAATTGCCAGTTAGCCCTGTGTATAAGGAGCAAGTCTGTTTCTGAACTGATCAAAACAAATACAGTACCTTATTGCACCAGACACTATAAAAAGCAACCAGTTTGGTTTGAATAAGATCCATGGTCAAATGCTAGACCTTCTGTGATTCGGATCCAACTTCGACTTGTGTGCAAGTGTAAACGAAAAAAGTTTGAGCTGCTTAGTTGTTATAATGATGATTTTATTTTTGTAAATTAAATGTTACTTATCCTAAGTGTGGCAGTCATAGAGGCTTGAAAGCCTGTTCCCGATTGCTACTGAACAATGTCACGGCCGGCACGCTGCTTTTGTATTACTCACTTGTCTTTGCCTCTTTATGTATTTCACTGGGATGGAAAAGTGTTCAGAAACACAAGTGTTCAGTTATGTGTACTGTCAATCCTGCTATTTTTACTACTTCATGTATTTGATATTAACGTTGGATGAAGATAGGGCTGCAACAAACAAGTGTTTTAATAATCGATCAATCTGTCAATTATTTTTTCGATTAATCGGATTAAAAAAAATAACACATTTTTAATGTACACTTCTTTATTCAGAAAAAAAAATGAAGTGAAAGAGCAAGTAACTGCACAAGGACCATACTGCTGTTTGAATATGATGTTAAACGCAGATGACCACCTATGCTTTGTTACCTGAATGTTTGCCGTAGCCACAACATTGGCACCATTGTCATGCACTATGGCGATGATCTAATTAGGAGGAACTTGAAACCTAGCTACTATCTCCTCCAAGCACTCTACAATGTTAGATGCAGTATTCCTATCCAGCAGTGGCATGGTGCTGAGGAATTCTGACTGCATGTCCCAGTCGTCTGTGATGTTGTGGCAGGTAACCCCAAGGTAGGCTTCATTCGCCACACTTGTCCATCAGCAGTGAAAACATGTTTGCTGCTGTTTGCATTAATTATCTTCGCGTCCTTGAAAGTCTCCTCATATTTGTCTCCATGTGCTTTGTAAAATGTGTCCTAGAGGCAAGAGTGTGACCTGGATTAAAGGTGCGGATCATTGTAGTGAAGTCTTCGTCTTCAACCATCGACAGAGGCCTCGTGTCAGTGACAATCATGCTGAGGACGCTGCCTGTCATTGTTTGCTGTTTTATAATCAATGAGAAATACAATATAGTATGAGTATGTATTATAGCACAATTTACAACAGCTTAATAATAACCTTGTTTTATTTGCAGTATAAGGCAAGTAACCCAAATAGCAGGCGCATATATATATATATATATATATATGCTTAGCAAATAGCAAGCATTTTATATATATTATATATTAGTGCTGGGCAACATGGAAAAAATCATACAGTATAACGCGGTATGGAATATTTTATATCACGATAACGATATATATCACGATATACCACAAAAATATGTTTTTAATTATTCTTTGAAAAGTTTGATAAAAATCATAAATATTAATACAAAATATAATTAAATGCTTTTTTTCTCAGCTTTATTTTGAAGTGACATCACAAGTGAGAAAAATAGATTTCAGTGCAGCAATATAAATGTATCAAAAGACAACATATCCGGGGGACGTAGAGCTAGAGCAGCCTTCACATTTTTCAAAATCAGTTACTTCAAATGAATTATTAAAATAAACTCTTTTAGCATTTTTTAAAGTGCAGAACTATTTCAAGTTTATTTGCAAAAAAAGCACACATTTTTGAAGAAAAATGAGCAATAAAAAAATTATTTGAAAACTTTCTGAAATCTGTAACCTTCTAGCCTTTACAAGGAAGATAAGCACGCGTGATTTGTTTATGTCGATGGGACGCTTTCTCATATGGCGTGCCCTGTGCAAAAGACTCCTAGCTGCTTTAGTTTTTCTTTTCACTACTTGCTTTACCTCTCACTTTTAGGTTTCTCATGTCTTCTTTTCGTGGACCGTCTTTAGATTTATAAAAGAGGTTTGTTGTGTTGGCGCCAGGCGAGGGAACAGTGTTGCAGCATAGCATACACGGTCATATCTGCATAGGACCGTCTTCCGTGTCTGACTTCTGGAACCCAAAATGTAACAAAATCAGAGACGTACCCCCTCTTTTTGAGAAAAGTATTTCTTGGGCATCCTGTGCAGCTGTCTCTGTTTGTTGTCACTCCAGGCATGAGACTTAAACCTGTTGCGTGTCCATCTGTCAGCACTGTTTTTTTTTTATTTTTCTTTATCACTTACATAAACTTAGTCTTGTCACTATGTATACTCTTGTACATTTGTAGTGTATTTAATAAAATATTTGCTTCAGTGATTTCAAATTAGGTTAGAAACGATGTAAGAGAAATAGCCCGATAGACTCTTTTCTATCGTCCTCACGATATGTATCGTCATATCGCCCAGCACTAATACACACACACACACACACACACACACACACAGTTACTACCCAGAAAGTTGGAATATCCTGAAAAGGTTGCTGTATTTCTGCAATTCTACTTAAAAGGTGAATTTAACATATTATATAATATGCAAATAATGTGCAAATCAATATATTTCAAGTTTGTATTTCTTTGGATTTTGCTGATCAGGTCCTGCAGCGTAAAAAAACCACCCTAAAATTGAAAAACTCTGCAATGTAAAATTTGAATATTACATAACGTCAATGTAAAAAAGGATTTTAAATACAAAAATGTGGGGCCCCATAAACTAAACTCTAGCACCTGTAGTTAGTACTTGGTTGGGGCAACTTTTGCCCCAATAGCGGCCCCTTATCCGGCGTGGCATCCGGCGTGCTACCAGTTTGTATCATATCTCAGGGGTTACGGAAGACCAGCATGCTTCAATTGCAGCCTTTATTTCTTCTTTATTGTTTGGTCTCTTCCCGTACAGACAATGCCCCCCAGATTTTCTGTGGGGTTTCAGGTCAGGTGAGTTTGCAGGCCAATCAAACATGGTAATCAGGTAACCAGGACTTTGTACTTTCAGCAGTGTGAGCAGGTGCCAAGTCCTGCTGGAAGATGAAGTCTGCATCTCGATAAAGCGGTTCCGCTGAAGCAAGCATGAAGTGCTCGAGGATGTCCTGGTAGACGGCTGCGGTTATGTTTGACTTAAAGAAGCACAGAGGACCAACACCAGCAGCTGACGTGGATCCCCAAGTCATCACAGACTGGGGAAACTTAACAGGGTTATCATGCATCTTTTACCGTGCTCCTCTCCAGTCTTCCTCCAGACTCTGGGACCTTTGTTGCCAAATGAGATGCAAAACCTGCTCTCATCAGAAAAGAAGGTTTTTGCCCACTGGGCAACAGACCAGTCCTTTTCTCTTGCCTAGGGAAGGCGCCCCTGGCGCTGCTTACTACAGAGAAGAGGTTTCACAACAGGAATTCGACATTTGAAGTCCATGTTCAGCATCCGCCTGTGTGTTGTTTCTCTCGAAGCAACAACTCTAGCATCGGTCCCCTCAAGTCCACCCTTACTTTTGAATAGTCCTTTCCTGACCATACTCTCCAAGCTGCAATCATCTCACCAGCTTGTGCACAGTTTCCTTCCACGTGACTGTCCATTAAAGTGCTTTGAGACAGCACTCGGAGAACACCCAGCTTCTTTTGCTATCGCTTTCTGTGTTTCCCCACCTAGTGGAGGAAGTCATTGATAGTTAACTGTCAGATCGGCAGCCTTCCCCATGACTCAACTCTTCTGTGCCAACCCAAGACTGACTTTTTAAAGGCACGGGATGCTTTTGCAGCCGTTTTGGATTACTTGTCTGATTAAAATTTGACTCTTTGAACCTAAAAAACAAATTTTCCAAGTTTGTGGTTTTAATAAGCTGAAAATCTTAATCAGCAGCGTTACAAAGAACTGCTTGAGATATGTCAATTTGCGTGTAATTGCTCAATAAAATGTGTTGGTTTCATCTTTTATGTTAAATTGCCAAAATAAAACAACTTTTCCTTGATATTCTAATCTTTCGGGTAGTACATGTATATATACACAAACAACAATCATAAATACTTCATTACACAAATTTGACTATATGTAATACATTTATTAAATCCCTGTCTAAATATAATTCATCTTCACTCATACTTTGTCAGCAAATTAGAACTTGAGGCTGATTACCACCACTATGTGCAAGTTAAGTGTATCCATAAAGCATGTTTAAATGATTGTAATAAAAAGTAGCACACATCCACACGTGCTCGAACACGGTCATTAATAAGCTAAAAAACGTAACGCTAGCATCAGAGGAGTTACCAGGGAGACTAACGTTATGTTTCCTCACTTTAAAAAAAGAAACAAACCTAGGATTTTGTAGTGACTTACCCTGCTGTTGAGCGCTCATCACCCACACCAATGACTCCAACATGTTTCCGTTTCAGGTGCTGTATCGTCACTGTGGCGCTCCCGTGCCGTGTCTCTTTTGTTTTGTTAAACGTGAAGTTCTCCCACATTTTTGAAGACTTCGGTCAAACTGTTTTCTCCGTGTCCGTCATGTTTCCTTTGTTGAATATAGTTTTTCACTGAAAATACCTCCACCGCTCAGACATCCCCTGGCGCTGTTCAACTCGCTCTGCATTGGAGGGTTTTTTTGGTAAACTTTATTGCAACCTGCCCGCTTTGACAAAGCTCAGCAGGTGACGTAAACGACGCGGCGAGTGACGCATTAATTGCACGACACATTGAATCGATAAAGGAATTCTTTGCCAACACTTTTAATAATCAATCTGTTGCAGCCCTAGATGCCGACTCAGCTCAGTCCTAGACGCAGCTGTCAGCCTTGCCCGTGATTGCTAACGATAGAGGCTGGGAAAGCGCCTTAATGGTCTGACTTGCCACCCTGCTGGCAGACGGTTGTGACAGCGCCGCAAGTCATCGCTGCACTGTTGCATTGTTTACCTGTATCCAGGTATCGCAATGTCGTGATGACTTTCATCTCAGGCGTTAGTGTTACTACGACGGGTGGGTTTAGTGAACTTGTATCCCTAATGAGGTCCATCACAAACATCCCGGCACGATCGAGCCGGTAGCGGGTTATTAAGTCGCTGTCATTTAGCGTACAGAAAATATATTTCCTTTCTCGCTATCTTTATGCCATCTTGTCCGTTTACGCCAGGCTCAGGCTTCTTAAAATTCCTCCTGACGACTTCTTTTGCTGCCTTAGGAGCTCTCTTAAAGCCTAAGACACTTTGTGTATGAGCAAAATGTTTATTTGAATAAAGTCTAAGAGCCTTTGTGTAGGAGCTACTCTTTAGCCTTAGGATGTTTTGTGGATACAGGACCAGATATTTTACGTTACGGCCCGAGCGCTTTCCCCCGTTGTGTTACACAATACTCTATTTTATATGTGCCAAAAGACAAAATTGTTTGACAAATTGTAAATTTGTCCTCATCAAATATCATGACATCACTACTACTAACAAAACATTCATTCATTCATGAATTTCCGTCGCCGCTTCTCCTCATTAGGGTCGAGGGACTAACAAAACATTTGTTTAAAATGTGGCAGCTCCCAGGGGTTTACTAAGTGACAAAACAAAGGTAGAGGGCTGGTCATGTAGTCCTTGGATGTCTCTGGGAAACTATGTTTGCACTTTCCAAATACTGCAGCAGTAGAACAATCCCTGAGCATCCTAGCAATGCTGGTGTTTCAGGTGGCTGGTATGGCATGGCGCGTTGAAGCTTGATGTTTTTCCCCTCATCTCACTATGTGAGAGGTCTTCCCCTGAAACGGTGAATGTTTTTTAACCTCACAGGCAGAAGAAAAAAGGAGCACTTGATTTGCTCATCCGGAACACTACGGGTAATCTTGCCTCATTCAAATACTAAAGAAAATTATGATGACAGAAAAGGCCTGACAAATGGCAGCATGGACTTCCAAAATTGTAGGTCAAAGGCAGAAAAACAGAAGCGGTTAGGATGCTCTTATAATTTATAATTATTTGTCAGAAGAGGAAACAAGGCAGTTATGGCTTCCAGAGGAACCAAGGCTACTGCATGGAGGTGGAGAACAGAGGGGAGGTAATGTTGACTACTGAGGAAAAGGAATAACTCGAATAAATGTACTACACAGCTAAGGGAGGAAAAATCCTGCCTAGTGTGGAGGAACGCCAGTAAATATTGTGCCAGAACATGTGTGTTTCTGTTGCGTTACCAAACCTGGGGTAGGGGTGCTGTCCTAACAAATCTGTTTTCCCCAAACTCTCTTTCATTTGATCTAAAGTCCGTTTTTCTGTTTGAATTTTTTTTAATTCAATGTTACCTTTTACACTCATTTTACCAGCATGGTGTGTGTACTTTTGTGACAGTAAATAAAATATCGGTTAATTAAATGCAAAAATCCTAACATTTATTGATGCAATACCTCATTGGCCACAAAACGTAATGCCCGTGCTTGTAGTTAAGGAAGACGTGGTCACCAATGCCATTCCAATTGCTTTGTTAATCCAAGATATATTTTGTGACACGCTTATTTTGTTTGCACAATTAGACAGAATTTGGCGAGCAGTGCGTTTCAAAGGCCAGAATGCGTTGTGCGTGTGTGGAGAATGCCGGTTGACTGCAAAGACGAGCTGGGAGCAAGAATAAACATGCCCCTGTCCTTGCTTCACTCAGAACTTACACGATGTCATTGTGTACATTAACAAGCGGTAAAACACAACACAAGGTAAACACAGGCATACAGCCTTAGTCAAGTACGCACACAGCCGCACTAGCATGCTCTGCTAAACTCAGTTCCTGTATACTACTATGTTAATGTGAAGCTTCAAATACTTGCTCCATAATGTTCCATGTACTTGTACTCAAAGACAGGCAGCAGTTGCATATGAGAAAATTGTAGTCATTTAACGTTTGCAAACGTATTTATAGCTAAGGTTAAACAAATGTATTTATATTTTATTTTGTGTGTCGCTGATAAGATGGTGATTTTGGCTACATTCATTGCAACATTACAGACCTATGATTTTTGTAGAATCACAGACAGAATCACGGGGTTGGGCAATAAAAACCTTTGTGTTTCCCCGGCGGACCGTTCACTCGTGGCAGAATTTCTTACAAGCCCCCTCCAAAACTAAACATGTTAAAATGGCAAAAGTTGGCGTAAACCTCATCCTAACTTAGCATGCTAGTGCGGTTGCGTGTACGACTCGAGCTGGATGAGTATATTTATATGTGCCCCATGACGACGTGCAGGTCCTCAGTGGAAAAAAAGACAAGAAGCACGTTTATTTTTGTACCCAGCTGGTATTACCATAAAGAGATGTTCAACACAGGACATACTTCTGGCCTTCAAAACAAGAGCGTGGTTTGACAACTCTTGACAACTGTGTAAACAGAAATAATATTGCGTCAAATAAAATATCTTACATATTCAGATTGAATTGCATCGCTGCCTACATCTCCCTTCATCCCCAGCAAGAGTATTACAGTGTGTTGAAGATTTTGTAGCAATGTGTGCAGATGCTGCCATCCCGTTACAAAGGTTAACTAAGCTACATCCATTTCTCCAATACCGGGCTAAATTGTCTGTTGGGCATCTCTGTGTGGAGTTTGCATGTTCTCCCCGTGCGTGTGTGGGTTTTCTCCGGGTATTCCGGTTTCCTCCCACATTCCAAAATCTCGCATGTTAAGTTAATTGGCGACTCTCAATTGTCCATAGCTATGAATGTGAGTGTCAAATGTTTGATTGTCTGTACCCCGCCTCTAGCCCGAAGTCAGCTCACATAGGCTCCAGCAACCCCTGCGAGCCTAATGAGCATATACGGCACAGAAAATGGATGGATTTTGGCATTTCATTGACGGACATTGTATTTAGTAACCCAAAAGGCACACACCTTACGCTGGTAAAAGTTAGTGTAAAGGGTAAAAACAGAATTATAAAAAATTAAAACGGAAATGTATCATTGCTTCAAACATTCAAATATATACTTTTGTGCCAAACCAGGGAAAAGTCTCCTTCATAATGTTGCTTAGGCTTTTACTGACATGTAGGTCATTTCTGTGCAACATAATAGATTCTTACAAACAATTCACAAGACTTTTTTTCAAGCCTTCCTGCTTCTCCAAACTGATACAGTTTTTATGTCTACTATTTTTATTTACATTTAACTGTAGTTTGTGCACACCTGGAGGTAAGGACTCAAACGAAGTTGGATTTGACTAACTACCTGTTGATTTGTCCTAATCAAATATCATGATATTACTACTAGAACATCACTACTATCAGGAGAACCAGAGTATAGAGCGGGAGGAGCCACCTGCTGGGAGCAACCAAGGTGCACTGTATTCGGGCACACGTGCCAAGCAAGCCTTTTTTTCGCTATCGAAGTCTCTGGCAAAGCAGTTGCACTTTTGAAACGCCACAACAAACCCCAATTGCGATTCAGGTGGCTGATTAGGTTTTTTATGTGCTCGATGTCGTTTTTCCACCTCATCACAGAGCTTATGCTATAACTAGTAAGCTAAATGTCTTCCTCTGAAACTCAATGGTTACAAGAGAGCTGTGGGGGAGTTACAACAGTTGATGTAACAGACAGCAGAAAAAAAGAGTTAGATTTTCTTGCCCACGAAATAAAGGTAGACTTAGTCTCATTGGTAGACCTAGTATCATTGTAGTCTTTTTACAATTGTCTGTTATCTGAGCAATTTTAATTTTACCGGATTTATCGGTCCAGTGTTCCGCGACGATAACCACATTGCAGCTCCAGTAACCGAGGTTCGACAAACGGTCGTGCCCTTCTCTCCAGCACCCTGGAGTAGACTTTCCCAGGGAGGCTGAGGAGTGTGATCCCCCTATAGTTGGAACACACCCTCCGGTTACCCTTTTTAAAAATAGCGACCACCACCCCGGTCCGCCAGTCCAGAGGTACTGTTCCCGACTTCCATGCAATGTTGTAGAGGCGTGTCAACCAACACAGTCCTCCAACATCCAGAGCCTTGAGGAATTCCGAGCGGAACTCGTCTACCCCCGGAGCCTTGCCACTGGGGAGTGATTTAACTACCCCAATTACCTCAGCCACGGTGATAGAACTGTCCACGTACGTATCCTCAGACTCTGCTTCCTCTATGGAAGGCATGTCAGTGGGATTGAGAAGGGCCTCGAAGTATTCCTTCCACCGACCAACTATATCCACAGTCGTGGTCAGCAAGCCCCCGTCCGCACTGTAAACAGTGTGAACTGGGGGCTGCTTCCCCTTTCTGAGGTGTCGGACGGTTTGCCAGAACCTCTTCGAGGCCGACCGAAAGTCGTGCTCCATAGCCTCACCGAACTCCTCCCACACCCGAGTTTTTGCCTCGACCACCGCCGAAGCCGCGTGCCGCTTGGCCTGCCGGTACCTGTCAGCTGCTTCGGGAGTCCCGCAAGCCATCCATGCTCGATAGGACTCCTTTTTCAGCTTGACGGCAGCCCTAACCCCCGGTGTCCACTATCGGGTTCGGGGCTTGCCACCACGACTGGCACCGACCACCTTGCGGCCGCAACTACAACTGGCTGCGTCAGCAATAGAGGCACGGAACACGGCCTATTCGGACTCAATATCGGTACGATGCCATACTTCCATCGTTATGGCTTATGGCTATAATTATCTTGCACCACTAATTCTTACACATTTATTACAATGGGTGTCCGGGTCCAATGTTGATATTGTTATCAGCAAAAAAAGTACAGGATTATATCGGTCTGCATCTATAATTGTCAATATTGGCCCTCCCATACAAGCAGGTGATCCCAGACAGAGCCCAAGCCCAACAGCATGTGCTAACATGTAGGAGAAGTAGGCACAGAACTGCGGAGGTTTAATACCAGCAAACTCACTGCGCATTTGAAATGGCATCCCACAAGAAACTCCCACGGGATGACAAGAAGTCATTAGCTATAACAGCACAGATGACCAGCCCCTGTCGGTGGTGAATAAAGTCGGGTTCAAACACTTTATTGCCTAACCGCCACTAGGTTGTGTTTAAATCTATACCTCCGATATTCTGAGGTATTCCGAGTTCTGTGTGTTATAACTTGATTAAGCCTTTTCCAACATTCCATTGGCAAAAAATTGTAATAAAAGTAAATTTGATTTGTGCTGATATCAGACTGGTATCGGTCAGTATTTGTGGCAGCAATATTGGTATCGGATAGGAAGTGAAAAAATGAAAAAGGTTCTCGTGCTAAGTTAGGGATGCAGGGTTGCATACATGAACCTACGTGCATGTTCTGTTCAATACATAAAATGTGTTCACTTAATCACAAAAGTTCATTTTACACTTCACTCAAGAGCCGGTGAATAGACCCACCCAGTTTGCTTGCTTACTAAAATGGCGGACGTTCTGCTCCAATGCATACTACATACAGTGGTGTGAAAAACTATTTGCCCCCTTCCTGACTTTTTATTCTTTTGCATGTTTAATAACATAATTTGTGATCAGCTTTGAAAAGGCATTTATCAGCATCTGCAGCTCATGTGTTTAATGTAAGTACTGTGTTTATTTTACATCCTTATATACAGTGGTGTGAAAAACTATTTCCCCCGTCCTGACTTTTTATTCTTTTGCATGTTTGTCACACAAAATGTTTCTGATCATCAAACACATTTTAATATTAGTCAAAGATAACACAAGTAAACACAAAATGCAGTTTTGAAATGAATGTTTTTATTATTTAGGGAGAAAAAAATCCAAACCTACACAGCCTTGTGTGAAAAAGTAATTGCCCCTGCACCTAATAACTGCTTGGGCACCCTTAGCAGCAATAACTGCAATCAAACGTTTGCCATAACTTGCAACAAGTCTTTTACACGCTCTGGTGGAATTTTGGCCCACTCGTCTTTGCACAATTGTTGTCATTCAGCTTTATTTGAGGCTTTTCTAGCATGAAGCGCCTTCTTAAGGTCATGCCACAGCATCTCCATGGGATTCAGGTCAGGACTTTGACTAGGCCACTCCAAAGTCTTCATTTTGTTTTTCTTCAGCCATTCAGAGGTGGATTTGCTGGTGTGTTTTGGGTCATTGTCCTGCTGCAGCACCCAAGATGGCTTTAGCTTGAGTTGACCAACAGATGGCCGGATATTCTCCTTCAGGATGTTTTTGGTAGACAGTAGAATTCATGCTTCCATCTATCACAGCAAGCCTTCCAGGTCCTGAAGCAGCAGAACAAACCCAGACCATCACACTACCACCACCATATTTGACTCTTCTTTTTATGAAATGCTGTGCTACTTTTACGCCGGATTACACGCACCTTCCAAAAAGTTCAACTTTTGTCTCGTCAGTCCACAAGATCTTTTCCCAAAAGTCTTGGCAGTCATCGAGATATATTTTTTAGCTAAATTAAGACGAGGCTTAATGTTCTTTTTGCTTAATAGTGGTTTGCGTCTTGGAACTTTGCCATGCAAGCCGTTTTTGCCCAGTCTCTTTCTTATGGTGGAGTCGTGAACACTGACCTTAATTGAGGTGAGTGAGGCCTGCAGTTCTTTAGATGTTGCCCTGGGATCTTTTGTGGATTCTCGGATGAGTTGTCTCTGCGCTCTTGGGGTAATTTTGGGCGGGCGACCATTCCTGGGAGGGTTCACCACTGTTCCATGTTTTTGCCATTTGTGGATAATGGCTCTCACTGTTGTTCGCTGGAGGCCCAACGCTTTAGAAATGGCTTTATCACCTTTACCAGACTGATAGATTTAAATTACTTTTGTTCCTGAATTTATTTGGTTCTTGGCATGATTTACAGCTTTTGAGGTGCTTTTGGTCTACATCTCTGTGTCAGGTAGCTCCTTTTTAAGTGATTTCTTGATTGAAACAGGTGTGGCAGTAATCAGGCCTGGGGGTGGCTACAGAAATTGAACTCAGGTGTGATAAACCACAGTTAAGTTCTTTTTTAACACGGGGGGCAATGACTTTTTCACACAGGGCCGTGTAGATTTTGAGTTTTTATCCCTCCCTTAATAACGCAAACCTTAATTTAAAAACTGCATTTTGTGTTCAATTATGTTATCTTTGACTAATTAACTATTTTTTATGAGCAGAAACACACAAGTGTGACAAACATGCAAAAGAATAAAAAGTCAAATAGTTTTTCACGCCACTGTACACTCTGTTGCAAGCACTTTCCGTTGATGAGGTGGTCTGGGGCATTGCATTGTAACGGCTCTGCCATTTGCGAGTACCATTCTCATCCTCCACCCACACAGCTAAGCAAGCTAAAACGACCAAAAAAGAAAGATCCGGTGGCGTAGTTAAAACCGAAAGTGCAGACTCACCTCGGCCTTTTATAAAGTGGACAAGACAACGCTGCCAAAAATAGGACACGCTGCCGGTATGACACACAAGAACAGCAAACTCACACACTTAAGGAGAAAATGGCCCAGGAAGAGAAATGTTAATTTTGTATTCCAATGCTACATGTTGTGTTATTCAATCAAGAGAGGTGTGTTTAGTCTGTGAATAGATCACTGCCCTACTACACAAAATATTCATTTTGGTTATGCTTCTACTTTATGGAATTGGGGGCCGCACGGTGGCTGAGTGGTTAGCACATTGGCCACACATCAGGAGTTCTGGAAGACCTGGGTTCAAATCTCTGCTGGGCATCTCTTGGTGGAGTTTGCATGTTCTCCCCGTGCGTGTGTGGGTTTTCTCCGGGTACCCCGCTTTCCTCCCACATTCCAAAAACATGCATGTTAGCTTCATTGGCCGCTCTAAATTGTCCATTAGAGTGTGAATGTGAGTGTTTGTTTGTCTATATGTGCCCTGCGATTGACTGGCGACCAGTCCAGGGTGTACCCCGCCTCCCGCCCAAAGCCAGCTGGGATAGGCTCCAGCATCCCGGTGACCCTAATGAGGATAAGCGGCATAGAAAATGGATGGATGGATTTATAGAATTGACCTACGTGAGAGACACGAGATCTTGTGATTTCTGAATGAGTTTATAACAGTGTCACTGTTTGACACCTGAACTAAAACGCTCTCATTCTTTTTGTACCATTGCTGCGTGAGTTCGAGTTAGAGTATGCTGTAAAAATGTAAACCTTTTTCTATAATGCTTGTCCTCATTAGGGTCACGGGTAAGCTGGAGCCTACCCAAGCTGAATGCAGCAAACTACAATTCACTGTATCAATAAATTATTGGTATCTTGAGCATTGAGTTAGAGAACCCCAATGTACACATAATCACAGAGTCCTCACTACATGTTTTATGTAAAAACGTTTTAAAAGGAGCTCACGGCAGTGTCCCTGCCATAACGACTGACGTTTTGTCTTACGTCAACTGTTAAAAGTTCCTGCTAACACAGGAAACGCTCTCAGGATAATACATACCTAAAAATCATTATTATTATAGAATAATGGATCATTTCCAGTCCAATCTAACTGCACTTGATCTTTTGCTGCATATTGGTAATAAGTCATACCAGCTGAGCCAAACTGCCATCAGCACAAGACAATATTTAATATCCAAGATGTCTGCTCTTGGTTTGTTAAAACAAAGTCACAACTTTAAATAGATGAAAATTGCAGACTTGCAAAATGTTTACATGAGTGTGACCACACTGCTGTATGTTTTAGCGGCGTTACAATTGACCACCACTTTTCACCCCACAACCATCCTGCTCGCTTAACGCTGACATTTTCCGATTTCGGCTCAACATTTGCAATCAAGGCCGCACGGTGGCTGACTGGGTAGCACGTTGGCCTCACAGTCAGGAGATTCTGGGTTCGAATCTCCGTCGGGGATCTCTGTGTGGAGTTTGCATGTTCTCGCCGTGCGTGCGTGGGTTTTCTCCAGGTACTCCGGTTTCCTCCCACATTCCAAAAACATGCATGTTAGGTTAATTGGCGACTCTAAATTGTCCATAGGTATGAATGTGAGTGTAAATGTTTGTTTGTCTGTATGTGCCCTGCCATTGACTGGCGACCAGTCCAGGGTGAACCCCGCCTCTCGTCCAAAGCCAGCTGGGATAGGCTCCGGCATCCCCGTGACCCTAATGAGGATAAGCGGTATAGAAAATGAATAATTGAATGAATTTGCAATCAAAGTGACATGTAACTAGCATTATTCACTCGCGACTATGGTGTCACATGATCTCCTGCCACATTAAAACATGACAAGATGTCTTGTTCAGAGAAAAACTGTCTTATGGGCACCAGGCCTAGGACACTAACAAATGAATTAATCACACAAGACAGTAAATGAAAATGAACTTGATCATTTTGCCAGCCTCGATACATCGCCATGTGCATTGTGTGTTTTCCTGGTGTCCTACCCCCAGACAGGCAGGAAGAGAGTTCGCTCTGTCCATTGGTTCAGCACCTCGGCGTTTGTCCCATTGAACAAGATGAACGGAGAGAGCCCTTGTGTCATACAGTTCTCTTTGTCCCAGTGGGTAGAGGCGAGGCCGGCGGCATACTCCCACAGTGCAGAAGAGTGTAACATAGTAGAAGGTAGATTTTTTAAATGGTAGATTGCAATATATTTCATATTTTTCTGTTGCACTTTTTAAAAAAAAGTTAAAATCTGGCCTCGTCTTGTCTCGTAGACACGATCTCGTCTTGTAATGAGTGTCTTGTGACACCCCTAATTGCAACACAATCCAGGTTTACGGTAAACCACACTAATGAATGACTGTCAAATCTGGTGATTTATAAGCGAACACATACTTGTACTTGTATGCTTGGGCTTACATTCCAAAAGTGGGAAAAATGGGAGGGAGAAAAACCGCCCTACACCCATGCCATAAATTACACTGGCTGCGGTTGCTATAAAAAGATTGGCTGCGTATGACAGTCACTACATAGGCACACAACAAAGAAAGCTCTAGAGTAAAATAGAATGCAAATCCCAACAGTATCCATTTTCTATACCGCTTATCCTCATTATTTAGTATTCCATGTCCTCTGGAAAGATTTCACAAAGACTATCTATTTTCTAGTACAAATATAAATATGTCATGTTTATGAAACATTTCTAACATGGACTCAGAGAGGATTTAGGGGCCTTGATAGAACAGCCAGACATGTGCCAACCTTTCTCCTTCTGAGGAACAGTGACCTCAGAAGGACACGATGCTGCCAGATACTTAAAAGGGAAAGTCATGTGCAAGACAAATACGTTTGTTTGTTTTTTTACTTGCTAGCAACAACTGGTTAATGCATGAATCGGTTGCTTTAAAAAAACGCTGCTTTGCCTGCCTGAACAAATTACACTTAGGGGACATTCCACAAAACTAAATGTTCAACAGAAAGCTGAAAAACTTTGTTTTGGCCATTTGTTTGAAAGGAAAAAAACAAAAGAAGTGCAGGTTTTCAAGAAGTGAAAGTAACATGCATATTTGTTAGGTAGGTAGTGTGGAGCTAAATATGGGCCCTATAAAATCCATTTTATTTTCTGTGTTATTTTTTTTCCAAACTAATTTTTTTTTTTTTTTTACAATACCGTTTTACCCTTTACACTTATTTTACCAGCATAGCATGTGTACTTTTATGAAAGTATATAAAATGTCAGTTAAAATTTTAATACAACAATCCAAAGCATTTGATACATCATTGGTCAATTTTGGCAAGAATTTCAGAAACAGATGAAGCTTTGCTAACTTTTCTACTGGAATGTCATCCTCTGCACATTTTGCAAAAAAATCATCAACAAATGGTAAGGCCCATCTTTGAGGTTAAGGGACACGTACTTACAAATGCAATTCCAATTGCGTCATTAATGTATGATACTTTTAAAGACACATTTATTATGTTTACACAATTAGATTTTGAATGCCGGAAGTGTTAGGTATGCGTTGAGAATGTACGTTGGCGGTAAAGACAAACGGGGGGCCAAAAATGTGCCTCTCATCCATATTTCACTCAGAACACGTGTAACGTCTGTAGCCATCGTAAAACGCTCAGTTGGATTTAACAAGCGGTAAAACACAACAAAGTGTAAAAACACGACAGTTTCACAGCATTATAATTACAGCTTTAACATGTGTTATCTTGAAAATAAGACAAAACAAATCTGTAACGGTACCACTGTTGAACATTTTTAAACAATATAATGGAACACGATGGAAGTGGAACATATTTGTTTGCAATAAATACATACAAACAACTGAAATATATATAAATAAACAAAATGCTGTTCTTAATGCAGCCTACAGTGGCTAAAACACCCCCAAAGCAAATTGCAAACAAAAACCATCACTGGCTCAATTGGTGGCTCAAAAAGGTTCACAACATAAATGAATAAATAAAGTCAATAAATAATGATTTTTAAAAACTTCCATTACCACCTTAATATTTTCATTATTGTTTAATAAATCTTTACCACTAGGTCCAAACCTATGAGATGATCCCACCTTTTCTGTAAAGTCAAATTATTTCAGAAAAATGACACATTGGCCTCATTTACCTGTGCACATCTCAAACCCGTCCTGAGCACAGAACCCGTTTAAGCAACATGCTGCACTTGTTTAATTGCATTTTTGTACAGCTAGCCAAAGCTGAACATCCTATCCAGACTAGCTTCATAAAATGGTTCATCGCTAAGAAATGACCCCCCATGCGAAATGTAAATGACAAAACACGGCAACTACAGTAGTGTTGTTAGAAATGGGACAGTGGCATGAATCACAAGATCTTTATAGCCACCAGTCTGGCCGTAAAGAGAGAAAAGAGCTGACGTCTGCAAATGCACACCCTAGTCAAAAAGGGTGCTTAGAGCCTTTGTGTTAGGTATACTGCCCCACAGCAGGCCGGGGTGTAACAAAGGTATCGCTGGACATATTGGGAAGTGTGAGCATGAACCCCAACTGATGGACCTCCTCTCTTTGGTAGTTAGGTATGGCTTTGCTTTTCATTCACATCCAACAAGCGCAGACGAACACCTCCCTGGTCCTCTCTTTCCCCCTTCCTGTTGTTGCATTTCAATGTAAATGGTGAGATGAATGGCTGCAGCTGGCCCATCAAAAGGCCAGCCCCGCTAAAGGGTCTTGATGATTGAGATTCAGCCAGGCCATAACATCTCAGCCCTCCCCCACCCCGCACTGCAACAGCCTCACCCCATCTCCCCTTTGTAGCTCGCTGGACCCATTTTTTAAAAACTGGTTTAAAAAGGCATGTTTTGATCGCCAAGTCTAAAAACTTAAAGCAATGTTTTGCAAACAGGTCCGGTATTTCCCGTCGGGTTTCCAGCTTTGTGGGGCTGGAGGGCACAAAAAATAACAAGACCCCAAATCAGTAAACAAAGTCAAAATAAAGACGTGTCATTCAATGAACGCTTCGTCTGCACGTGGTACAGGCAGCAGATGAAAAATTGGAAATGTGACCATGTAGAGACAGAAATTATGTAGAGAAAGAGGACATGAAGGTAGTTGGCGCAAGAGAAGAGGATACAGAAGACAGAGTTAGATGGAGGCAATTGATTCGCTGTGGCGACCCCTGAAGGGATAAGCCCAAAGGAAAAGAAGAAGAATGTTGATGTGCACACATTATTTATGAAACATGCTTCTTGAAAAGTATAGCATGTGTGCACGTAAATATGTGACATTCAAAATGTGTATGTATGTGTATGTATTTCAGCTTCAGTAAAGTACATTCTCTCGTACGTTTACATGCACTAAAACAGTCCGGTTCCCAAAATAGTTCAGTCCCTCCCTTTTTCACACTCCCATGTGAAGTCCCAGTTCACATGCATTCTCTTTCATTTCACCGTTGGCCAGACGCGGTGTGCCTCTGATAGGTAAGGGAGCGACTGCCATCTTTTCAGGTCGTCTGACTGTGTGGGCCGAGGAAGAGACTGTGACATGCCAATAGCCGTCACTAGTACAAGCCGGCGGGTCAAACGGATAACATATCTTTCTACAGTGTGGTTGGTAACATTGTAATGCATTTATAAATGACATCTGCGATGGCTTTTGTGGTTATGGTGCTCCTCAGAGGCATCAAAAATATTCCACTTGCATTATTTAACAGCAAATTTCTCTCGCCACAATTCATTTTTAGTTCATTCATTCTGAAGTGGTTTAACATTCTTACGCAGATGGTTTTGTCTTAGGAAGTGTGGATAGCCTTCTCAGATCAAATGTATAGAGCGACAACGAATACTGCTTGGTATCCACTGCCGTTATTTATGTTTTCTACTCATTACTGACAATATACAGTGATACATAAGTATAATTACGGCACAATTTTTAATATAAAAATGAAATAAAAACTAAACGCAGTTGTTTGACACGTTTCTACCCTCGACCGATGTGCTCAAGAGTCATGTGTGCGTGTTTTCCTATATTTTACACATGACGCAGTACACGCTGCATAATCCTACCACAGAGGAAGACACGGAGCATGCGCACAGTGCAAACTCCAAGCAGACGAAGACTGCAGCAACAACAGTAGTCGGTGACCAGAATAAGTGTGGAGTAGCAACAAAGATGGACATTAAGTTAGGGGTGATTAGGGGTGATCAGGGTTGTATGCTGCTCATTCTATTACTGACGATCGATTGGTGAGATCGGCTGATGGTGATGCCAATCACTTGGATTAACAGTAAAAATAAGTGTTACACAATGCCCGCTGACGACGTGCAAGGTCTGAGTGAAAAAAGATGAGATGCACGTTTACTCTTGCACCAGCTCGTCTTAACCGCCAACATTCTCAACACACACAGTACACATGTCTGACCTTCAAAATAAAAGCACAGCTTGCCACAACTCATCCAATTGTGTTAACACAAGGAGGGTTTGGAATACATGTACATTTTGGATAATGTACATGTATTGGTAATGGTAAAATTGTATTTGAACATGCATGTAAATGCCATTGGAATGCATCACTTAATACAATCGACAGTTCCACATGTCCAAAAGGAGTAGAAAGAAGCAAAGCTTATTAAATCCTAGCCCCCTGTAGGTTTAACCCTATTTCGATACATTTGTACACTTCCTGCAGTTAGTAAGATTGAATGCATAAGTAAGGTCATGTGACAGTGTGTTGAATAGTTGTCAATGTCCTTATCATAGCAAATAACTTCTATTGCAGTCCTGATGGATGATAATCAGAATAAATAATAATAGGAAAGGAAGGAAATATGTATTTGTCCACCAGATACCGTATATAGCAATTGTTTTGCATGTGTCTAAGTGGTAAATTAGCAAACCAATACCAAAAAAGTCCCAATAAAATTGTTCATGAATTTAGCATAAAAACAAGCCTGTAGTGTTGTCAACTCAGAGACGAGTATACTAATGCCATTGTTTCACAAGTAGCAAACTTGTTGTCCAAGCGGAGATGCTCTGAAGCTGTTCCAAGATTTATCACTGTCAGATAATGCCGGATTTGCACCTCCAAAACGCCAGCCCTGGTAGACGCAAGGGGAATTTTTCTACAGATTCGCCAAAACAATGTCCATGCCAATAGGGCCCTAGTCAACTAACACCAGAATTCTAATTCAATTAGAAACAATTACTGTGTGACGGCCTCAGACGCAGCTAGTGTTGTTACATACGTGGTACTTGTCAGTGACACTGCATACAACCCACCAGGACGTGAGAAGTAAATGTAAACCTGCCCCAGCATTCACCATTTACAAAGATGTCTCCCCCAGTTACTTTGGTAACTCATCCAACAACTAAATTCATCTCAGTGCAAGCTTTGATTAGGCAGATATTCTTAACAAAATAACCTGCCAAGTGTGAAACCCAAGATGGGTAAAGAACATTGTCTGCTATTGGGAATTGAGGTTTTGTTATCCCTTAAAGCTTTAGGTTTAGGGCCTGGCACTTTGCACAATTTCACATCAAGAATGCTTGTCTTTAAGATTAATTTAAGGATTCATTTTTTTTTAAATCCAGGATCCACTAGGTTTTAGGTTGATAAAGATGCCGAGACAGTCAAAGTTAGGTAAACAAGTGCAGCGAGCAAGAGGCAGAATAGAAGCAGCTATGCTTGTTTACCAGAAAGGACCACACTTTCAGCACAAGAGGGGGAGGGGAAAGCCTGCAAAGACAGAAGGCAATCAGAGAGGGTGCAGAAGTTTCCGCTCCCCTCTCTTTACACGAACGCAACTGCCTGAGCTATTTTATGTCAAAAAAAGTTCCCATGCATGATGCAAAAGTTAGCATACGTTATCTAATGAGAATAGAATGTCATATATAACAAACCTTGCAGAGTAACTCAACTAAGGACATTTTCAAGAATTACTGAGAGTTTAGTAGATGATAAAATGTTGATAGAAGTAGTAAGATAGTAGACTGCATGGTTATTTTGATTATAATGATTAGAAATACTGACAGCAACTGAGAGTTCGGTATTACTTGACGCTTTCACAAACAACTTCCCTATAATGCTTTCGTGCATATTAGGTTTTTTACATTTCACAAAAAAGCTGCACAAAATGTCACATTTTGCCACTTAACGTAAGGACTCTTGCTGTACTGTTAAAATGACACTTACTCTCACCGGCCCCACTCGAGACTTGCCGGCCAGTGCTCTGCTGTTGGCTGAGCTTCCCTACCCGATGAGGTCCAAAGGCTTTCATTCCTAAGCTTACGACCAGAGGGTTGGATTGAGTTTCTTTTTATTTGTCTTTATTAGATGTATGTCTGCACTGCATAGTAAGCGAGCATGCTGTGTTTTTGACTTTGACTATTTTTAGTCTTTCCATTAAAAAAAAAAAGTCCTTTATCACGTACCTTTTGTGAGCAGGAAAATCACGCTGTACAGTTTTTTGCAGAATTGTCCAGTCAGTATTCACAATATGATTCCTCTTTTTTTACAACAAACCAATGTTTTTGGCAACCATAATAAAAAACTGAGACCACCAAAGATGCACACTGATATATATATATATATATATATATATATATATATACTGTATTAGAATCAATGAAAATTTAGCCCATGATAGAGATTTCTATCGATAAAGCATGTTGAAGACAAAACTTAACAGTGTCCATAAAACAGAGTGTTGCAGCGGCGTCAGATGTCATGTAGCACTGTAGCCAGCATGGCTAAAGTATGTCCTTCCTGAGTGTAAAGCTGCTCTTCTAAGTTACTAATCCTTGCCTCAATGGTGGCAAATAAGATACATTTCTTGCAGGTACAGTAATCCCTCATTTACCACTGTTAATTTGTTACAGGCCCGGCCGTGTTAACTGAATTACTGAGACGTAAGATTCCTTATTTAAAAGTGGAATATTTTAGTAGTTAAGACCATAGAAAACCTAAATGATGCCAAATGTACTGGATGCTTTTCGTAATGCGGGGTCCTCGGGCAGGAAAAATACGGAGGCAGGATTACAATTTCCTCATGCGTGGAAGGGTTTATTGACAGGGTTTCCAGAAACGTGTAAAAATAAGCAAAACATACAGAAGACAAACTTTAAAAGGAGTAAAGTGTCTACTCACAGTTACGTAACCACACGCACGTGTTTGCAGCAGTACAATTTCACACCATCACCCTACATCAACCAAGAGTTTCCCAATCCAACCCCAGCTGCTCCTTTTATAGGGCTCTCAATCCTAATCAGGCCGACCCACTATATAGCCCAGAAGTTAGTCAACAAACCACAGCGACCATTATAAACCGACTGGATTCCCATCGTGCTGCTGTACATGACTTCCCTACCGCAAGAATAAATCATCAGAACACCAACAACCCCCCTCCAATACATGCTATGGTATGATGATGTCAGTGATGACTTCATCCACCCTATATAACCAGGAAATACCGGACGGCTCCTCCCCAAATATTCCAGCAGGTGAACTGCACCCCACTCGTACGTTTCCACAGGTAAGTCGATGGAGTCTTTACACCTGTTACAAAACTAAACATCTGTTGAGTGTGCTTTCAATAAACCCCCGCCTGATATAAATTAGGTATATTTTAACACACAATGAAATAACTAAAGTATGCAAATTCTGAATTTTACAGGGACAAGT
Organism: Oostethus manadensis; assembly: GCA_024372805.1. Taxonomy (NCBI): domain Eukaryota; kingdom Metazoa; phylum Chordata; class Actinopteri; order Syngnathiformes; family Syngnathidae; genus Oostethus; species Oostethus manadensis. Next base: position 914,294 of record QODF01000196.1, read on the forward strand.
AATGAGTTCAACTCATTTTCTTCGTCACAATGCTATTGAAACATTCATTCATTCATTCTCTATGCCGCTTATCCTATCCTTTTATCCTCATTAGGGTCGCGGGTATTGAAACATTTAATATACTAAAACAAGATATCAGACAGCAACGTTTCTGAATTCATATTCATTTACACTCCTTTGAACCTCCTCACATTTGAATTTAGGAATGTGACGGTATTTCTAATTATTATTGGGGCCAACTGTGGCAGGCATTCTCTATATGAGGTCACATTTTTCATATTTATGCACTGTGCACTATGGCCAACTTCTCTAAAACAAGCAATAAAAATGTCTTGGTGTTCAGTTCATCGGCTCGTGCTTCTCAAAGTCGTCTGCCTTTCAGACCAAAACGGGATGCCACATTATCTCCTTGGCAGACTGTAGCATTCGAGATGACCGGGTACAAAAAATGCCTACACAGCAGAGCATAAAACAATTCCTGTGTACTTAGGTAAACGCAGAAGTACAACATCCAAAACGCTGACACACACTGATTAAATGTTTGTACAACAATCCCCTGCCAAGTTTTGTCAAAGTAGCAAAGCAGCATTATTGCAATGTTTATGATTATGCTCTATAATCTCTGGTGACAACACTCACTAGTGTTTCTGTATTTGGATGGACCCAATATCAAAACGTTCCCCTTTTCAGACAAAGCTGCAAACATTTCAAAAAACAGGCAGACTTGTCATCTTGGTCTTATCCAAATCTAAGTTTAAACTCTATTGAGAATGGTTAAAAATTTCAGGAATAAGAAGCATTATCATTATATATTCCACTATTGATGTCATGACAATGAGGAGTAAGAAGCATTATCATTATTACACTGAATATTCCAATATTGATGTTTTGAATGAGATCTAAATCGGAGTTGAAGACCCCTCATTTTGACGAATCTTCGTCTCAGTGTAAATAAACTAAATACCCTGCAAGTGTTTACAATTTTGCAAATAAGATTTTCAACACTGGAAGAGCCCTTTACACCCCTATAGTCATGTTTACACTCATATTACCCAATAAAAAAGGCATAATAAGAATAAGTAAGCCATTAAGATAGAACTACAACTTGTGTGTGTTGCTAATAGGCATCCTCCAATTGATGGGTCTGTACCCGCTGATTTCTGCAAAAAATGCAATCCGCATCTGCCAATAAATGCCTTTCCATACCACAAAAACTGGGCACCGTGCCGCGGTGACATGACAATTCATGTCTTGACAACACGAACATGACATGAATGTGCATGTCTGCTGTTACACATAGGGTTGCCAACACCCGGACGGAGCCGAGGAGGGAGGCACGTTGCCGCGCATTGCCGCGAGGGTGATACACAGCTGACAGCCCTATTGTACGACTGTTTGAACTGATATTATGGCACAAACCAATCACCTAATTAAAGACAAACAAGTGGCCTTCATTACTCTAAGAAATGAAGGTCTGTCAGTCCCGAAAATTGCAAAAACTTTGAATGAGACGGTGTGGCCAAAAACATTTGTACTCGGTGTGTGCGCGTGTGTTTGTATGTATGTACACACACACACACACAGTTATTTGTACACCATGAAGGTGTGAACATTAATCATGTTGATCGTGCTCCCTACTTTGCATCATTGTGCTGCAAATGTTACACTGAGCTGAGCATCGACTCTAGGAATCAAAATAAAATCATTTCAACGATCCCGGGAGAATCGGAACGTTAGTCCCAGTTCCCACTGATGTTCAAGACCTGATGGCCAACCCTCAATGCTAATCCGGTCCACATTTTGTAAATCATTAGTCCTCTCCATCTCACTTTACCTGCACTGTAGTTATATCAGCATGTTGCCACAGGTTTGGATCATGGATCTGATCATCTAACCCCAAATCCCCGGCATAAAATGGCTTGCATCTTCAAAAAAATCTAACCTGACATCCCAGCAACGTGGACTGTGATTGTCAGCTTTTAACAAAGTGTGTGTGTACACAACTCGTACAGCCCTCATTTGCCATAAAAGTAACAAGTTGCAACAAGAAGGGCACTGTAATTATCGGGCCTATATGATGAATAATGACGTCATAACAACGCTTTGTATAACTTTAAAAACCATTTTATAAAGATACAAAGAGGTGAGATTACCCATACTGTGCTGGAGGTGGGTTAGAGGCTTTTTGTGACGTGCTGCAAATGGCCGGTCGTAACCCCTGAGCTCACTTGTAAACAAACATGGCTTCGACCACGTGGGTCTTCTCTCTGTTTCAGAGGAGTCCCGTACTTTCACGACCACAAGGCGCACTTAAGTTTTCCATTTTCTCCAAAATTGACGGGGCGCCTAATAATGTGGTGCCCCTTATGTAAAAATCTGTAAATGTTGTTGTATGACTTTGATGAGTGCTCTGCTTTGATTGACTGGGAGCATTTCCTGCCGACACGCTGCTTATGAAGACAGCATGCGGACGTTAAAGAGGGAAGGATGCGCATAAAAGAGGCCGCCAAAGCCACGCCCCCAGTAGCTATACAGTGCCAGTATGCCCACTGTAAAAAACATCGGTTTGGCTAAGGACCCCCAAAAATTGCACCTATGAAGAGACACGCTTACAAAGCCCAGTTTAAACTGCAAGCCAATAATTACGTAGAGGAACGTGGAAATCGAGCACCAGAAGCAGGAAAACACGCTTCGCCAAGTCAAGAAGACGAAGCTGAGTTTCCGCGGAATCAAGGCAAGGTAGCCCGACTTGGAAGACCAACTCGGGCTATGGATTAATGATCAAACATAAAACAGAAAAAACAGCCGGGAGAAGCGCCTCCACAGTCACCATTTGACCGAAGGCAAAAACGCTTGCAGAAGAAAGGAAAATCAAACATTTTCAAGGAGGTCCGTCTTGGTGCTTTTGTTTTATAAAAGGGCGCCACCTATCCATCCGGGCAAGGACTACCGTGGCGCAGCAACTTGCGGCAAATTACAAAATTATTAAAATTTGTTCATCTTCAGTACGATATAAAAAACTGCAGTAAAAAGATTGCCGACAAACACATACAGCACAACCACATCACCGGCATGGACGAGGTGCCGCTCACTTTGGACATCACGCTGAACCACACAGTAGAGAAAAACTGGACCCGCACGGTAGCGATCCGCACAACGGGGCAAGAGAAGTCGGCTTATACTGGTTGGTTACTGCTTGGTTGCCATGGTAATGGACAGAAACTGCCACCTATGGTGATTTTTAGGAGGAAGACACTGCCTAAAGAAACGTTTCCAACCAGTCATCATTAAGGCCATCAAAAAAGACCTGGATGGACAAGGAGAAAATGAGAGAATGGCCGAGTGAGGTGTACGTAAAGCGTACCGTACGTAGTCTCTCTGTTGATCTGTGACTCCGTGAGCGCCCATCTCACAGCCGCTGTGACCAACAAAGTGCAGCAAATGAACTCGGACCTTGCCAACATTCCGGGAGGCTTGATGAAGGAACTCCAGCCGCTGGACATCGGTGTAAACAGGGCGTTCGAAGGGAAGTGGCGTGGGAGCGATGGACAACGGATGGCGAATACATCTAAGACTGGGAGGTGGCGCCGGGTGAGTTATGCCCCAATTTATGAATGGATTGTGGATGCTTGGGCTAACGTGCCCGCTTGCACGGTTGTTCGGGCTTTCGCAAAAGCCGGCATCATTTCCGAGGAGCAGCACGGCAACGAGACTGATTCTGACAATGACGATAAGGAACCTGGCGTGTTTGATGGAGAACTTGCCCAGCTGTTCATTTTTGTATACGGAAGAGGAGGACTTTGATGGATTTGTGGATGAGGATTGATCAAAAAAATAACGAGTACATTGTTAAATACTTCAATAAAGTACAACCGAACATAGTTTTGCTCCCAATGCCTTTTTAAATACGCTTGAGCGTGCATGCTTGCTACCATATGGCAAGCCAGTGTATGTTTCTTACCTGAGGGCTAAAGCAATCTTTGATTTCATCATGGAAATGATGGTGCTGGATGACCAGCCCTTTACTATTGTTGAAGATGGCGACTTTTGTCAAGTAAATCCTTTGTACTTCCGAGCCGAGAAAATGGATGGATGGCTAGACATACGTTATTATTGTTGTTATCCGCATTGGTCTTAGCAAGCAGGAAGTTATTAGTATTGGTACTGGCTTGGAAAAAGTGCACCCCTAGTTGTAACATATTGATCAGTTCCAGCTCCAATAACACCCTCTCTCTCTCTCTCTCTCACTTTAATTGCCATTGTTGACAGGCAACAAAGAGTGCTAACAAGCTAAATAGTCGACGAGTGTCATTGTTGCATTGACTAACCAGAAAACAGCGGTGACTCGGCGGAAATATAAATGAGTCTCAAAAAAATTACTTTCATAATTTTGTCCATCATTAAAATCCTTGTGAGACATGAACACGTGTCTTCATCTTTTCTGTGTTGAAAGTTATAAAAACAGACAATGAGACAGAAAATAATACAAGTAATGGGACGCAATTGTTCTGCCTATAATAGCCTTCTGAAAAAACTTTAAAAAATGCCAACAATGCTTCATTTATACGGTATACTGTGACCTACAAGCCAGCTACAGCTACATTGTTGTTATTATTGTCATTAACATTGTTATGCCAAATAACTACTTCACTGGTGAAGTGACACCACACTGGCTTGCTACTATCCGGGTAGAGACTATCTTAAAACGACCAGAGTACGGCAAAACACCCTAAATATTGCACGTTATCATGAATGTGCCTGTTACTTACTGCCACAGCATAGATATAAAACCATTAAAAATGTGTTGGGGGCCTTTTAAAGGAAACGGCACTTCTTTTGGAATTTTGCCCATCATCCACAATCCTTATGTGAGACATGAACACACGTCTTTCTCTTTTCTGTGCATTGTGAAGATAAAAAACAGACAAAAAGAGACAGCTCATTACTGCACGTAATGGGACACACCTCCAAAAACTTCCAACAAGGCTTATTGGTTTTATATACACGCTGTAACCATGTAGTGGCAGGTACATTTGTGATAACATGTAATATTTACATTATTCTGGTCCTTTTAAGAATTACTGGAACTGCAACATACAAATGAACGCCCACAACTAGCATGAACTTTTCCAAACTCAAAAACAAAAATATAGCAGCAGGAGCTCCAATATGTAGGGTTACATTTTGGCAGCGGCCTGAGGCATTGTGAGTCCAACAAGAATTATGGATGGTGGGCAGTAGTTGTCCTTTAACAGTGGGCTTTCTGGCCGGAATTTGTGTGTCCCATTATGTGCATTGACGAGCTGACTTCATTTACCCGTTTTTATAGCTTTAAAACACACAAAAGAGAGAAAGACGTGGGTTTTAGTCTCACGTAAGGATTGTGGGGTTCCAAAATAAGTGCAGGGACCACCATACTTTGATCCTTGGGGCTGAACTAACTATTACGATCGCAATACATCTGTCTATGCAATACCGGGCTACATCCTTTGCTTGCTCTAAATGAAGAAGCTGACATGTCACTTCACAAATGTTCACACACTTGCACCGCGGCCGCAATTAGTCAATCATTTCATTCGGCTATCAGCTGCAAACACGAAATATTCAAGTGGATTCCTCTCCGTTACCAGTGGATCCAAAGAGCCGTGACAACCCCCAGTCATGTGCCAGAATATGGTGGGGGGGAAGGCATTTTAACAGCATTTGAAGACACATATCTTTCTGTAAGGTCTTACGAACCACATTGATCGATCAGAAATGTGCTTGGACCCCAAATATAACCGGTGTGAAAATATATGCTATGGGATGGTAAGTACACGCCCCCCCCCCCCCCCCCCNNAAAAAAAAAAAAAAACAATTCATGTGACTTTTGAGGTGTAAATTTAACAGGATCTGAGGAACGTGGCAAAAGCTGCAGTGTTGTCAACATGAACTCATCAAACCACACTTTATATCTTGGTGGAAAACACCAGCAGCAGCACTGCAGTGGTTTCCTCGCCATTGCTACTGCACCAAATAGAGCTTGAACACTTGCTTGACTGCTCGGCCACGATCCCGCCATGGTCCCACCGGCAACGCAGCAGACGCTCAACAGATACCTCATTCACTCATTTTCTATACCTGCTTATCCTCATTAGGGTCGCGGGGATGCTGGAGGCCTATCCCAGCAGAGAGGCGGGGTACACCCTGGACTGGTCGCCAGTCAATCAATAGACAAACAACCAGTCACATTCACACCTATGGACAATTTAGAGTGGCCAATGTTTTTGGAATGTGGGAGGAAAACATGCAAACCCCACACAGAGATGCCCAACGGAGATTGGAACCCAGGTCTTCCTTATCTCCTGGACTGTGTGGCCAAGGTGCTAACCACTCATCCACCGTGCGGCCCTCAAAAGATATGCAAAACATGCAAAACCCCCTCTGTGTGCACCAAGTCACATTCTGCTCTGATATTGACCTAGAAATGACGCGAGAACTGACACATACCGCAGGGCTGCGGGTCAAAAGGCAGGCCGAACAAGGACGTGACCGTACCTGCGAAATTAAGTTAGAACCATTAAAAAGGGGTCAGCTGCCCCCGCGTGGAGCCGCTCGCTGCCACGCCAGCACCATCCGCCGGGCTCCGTTCGTATGCCGTACCTTGAACATGCTACCCTTGAGCAATGCAGACGACTGCTGCATGTGGTTGTGCAACTTCCCGTGAACGCTTGTCTCGCACGAATGCGGCACAAAAACGTGCGCACAGAGAAGGCAAGCCCACGCCGCAGCGCCGTTCGGGTACGGCTGGGTTATCGGCACTTTGCACGACACCAGCTCGGAAGCGCAACACATCGGCGGCTGCGAGTCGGGCGCCTTCCGCGCGCAACACGCGAGCCAAACGCTGACCTCTGTTGCTAGCCACAACGCAGCAGATTAGCGCGGAGACAGCCACTTTGTTGTTGACGCCGCGTCAAACGTTTAAACAAGGCAAAAGGGCACTTACCCACGCCTAAATGTCCTTAAAGTGTGCACGGAAGCTCTATCCAACGCCACGGTGTGTTCAGCCGATGCTGGATGGTCCCATTTGTTGCGTTCGCCTCAGCACAAATTGTCCCGGAAACGTCCGCATAGACTTGCGGGGACCGTGGGCAGCGACAGCAGCAGCCCACCGCGAACCAGGCTAGCGCTAGCTTGTTCCAACAGAAAAGGACGATCATATATCCACGACAACGCGGTTAGCTCGTCGTCACCTCGGGGTGTGATGCCTTAGGCGTCCATTTGTTTACCGGCAGGTTCGCTCGTGTGCGGGAAAAGCGTCAAAATATCACCGAATGTTGCGTTAAATCCCTCCGCCGAGACCACTCGAACGCTTTTCAAGCGGCCTTCGACTTCAGAGTGTCGAGGCACAGCACGGAAACGCTAGGGGGAATGAAAGCCGCGCTGTGATTGGTCGAGCACGTCTCGGCGCACAATGAAACTGTCTCCATTTTGGATCCGGCACGCTATCCCTTTCTCTTCTGATTGCGCAAGGAAAGACCCAACATGGCCGACCAAGAGCAGAGTTTCTGCACCCGAGCCAGTAGTCCGCTTACAAAAGAAAGACCAATTCAAAGAGGCGTGCGTAGGGTGCGCTTTTTCCCCCACATTAATTGCTCTCTAATCGTGTTTACTTGTGTTCACATACTGGTACACTATTTTAGGAAAACCCAAGACACTTTTTCCCTCTATTCCCAAGTGTATGCGTCCAAGTCCATGAAGCACATCGTAAATCGAAATACCACATATCTACAGTCGGGAAATTACGTTAAAGTGAAAGCGCATTATCCCTGTACCATTTGTTGTCTTCGTCACTTAAACTGGGGAAATAATTAAAGATAATCCGAAATACAAAATGGACTACTTTCGTCAAACATTATCTGAGAAAATCGATACGTGTATTCAGAGCAGAATTACATCGGGACCTGCTGGTAACCGAACCTAACGCACCTCATTTTCGACAAGCCAGGAGACAAAATACAACAAGGTTTTCAATTGGCCGAAGTACAATCCTGTGCTCCCATTGGCTAATTCCTGTGTCAATCCTATAGATACCAACGCCCTCATTAGGCATTTTTGGGTTCGACAAACCGCCTGCAGATTGTCATCACAATTGAATACGCGCGGTCATTTGTTCCCTTTTGTCAAGATTACCGTAAAATATGTGTTAAAATACTTAGGGTTTTTGGTAGGACTATTATTTATAATCGTTTTTTATCTTAGACAGTGTTGGTTTAGTAGTCTACACAACTAACGTCTAACACAAAAATGCAGTGTAATGTTTACGGTCGCCCGTTTTTTCCTAACAACAGAAAGTCTGACGGGTAGCTTGACCCGCAGCGCATTCTGCTGGAGTAATGTGGCATTACGGTAATAGCCCGGCCACACATTGGTTGCACATCAGCAATATGCGTGCATTGCGTCCTTTTTCGGATGGAAATAATCACAACGCGTTTCTGCACCGCTCGGTGCACAACCGGATGGTCAGAGGACTTTGCTGGTCCTAGTTTGTGCAGGCTGCGTACATTCCTCGAACGCAACATGACGGCCAAAAAAAAAAAAATCTATAAGAGATTTAGTTGATAGGGTGTATACACCAACATGTGAATCTGTGGGGAAAATCACGTAAAAAAAAAAATGAAATGGAGGTCTTTTTCAACTTCCGGGAAGTGCGTCACGTGGTTGAATAACAATCGCAGGCGAGCTAGCGATCGGTGGGGAAGAAACGCTCCCGTCGCGTGGAAGTCACGAGCACGTCGGCTCGCGCGGTGGCCACGCGCTGATCGCTCGGCGATGGCAGCCTGCTTGCTGCGGCATCGCCTCGGGGTTCGCGGGAAGGGTCCTGGAGGCGTAGCATGGACCTGGTGGAGGCTCAACTGTCACGCATTAGCCAACCGGGCGACCTCCAGCGACACCGGCCTCCCTGCGCCGCTGCGATGCGAGGCCGGTGCAAGGGGGAGGCTCCTTGCACCGGCCTTGAACGGGCCGCTTAGGAACACAGTCCGGGTAAGAAACAACCGGCGGGGGGGGTTCTGTGAATGTATTGTCACTCCTACTGCGTTCCATTGAAATAAACATGCAAACATCCCAATGCAGCTGGTCTCAAATGTAAACACTGAAAGCGTCTTCCCTGGTTATGTGCATGACTTGTTTCATTTTAATGTGAGTAAATGCACTATAACATATTTGTGCCAAAAGACAAGCGCACTTTTGCCTGGCGGAGTACACCTGTATACACCTGTATATGGCCGGCATCCATCCATTTTCTATGCCACTTGTCCTCATTAGGGTCGCGGGGATGCCGGAGCCTATCCCAGCTGACTTTAGCGAGAGGCGGGGTACACCCTGGACTGGTCTCCAGTCAATGGCAGGGCACATATAGACAAACAAACATTCACACTCTAATGGACAATTTAGAGCGGCCAATGAAGCTGACATGCATGTTTTTGGAATGTGGGAGGAAACCGGAGTACCCGGAGAAAACCCACGCACACACGGGGAGAACATGCAAACTCCACACAGACCATGCCCAACGGAGATTGGAACCCAGGTCTTCCAGATCTCCTGACTGTGTGGCCAACGTGCTAACCACTCATCCACCGTGCGGCCAGCAGTAGTTGTTTATCGCCTGGGCGTGTGGATACATAACAAACGTGACGGTTGACCTTTCCATTGCAGCGTCTTCTCCTCGGACCGCCGTCGCCTGCCACGGTTGGCATCAGCGCAGAGTTAACCAGGAGCAAGCTGCTGAGAAATCCAGTTGCTTTGCTAGATTTACTAGGTAAGGTTCCTGCGAGTCGGTATCTGCTCCGGCGCTACGTAAAAGAAAATGACTTGCTTGCAGGAGCGACAAGCTTCTTCAGCGCTTCGCAGGCTAAGCAAACAGAAAATAAAGGTGACGGGCTGAAAGGAAAGAAAACTCCAGAGGAAGATGAAGGTGAGGCTCCACCTTGGTAGGCCTTACCTGTTGTCTGTATTACTATATAGGCTTAGTCCTTAGCCTCCCTTTACTAGTACACAGTTTCTTTTCAAGGACGTTCTCTGTGTCATTTTCTTTTAGTTCCGTTTCCTTTTCCGTGCACATTTCCGACCTGTCTCAAGTGTCTTTGTTGTTCTCAAAGAGGAGAAGAAACGCCGTGAGCAGAAGGACCAAATGCACCGCGAGCGCCTGCGAATCCTTTTGTTCGTTGGGATCGTCTCGCTCTTGATAAACTTCATAAACACCAGCGGCGGGAACATCTCCTGGAACGACTTTGTCAACGAGATGTTGGCTAAAGGAGAGGTGTCGCGTGTGCTGGTGGTTCCTGAGAGTGACATTGTGGAAATTTACCTCCACCCGGGAGCAGTTATCTTCGGGAGGCCTGTATGCTGGTTCCAAAGTCCTATTAACAATCGTAGAATGAAATGCTTCCGGGTTGTTGTTATTGCGGGCTGATGTTCCTGGATGTTCTCCGTCTTTGGTACAGAGGATGGCGCTCATGTATCGGATGCAGGTTGCCAACATTGACAAATTTGAGGAGAAGCTGAGAGCTGCCGAGGAAGAGCTGAATATTGATACAAAAGACCGGATACCTGTCTCCTACAAACGCGTTGGGTTCTTTGGAAAGTGAGAGCCTCACCTGTCAGGTTAATGTGAATTAATAACTCATTTTATTGAGATGATTGACAGGTTTTTCCATTGCAGTGCTTTATATGCGCTTGGAATGGCAGCCATCGGAGTGGCCATTCTCTGGTATATCTTTCGTCTGGCGGGCATGGGTGGCAGAGAGGGTGGCTTCAGTGCGTTTGTGAGTGACAGCAACTTGGTGTCCACTGTGTGTGTGTGTGTGCTACTCTTTGTTCAAACATTTTGAAGGGCCCGATTTTGCATTCCAATGTTTCTGAACAGAATCAGCTCAAGATGGCCAAATTCACCGTTGTGGACGGAAAGTCGGGGAAAGGTGTGAGCTTTAAAGACGTGGCAGGCATGCATGAGGCCAAGATGGAAGTGAAAGAATTTGTAGACTACCTCAAGGTATGGTGCATGACTCTTTGCAAACGTGTGTATCAAACTGGCGTTCATAATAGCACAGTTTGACGCTCATATATGTCTTGATATTTTTGATTATTGAGAATCCAGAGCGATACCTCCTTCTGGGAGCCAAGGTTCCAAAGGGGGCACTGCTGCTCGGCCCCCCGGGCTGTGGGAAGACTCTACTGGCAAAGGCTGTCGCCACAGAGGCTCAGGTGCCATTCCTGGCAATGGCAGGTTCTGAATTTGTCGAGGTCATAGGAGGTATGTCTAAAGCATACAGGTTTGAAAATGGTACTCAAAACATCTTGGGGTTTTTTTTTTTTTATAGATAGTTAGCGACTTTAGCCTGGGGTAGGCTCCTCTAATCCTCCTCCAAATGCTCCAGTTTAACTTGACATGTACCTCTAAAAAAGTCTGACCTTGCGTTGCGGCAATGCAGAGCGTAAAGGCTGTGATTAATCAACTCTTTTTTTTATTTATTTAACAATATACCTACGGGGGCCGCACGGTGGCTGAGTGGTTAGCACATTGGCCACACAGTCAGGAGATCTGGAAGACCTGGGTTCAAATCTCCGTTGGGCATCTCTGTGTGGAGTTTGCATGTTCTCCCCGTGCGTGTGTGGGTTTTCTCCGGGTACTCCGCTTTCCTCCCACATTCCAAAAACATGCATGTTAGGTTAATTGGTGACTCTAAATTGTCCATTAGAGTGTGAATGTTTGTTTGTCTATATGTGCCCTGCGATTGACTGGCGACCAGTCCAGGGTGTACCCCGCCTCTCGCCCAAAGCCAGCTGGGATAGGCTCCAGCATCCCCGCGACCCTAATGAGGATAAGCGGTATAGAAAATGAATGAATGAATGTTTCTAGGGCGCTGGTCTTCACAGCGGCATTTGCCCAAGAGCCGTCATTTTTTTTTGTCACGCTGTAAGGATCGGAAAAACATTAAAAAATGATTTTCATGCTTATATAATAATATTACATAAAATAAACAATCCCGAATCATTATTTAAAACTGTTTTCTAGTCCACTCCCTGTTAAAAGTCCAATTGTCAGACGTCTGCTCCTCTTTGTCCTCGCTGTTGCCCTCTGCAGAGCAGAGGAAGTACTGCAGGACTAACAACCGGTTGGACTGAAGGATATACATTTTTTTGGGTGATGTTTGGCGGGCCAAATGAAAAGCTTCGGCTCTGCGGGCCGCCTATTGAAGACCACGGCTCTACACTACAAAACAACGTAGTCTGATGATGTAATTGCCTTTAGGGAATTTGAAGTCTTCTTCTAAATGCGCCGCGGTCCGTAAAAATCTGCAGTAGTTATGAAAGACTGTGTAGAAAATGTACAAATGTTCCAATAAGAAATCAATAACAGATTCTTATCGGAATTTTGTAGGTCTCGGTGCTGCCAGGGTGAGGAGCCTGTTCAAGGAGGCTCGTGCTCGCGCTCCCTGCATTGTCTACATTGACGAGATCGATGCTGTAGGGAAGAAGCGCTCCACTAACATGTCGGGCTTTTCCAACACTGAGGAGGAGCAGACCCTCAACCAGCTGCTGGTGGAGATGGACGGTGCGTGCAGCTCCGCACTTTGTTGCTAGTTCTCCTTCCCAGAGGAATGAATTGGAATGTTTTTCCCCACGTCAGGGATGGGAACGACAGATCACGTGATTGTCCTTGCATCCACCAACAGAGCAGACATTTTGGACAATGCTCTGATGAGACCTGGAAGGTTGGACCGGCACGTTTTCATTGATCTTCCAACCTTGCAGGTGCACACTGGTTGGACCTACCTTAAACACAGCACCAACCTAAACTGTTTTGCGGTGCTACTGTATGTGTCTGGAAATTGTAAGACTGGGATTTCCGGTGTAGAAGACAGACCAGTGTTTAAGCCACACCTACTCAGTTTAGAGAGGAACACAGATTGGGACATATATAAGCCACATGGGACTAAGATGTACATGACCACGCACGAGTCCGTGAGGACCAGGCGGCATCATTCCCAGCAAAGCAGTTCATGGGCCAAAGGCTGTCATGGCTGCCGTACTTGGCTCGTGTATTTCCTAGCTACCTTTTCAGTGTTAAGTTGCTGAGTGAGGATTTTATCCATCTATTTCAAGTGACACTGAGTCAGCACGTTATATTGAGTAATGACCTTCTGCGATTTCCGATGGGTTGACAAGCTCGTTGGGAGTCCTTCCACAGCTGGTGGTTGGCTCCTGCCAGTGAAAGAGCAACCATTCCCTCACTGACCCGTGAGCGACGCAGTATTATTATCGGTTGTGGTTGTACACAGGAAATTGTGGTGCATTGAGTTGGTGGGCCTAAATTAACCGGTTGTTTTCCAGGAGAGGATGGAAATATACGAGCAACATCTCAAGATCTTGAAGCTCACTCAACCAGCAAACTTCTACTCATTGCGTCTAGCAGAACTCACCCCAGGATTCAGTGGTATACCTGCAAAAAACATTTACCCCCCAATGTTCATAAGCTCTTATTAATGCGTTGTGTTGGGGTGCACGATCTTCCCCCTCGATATAATTGTGTCTTTACAGGTGCTGACATTGCTAACATATGCAATGAAGCTGCCCTGCACGCTGCCAGAGAGGGGAGCAAATCGATTGATACTTTGAATTTTGAATATGCAGTGGAGAGAGTAATAGCAGGTACAGTTCATCCCGCACGCGCCTGCAATATGGGGAAAATATTAAGTATGATGGTCGGACGGTGCAAATGTGTGTTTTCTAGGAAGCGTGAAGAAGAGTAAGATCCTTTCCAAAGAGGAGCGGAGGGTGGTGGCCTTCCATGAATCGGGACATGCTTTGGTCGGGTGGCTTCTTGAGCACACAGATGCAGTCATGAAGGTTCTGTAGGACACATGCAAAGTCAATGTTCCATTCGTTGATCATTTAGTTACTTGGAAGTACGCACAGGAGAATCAACACAATAGAACTTTAGATGCACCAAAGAATGCCGGTAGTCTACCAAAGCAGATACCCACCGCGTTCTCTTTGGGTCTTAAGCCCCACCAGCACAAAGACCATCCGAGGCCTGAACGCATAAATACTTTATCAAAACGCCGCATTGTCCACACGGAGCCGGCGTTTTCAGGGTCTGTAAACGAACACTTTTGGAACCGGGTCCCAGAGTGGACGGCGTTTTCCGCCGCGGGTTCTATGAAAACGCTTGTGTCGTAGCTCCACCCCTTTTCAGACACACATGCGCTGAAACCCCAAACACGGGGGTGTTCCTGCTGAGGCCGGCGAGCCTCCTGTCGCTATTGCAGCAAAATCTGCTTCGTTTTCGAGGAAGACCAACAAAAGACGGAAGACACGGCACATGACTTTATTCTGGTTTCCTAATCCGGTGTGACTCGAAGCAACAGTTCCACCTCAGCGTCGGTCCCGTTCGGCCACTCGTACTCGCCGCCGCGTTTTCCGCGTAGAGGCCGTCTGTGCACCTGCGCAGGCCCAGTGCTTGGATGTCGGTCAGTCTCGTGTTCTGCTTTTGAGTGTCGCGGCGCCGCCAGCAGGTTGGCGTGCGTATGACACCCTTTTTCAGTACATTCATATGGACGCACATAGTTTCTGGACCGGCTCCATCTTCACGGAAAACCTTATGGAAACGATGAGCGGTTTGTCCTCGTGTGGATATAGCCTACGTCTTATCAGCTTCCCAAACCATTCGTTAGAACCCTAGTCACACTGAAGGCGGAATGAGCCGGAATGCTGTTGGAATGAGAATTCTGGGTTTCAACTTAATCTCAGTATCGGAACGGAATTCTTATGAAGTAGTCATTCTTTCCCGAATATCGAGAGAACTATGAACATTTTTCATCCCGGCCTGTTCTGCTCGATGTGTGTTGATTCTGAATACGTGTGACGGGGGTTTGGTGCAGGTGTCCATTGCTCCTCGGACGAACGCAGCCCTCGGATTTGCCCAGATCCTGCCTCGGGATCAGGTCCTATTCACCAAAGAGCAGCTGTTTGAGCGCATGTGCATGGCTCTGGGTGGAAGAGCCGCAGAAGCCATTACCTTTAACAAGGTTACAACAGGTAGACCTAATCTACAACCCTCTACCATGATCTTAAGTCCACTGTACTGGCACAGATGCAATGCGAGCAGTTTCACCCAACTAATCCTCAAAGTCGTTTGACTGATTGTGTCCTCAGGGGCTCAGGATGATCTGCGTAAGGTGACCCGTGTTGCCTACTCGATGGTGAAGCAGTACGGCATGTGCAACAGCGTCGGTCAGGTGTCGTTCCCTGAAACGGAGGAGCAGGGTGCAGTTGGGCGTCGGCCTTTCAGCCAAGGACTGCAGCAGCAGATGGATCACGTCAGTCCGAAACTTATTTCTGTTCGGTTCTCAAATGCTCTGTTGATTTTACCATTGCTATTGTTTTACACCATGAAGACATATTTGTACTTCTAGGAGGCCAAGATGCTGATAGCCCGTGCCTACCGTCACACAGAGAAGCTGCTACTGGACAACAGAGACAAGCTAACAGTGGTAAGTGGGTCCCCCCCCCCTCCTCCTGCATTTGTCTACATTCGTGAAGATGGTTTTCATTGTGCTCTAAAATGCATGCAGTTGGCCAATGCCCTGTTGGAGCGGGAGGTGGTGAACTACGATGACATCGAGGCTTTGCTGGGTCCTCCACCGCATGGGCCAAAAAAGATGATCGTGCCCCAGAGCTGGGTGGAAGCTGAGCGGGACAAGCAAGACTCAGGAGAAGAAGAACCACGGCCACCTTCCCACAGACGCAGGGAAGAAGACATGAATCCCGACCTGGCCTGAAGTATGCATACATTTTTTTAGCTGCTTTGTTTTGCGATTTGATATTGATCTCAGGAACGTGCGCTCGAGCAAGTGGAGTTCGGACGGAGTTCAGACATTCACTCAGTGGAAACATGTCTGCTCAGCCGCATGGCTAAAAAAGACCTTGAAGGAACGTTGAGTAAGGAACTATTGAATGACAAGTGAAGATAAAAAAAAAAAGTGTGTTCGAAACCATCAGTACTTTTCAACAAAGCGTTTGTCATTTTTGTGGGCATCGTTCTCCGGGTTTTTCGGAGAACTCTTGCACTTCTGCCGTATTGTTCTGGTGCATTGTGTGGTTTGGCAATAAAGGGGGTTGCAGCAGTGGGTTGTGCTCCATGCATGAAGGCGTACCACTTTTTGAATTGTACTGACTGCAGACTTGTACATTTTGATGGTGTGCAAATCGATGCGTACTGATGATTAACACACATCAAGCAGTGGCTGACTACAGAAATACAGACGTGTGCACTGTTTGGCTGCAAACACACATACTTGCTTTATATTTCTATTCAGATGTATTTAATAGTGTTGTACAGTATGAAATGGTATTTCATTAGGTATATGAATGAAATACAAAATGACTAGTAAACCTGTGTTCTTTGCTGGGTAACATATTGTAAAACAACAAACACAACACTTGAGTTATATTGACACAAAAAACCAATCCAAACAGACCTCCTTCAGACCCACGTCATCTGACAAGGATCCTTGTGCGTCGTGATATTTTCAAACTTGAAAAGTGGCTAACAACGGGTGGGAATGGAGGATTCAGGATCAAACGAAAAACAGGTCTTATAAAATCACGTATGTAAAAAAAAGTACATTTACACAATCAACACATTCAGTTTGCTTTGCAGCATTTATTCTTATTTCTTCTTCGTTTCCTGAGCATACTTGTCAAGTCCCTGGTGTTTTGCATGTAGTATTATCCAAATACTCTAAACTGTATTACCTCCCAAACTCTTCAAGCCCAACGGTCCTGCATGGCACACAGTAATGGATATGAATGTCTCATACGTGTCCAGTCAAACGCTCCAAAAGCATGAACTGTTGCCCACAGCCAGTAAGGTCACCTTCCACCCTAACGTGGGTCGTACATGTTGGCCAGTTTTTGAAAGCGCGGTCCCCAGTCGTCGAGGTAGTCGTAGTCCTGGTCTTCGTCTGAGCTGCCGGACGCAATGGAGCTGAGGCTGCCTGACAAGGAGCCCTCTCCCTCGTAGTCGTAGATAAGGGCCGTGTCGTATGGAGGCACGTTGGGATCCTTGTCTGCCAACCCCAGACCCTGGGGGCAGGAATAGAACATTATGTTTTGTACGCCAAAGTTTCAACATACGCTTCAGGGAAGTACATGATGACAACCTTACTAGTAAATTCTTTTCAATTCATTATTAAGACTTTAGGTTCTACACAGGAAAAATCTCTCTGTAGTTATAGTAAGACATTTTTGTTACTAGGGGTGGCCGATACCATCACCCGACTGATTTTATTGGCCGATATTCATCCATTCATCCAGGTCCTTGAACTGTCCTGTTCAGGATGTGATAGAAGACGTTTCACCTACCATCCAAGCAGGTTTCATCAGGTCATGCTCAGGACTAGGTGGGACACACTCCAGTCAGTACCGGTATGGGTAAAGAAGCGCTGGACAATATTGGTATTGGTAAGAAAGCCGCTATGGAACATACAGGATCTAATTGTAATTGGTTCTTCTGCTGAAGTGTCTGCAGAATTCATTCCTGTGCCACCGATATGTTTTTACTAAGGAAAAAACTAGTTCAGCGGTCAATCCTCGAATCGCATTTCCGCCACTTTTTGTTCAGTGAGGTCCACGGAGGCGTCTTACATCATTGATGTAGTCCTCAATGTCAGTGGGATCTGCCGGGGGCCTCCGAGGGTAGGTGGGTGATGGCAGGTTATGTGGCGCATCTCTTCTGACGGGTTGTTTGCCTCGAGGAACACCAGGCGCTGGGTAGTAGGACATGGGCGTTGTGGGCGCATCGAGGGGGCTCCACAGCAGGTCCACGTTGAAGGCATTCTGCAGGGAAAACCATTAGTTTGTATTTGATTTTGTATTTCCATGCATGAAATGCACTAATTACCTGAAATTAAAGGTTTTCAGCAGCATTTGGATTCGAATATGCAGTTGTACATTTGCAACAAATTCTTGTACATACTGTACATGTACCCGCCCACAATGTATTACATGTTTATGTCTTTGTGCCTCACTGATAATGTTTTTACACCAAGCGAAACTTTCCCACTTTGTTTAGGGGCCCTTGAATGCACCATAGTTGCGCAAAGCAAAGTGACATATAAGTATATTTATAACTTTCTGTGATGCTGATGCAGCCTAATAAATCCATCTGTTCATCAATCATCCTACTTTAGCATTCACTGTGTTGAGTTTCATGCTTTACTTTCTTTATATTTTATACATTAAGACGTGTTGAAGGCCGCACGGTGGTCGAGTGGGTAGCACATTGGCCTCACAGTCAGGAGGTTCAGGGTTCGAATCTCCGTTGGGCCTCTCTGTGCGGAGTTTGCATGTTCTCCCCGTGTGTGTGTGGGTTTTCTCCGGGTACTCCGCTTTCCTCCCACATTCCAAAATCATGCATGTTAGCTTCATTGGCCGCTCTAAATTGTCCGTTAGAGTGTGAATGTTTGTTTGTCTATATGTGCCCTGCGATTGGCTGGTGACCAGTCCAGGGTGTACCCCGCCTCTCGGCCAAAGTCAGCTGGGATAGGCTCCAGCATCCCCGTGACCCTAATGAGGATAAGCGGCATAGAAAATGAATGAAAGAAGACGTGTTTAGTTTCATTTAAGGTGTGTGACAGGGATTAGAGCCGGATTGGGTCGCGACCAACGAACAACGGCAAGAAGGTTTGTGGGGGAGGGAGCTGTGTAAAAACAGACATTCTTACCGGCGTCTCAATTATTTGCATTTGTTCCACAGCTATCATCATCACGAAAGTCCGAAAGCCTTACCTCATCTTCCTCACCCCCTCCTTGCTCATTGTAGTCGAGGACATTGTCCCGAATGTCATCTTCCGAATCCCCCACGAGCAGACCGGTTCCTTTATTCATCTGATGCCGTCTCCCACAAGAGGTCACCGCCACAGCCAAGAGGAGCAGCACTGCAACAGAGCAACAGTTTGCACTCACCAGCCGCTGCTACGTTGCACACGTCTCATAGCAAACCCCAAGTACTTACATAGAAGGAGGGCGATGCTGGCCATCATGATAATGAGAGCAATGAAGCTGATCCCCACACTGGAGGCAAATACTGCCCCCGCCTCAGACTTACAGTCCCCAAATGCGTCACAGAGACACACTGTGACGTTGACCTGAAAGTAAGAGCTGAGGGTTGGGCTTCCAGAGTCTGACACCATCACTGTGACTGCATATTCTCCATCTTCCAGGCCAACGAGCGGCTGCAGCACTGCATGAGTGTCTGACGTCCCAAAAGGGCATAGCAGGAAAAGAGAAAATGTGGGCGGAATTAGTCGTGCACATTTAATACCCTTCGTTAGTCGTCACCCATCCGTGCCATAACCTCACCGTTGACTTGAATGACAGTCAAGTTGACTGACACATCAAGGGGCATTTCAAAGATGAATGGTGCGGCTTGTGGTGGAAGGTCGTCATCCTCAGCAGTCAGGACCAGTCCAGAAACCACGCTTCGTGTACCCCTGCATACAGTGCCACTCAGGGGGAAGAGCCTTGGGGGGAAGTCGTTGGTCTCAGTCAGGGTGATGGCCACGGTGGCAGTAGTTGACACGCCGCCAGCATCTGCAAAGGTCAGCAGCCAGCAAAGTATAGAGCGGCCTGTTTATTTAGTATAAAGGCTTTTCTCGCTTATAAGGGTTCAATGAAAACATGCATTGCAGCGTATGTTGAGTGACAGGACAGCTTCCGTCTCATTACTTTTTGTACGTGTACTTAAGCACACGGAGACAGTGGTTTAAAAACATAAAAGATATTTTGCTATTCCGACCTGTGACCTTGACAATAGCGCTGTAGATGTTGTTTTTGACATTTTGTGATTGCATATCGAAGGTTCTCCTCGAAGTCACTTCTCCTGTATTTCTGTTGATGTCCAGCCATCTTTCGGGATCTCTGCTTATCTCGTACCTGCAGCTCAAAGAGCAGAGAAACCCTCGTCAAACTATCAAGATAGCGGAAAATGTAATTAGCAATAACTACTGATGTTTCGTCCTGATACCTCAGGTCAGAATTATCCGGGTCGAATGCGATGTTGCTTTTCAGTAGTGTTCCAGGAGCTACGGACTCCGGTACCACAATGAGTATCGGGTCTTCCCTGAAACGCGGCGCTTCATTTTCATTGACGACCGTGACCAGCACCGTGGCTGTACTCACTGGCAGGTTGGGAGCCTTGCTGCTCAGTGGATTGATGTTCTCCACTGCCAGAATCAAAGTGTACTCAATCTGGGCCTCATAGTCCAGGGGCTGGGAAAAAGAGAGGCGTGTTTTAAATACACAAGGCAAACATTCCCATAAGAAATACTAGACGCCATCACGCTTGGGTTGTTTTTTTGTGTAGATGCAAAAACGACCAAATTTTGGTCCTCCTATTTTTTTAAATGACCAGTTAATTTTTTATTGTTATTTGAAATAATAGGTATTAAGATACCTGTTTTCAAATACTGACTTTGGAAGAATTTGAAGGGGCGAATATGAGTCTTCCATGCCGCAAAAGTTCCTTGTGAAATCAAAACCGGTATATTCAATTTAAAAAAAAAAATCCACGCAACACACTTTCTTCTCATGTTCATTTCTTCCAAGAATTATAGTTTGAAAATAAATTACAAGTATTTAAAAATAGGGACTTACTTTTCAATCGCCCGTGCATATCAGTAATTAAAGTATGTACCTCCGATTTTACTACATACTGTGGTAGTCAGAATAAGCAAGTTAGAACATACGTAGTACAAAATGTAACTTATTGGTCCTAAAAATTAAGTATTTAATGTTACTTGCTTACATTACATGTTTTGCAGCACATTGCATGACCATTCATTTGGGATTTTGCATCAGCCCACAATATTTTGGATTATAAAAGTTGTACTGTTTAAATTCCTGCAAAATAATACACAGACAGCAGTGCTGGCTACAGCTAGATTTACTAGCAAGTCAAATGTTAGCTACTTCTATGCTCTGCAGAATGAATGCATGAACGTGACTGCCAAGATGGATACCCAACCTCACAAGGAGGTGATAAGACTTCTACAACCTTTAAGTATCCGAACCTTTCCTGGAGAAGGAAAGGCTGCGCGTACTTATAGAGTTTTTCAAAAAGATTTTTTTAACCAATGGGAATTGCCATAGTCGCTTCTTCCTTTTTGGTTATCCTCCTAACCTCTATTAACATAAAAAAAAACCTCCAAAGGCGTCAGGGCCTCACCGGCCACGAACCTGATGTATCACATACACTCCTGTTCAAAAGTCCGCAGTTTTCACACGTTTTTCTCTTGGTGAGGTTGCACTTTATGCAGCGACCACAGTCCTCCCTACATTATCATTCATTTGCGGTGACCATCTGTACATGCTATACTTTAAATGTGTTTAATAAGTGTGTGAGGCACATTCAGGGCTTGAACCCGGATTGCGTTGCGAGTGAACAATGGCAATTGAAAAGAGAAGGGAAGCGTTCTGGAGCAGTCACTTTGATTGACAAAAGATGACCGGAGAACGTCAAGCTAGCAGGATAGTTTGGAGGGGAGGTTGGGAAAAGTTTAGGGGAGCATCAGTTGCGCGTTTTCTGGTGGTCAAGGAAGGGAAAAACCTCAAAAAACAGGAATGTACAGAGATTTGTCATTTTAAGCCCAATCCAAATGGCATCTATATAATTATTTTGTACTTTGTTGGTCCATCACCTTGGATTATTATTGTTACGATGAAACACGGGATCAATGAAGTCAATAAGTTCAAGAGGCAGGATCATGTTTACCTGGACCACCATCAGAACACCCTGGTTGGTGGCGGCGTCTGTAGTGATGGCAAAATTTCTGTAAGGGTCGTTTGAGATGAAGTATCTTGCCTCCCAGTTTCCTGTTCCACGGTCATCGATGTCTGTCACATTGACGCGACCGATCTCATAGTTCCTCTTGTTCTCCGCGGCGGTCATCTTGTACTGGATGTGCCACGGACAAAAGAAGCGGTTCTCAAATACCAATACTTGCATCGCAACACTGATTGTCCTCAGGTGAAGTAGACATCCACAGTTCACACTTCACTTTTGGAAGGGGGGCTCACCGAGCTGGGGCTGAACTGTGGGGCGTGGTTGTTGATGTCGGACACATGAATGATGGCTACACCTTCACCCATCAGCCCCATGCCACCCATATCGGCAACCTGTAGCTCCAGCTTGAAGGTCTTCACCACCTAGGAGGAGGGGACGGTGTGGTTCAGCTTCTACAATCACTCAGTAAAAGGAAGGGTCTTTGTTTGGATGGTTGAGATCTGTTTGGGTGTGTGTGACCTCGATAACGGTTAGTAGAGTTTGGGTGTTTGTACCGTACCTCTTCACCTTTTGGCGAGTGCATTGAGCTGTCTGAGAAACTTCAAGCCAATCCCACTTTAGGGGACTTCCATAGCAGCACCACCGTGTGCTGTATTTGTATTTAGGAGGGTTTTACCCTTTAGTGTGCAGCGAGTAGAAGTGGTATGATGAAGAAGTAACTGACATAACACACAAGACCCTACTATTGTTCCATCCTCCGTGTTCCACATGCCAGGTTGGACTTCCGTTTTGGTTTTCCTTTTACATTGTTTGGTGCTTTTATTTTGGTGTGCTGTTTCTTGCTTGGGATCCCGTGTAGCAGCTTTGCTTCCGCTGGCAAGGACTGGAAGCGAATGTTGGTAATTGTTGACCAGGCAAATATTGAGTTTAGCTGGGACTCTGCTAGTCGCTTCTTTGTCATCCGAGGCATCTGCCGTGCACATTCTTGGTTCTTGTTTTTTGGGCTCTAGTCAGCTTTTGTGTTTCTACATGTTTGTGTGAACGTCTGGTATTTGCCAACTTCCCTCTTTTTGTCCCTGAATTGAAATACTTTATTGATTACACCTGTACAATGTCCGTGAACCTTGGGGTGCCTCTAAATGCTATAATAGCAGGACACGACGCAGTCCATCCATCCATTTCCTCCGCTTATCCGGGTCCGGGTCGCGGGGGCAGCAGCTTCAGTAGGGAAGTCCAGACTTCCCGGTCCCCGGCGACCTCTTCCAGCTCCACCGGGAGGACACCGAGGCGTTCCCAGGCCAGCTGTGAGACATAGTCCCTCCAGCGTGTCCTAGGTCTTCCCGGGGGCCTTCTCCCGACAGGGCATGCCCGAAACACCTCACCGGGGAGGCGCAAGGGAGGCATCAGGACTAGATGCCCGAGCTACCTCAACTGGCTCCTCTCCATGTGAAGGAGCAGCGGCTCTACTCTGAGCTCCTCCCGGATGGCCGAGCTCCTCCCCCTAATGACGCAGTGAAACTGCAAATTGGGTGCTTCATACCTCTCGATCAAGGCCTACATCTCTTGTGTAGATGGTTCCTGTCTCATTGTTTATGCCAAACATGGTCTTGGTTACAGCGTTGGCTGGGATGCTTTGCTGACCAATGATAGAGTATCGGAGGAAAGCGTTTTCAGTGGTTGGGTCATCTGCATCCGTGGCTGTCACTGACATCACGGATGTACCTGGTAAGTCACATGTAACCAAAGTTTGGGTCATCATTCCAAACTCCCTTTTTAGTCCCTACGTGCATTTACCTGGGACTGAAAACTCAGGAACAGTACCAATAAACTGTTTCTGTGTAAAGGCAGGTCTGTTGTCGTTTTGGTCCAGCACCACAATTTCGATGGTGGTTGGGTTCTCCAGTCTCTCCCCACTGGGTGAGAGTGCGAAGGCTTTCAGCTACACACACACAAAAAAAAAGGGGTGGGGGGTGTTAAAAGTGTAAACGTACAAGGTTGTCAACAAAACCAAAAAGAGCCGCAAAAGAAGAAAGGTCCCTTTTAACAAAAACATGCAAGCTGTAATGAAAAAGTTCACTATACTACAACACATGTCGACACTAGCTGACCATTTTTTTACGTGCACATAAGCTGGGTAGGGCGGGGGGGAAATGTGTGAAGGATGTTTGGCCCAGAACCATCGCTTACATCACAGTCATCTGGTCGAAAACGTTCCGAAGTGGCTCCCAAGATGCCTGTAAACGTGTGCATGGGAAATAAATAAATACTCCCTTACCGTGAAGCTGCTGTACTTCTCTCTGTCCAGAGGACGCTTGCTTCTGATCATTCCTGTTTTGTCATCAATCTCAAAGACATTCTTGGGTGCCTGGTCCACGCCCGGACCCTCTAATTTGTAGATCACCTCTCCTGTGAAGATTTTGTCAGACTTGATCTGGTGGGAGAGAGAAAACCGTGTTGATGCGGTAACGTTTCGAGACCTTGAGACAAGAGGCTTAAATAATGCCTTTGACATCACATCATAATAAATCTCAACTGAAATTAGGAAACGGACTCTGTTTCATTATTTATTCATTCATTATGCTTTTTCTTTTTGAGCATTCATATCTGAGCAGAAAGAGCACGTCATACTTAAAGTTTCCAAAGTAAAACACTGTATATGAAGTTGGGATCGGAGCGGTCCAAGTAATCGGCAAACATTTTGGTAGTCGAATAATCGTTTCATTTGAAAATGTACTGCAAATATCCTGATTTTAGCCACTGAAATGCAACGTGTTTTTTTTTTTTAATTGCCTTGGTCATCCATGAAAGCAGACATATTATCTTGGTGTTTCACGCAAAACGAGATGCACAGATACATCCCATACATCACATTTGACTTTGGAAAAGAGCTACCAACTCTCCTTTTGATATCTTGCGATGCAAACCACTGGCAAAATGTGTGCACAGAGCGTGTGGCAAAGCATTCCCACGCACAGGAAAATCCCGTACTTGTACTTGTGCTTAGGAAAATGCCTACATTTCTGCACTCCCTCCGTTATCTCTTCCCATGCATACGCCATGCATACCTACTGGTAAAACGGCGAGAATACAAATGGCTACGGCTGTGCGTGTCTGCTGCAGGCAACATCATCTTGCTAGTGCATCTCAAACAAGCCTCCACCCCTAACCCCAGAGCAGACGAGCCATCACCAAAATGCACAGCCTGCCCCTAAAGTGGATTTAGTTCTTGGTGATGCACATGTAAGCAGTCTGTGTCAGTGACTTGTTGACTTGCAGTCAGGTGTTTGTGGTGTCAGTTGATGGTTCAGACTTTGCTACTTCAGTTTCGGTGACTGGGAACTTCCTCGTCCTCTTTTCAATGATTTTTGAAAGGAAAAAGTCCACTCATGCATTCTTATGGGGATTACTGCAAAGAGGGGAAAATTAAAAATGTCTTTTTTTCGATCCGATTCATTGAAAAAATAATCGCCCGATTATTCCATTATGAAAAAATTGTTAGTTGCAGCCCTAGTTTGGATATTTATAGAATTTTTAAAAAGCGTTTAATACCATCAATAACTAAATATAATTAAAAAAACTTGAAAGATACAGCATAGGGGAGTGGCTGTCTGGAACGGGCATCGCTTGCCGGGTCCCTCAAGGGCCCCAAGTTATTCAATTGACATATATTTAATGAATCAAACCTATTATGATTATTATTATTGGAAGATGATACAAATATTTTCTATTATAGTAAAATATACAGTAAACTTGCAGACAATGTCAACAATTAGGTAATAGAATTCAAAGAATAGATGGACATCAATAAATCATCCCAAAATTTAAAGAAAGAAATGACGTTGCTAGGAGATTATAAAGGGAATTATGACTTTAGCTGATTTTCATACTCCACAGCATTTATACAAAGACAATAAAAATATTCTTTCTACTAATATTCAAAAGAAAGTTTGTCTGCATGAGGTGTTAAACTTGGTTTGCTGATCCAAACAACTAATGATTCATAAAGAAACATCAGGGGTGCCCAAACCTTTGCATACCACGGTATATAT
>QODF01000196.1:941139-953416 GCA_024372805.1 Oostethus manadensis
TGTGTGTATATGTACATACTGTATATAATATATGTTTACTGTATATATAGAGTACATGTATATATATGTACAGTATGTATGTACTGTGTGTATATGTACATACTGTATATAATATATGTTTACTGTATATATAGAGTACATGTATATATATGTACAGTATGTATGTACTGTGTGTGTATATGTACATACTGTACAGAATATATGTTTACTGTATATATCGAGTACATGTATATGTATATATATGTACTGTGTGTGTGTATATGTACATACTGTATATAATATGTGTTTACTGTATATATAGAGTACATGTATATATATGTACAGTATGTACGTACTGTGTGTGTGTGTATATGTACATACTGTATATAATATGTGTTTACTGTACCCAGTGTGGGTGCCGTGTGTACAGTGATGTACAATGTGTGTTATTTGAATTTGTGTGTCTCAAAATAGAAAAGCAATCAGTCACGCATTCTCTCTGACTCACATCGTTTAGTGTCCTTGCAGTCTAGCAAAGGGATTTTGATGGCAACCCAGAGCGGCAGCCAACAAAGTCCTAACAATCACGGTGATGAACGTGTACTAATGAGTTTGACGAGGAAGCAATACAATGTACACAACAATTCTGTTTGGATGTAGAAACTATACATAGGTTAAAGAGAAGGCCGCTACGAGAAAGAAACATCCGTCCCAAGCATTATACCTGGACAAGGTTTTCTGGGACTTGCTTGCTGTTCTCCAGAACTCTGATTGGAGGGATGATCCAATCTCTTTTCACCCTGACTACCCCTTTGGCTTGGTTTCTCCATGGGTGGATCTCCTGAATGAGCTTGGGCTCTTTGGCGGTCCTTACCTGCATGAAACCAAACAAAGCCTTAAGTTATCCATCCATTCATCTTGTATACTGCTTGACATCATCTGGGTCATGAGGGATCTGGGGACTATCCCAGTTGACTTAAGGCGAGAAATGGGGTACACCCTGGACTGGTTGGTAGCCAATCACAGGACACATATGTAAACACAAACAATCATTCATTTGCACGCACGGGGAGAACATGCAAACTCCACTTAGGAATGCCCCAATGTGGATTGGAACTCTCAATCTTCTAATTCTGAGGCCGACATGCTCAGCATGCGGCCTTAGCCTTATTCATTCATTCATTCATTCATTCATTCATTCATTCATTTTCTATACCGCTTATCCTCATTAGGGTCGCGGGGATGCTGGAGCCTATCCCAGCAGACTTTGGGCGAGAGGCGGGGTGCACCCTGGAACGGTCGCCAGCCAATGGCAGGGCTTATCCTTATTAATGTTTATCATTTACAGAAGTATTCAAATAAGGGGCATTAAAATGCAAACCTAGTAGCTATAAGGAAGAGCATCAGATGAGAGTAGATCTGGATTCATCTCCTCTAATGGGTTAGCTTTAAGGCCCGGGCCGTATGGCTGTTGGCAACTGTCATGTGTGGTGTCACATTTCCGCCACTAATCCACACCATCTTTCCCAGCATCCCGTGAAGGGATTCAAATGCATTTCGGGATGAGGAATTGCAAACAGTCATCTCACAATCTTTTTGTTTCCCGCATTGCTGTCAGGGCCGCATTCACGCAAAAATGGTCTCTCTCTCTCTCTCTCTCTCACACACAAACACACACACACACACACCAACAGCTGTTCACTATGGATTTAGATCCTTTTCTTTCCCAGCCACATTCCCGCCTCACATGCACAAATTCCCCCTTTATGCTCAACTCTGCACCTGACTGGGAGTTTGGGGTCACCTTACGAATCCGCTGTGCGGTAGGAATTCATTCGACACACGCACACGGACACTTTCTCACGCACACACACACACAGACACTAGTGCGCACACACAAAACACCCACCCACACATCATCATCTATTCACATTTCCGCATGTTTCCCTCTTGTCTGTGGGAAATCGCTGGATCCAGCACTACGCGCCATGTGTTCAACAGCTCGAAGTAAAAGCCAAAAAATATGCTGCCCTTATTAGTTCTTTAGTCTACACCTGAACAGCCGTATGGTGAACAAATAAACTGTGTATGGGGAGCGTGCAGAACAACAACAGGTGGCGCTATAACCCCTAAAAGCAAGAGGGCTAGTCTTGATCATCAGAAGCCCCAAGCATTCATATTTCCGGAGGAGACGCAATGACAGTAGTTGGGAATCAATTGAAGGGGAATCATACATGAGGACAGGCCCATCCATCCATTTTCTATACCGCTTTTCCTCATTTGGGTCGCGGGGATGCTGGAGCCTATCCCAGCAGACTTTGGGCGAGAGGCGGGGTACACCCTGGACTGGTCGCCAGCCAATCGCAGGGCACATATAGACAAACAAACATTCACACTCACATTCATACCTATGGACAATTTAGAGCGGCCAATGAAGCTAACATGCATGTTTTTGGAATGTGGGAGGAAACCGGAGTACCCGGAGAAAACCCACACACGCACGGGGAGAACATGCAAACTCCACACAGAGATGCCCGACGGAGATTTGAACCCGGGTCTTCCAGATCTCTTGACTGTGTGGCCAATGTGCTAACCACTCAACCACCGTGCGGCCCCCATGAGGACAGGCAAATTATTCAAACTAATGCAGTAACACAGTGCTTCTCAAATAGTGAGGAGGTGCAGTAAAGTGCCCGGTAGGCATGAGAAGTTGGGGAAGACCACACTCATTACGTTTCTTTAAGGTTTGCAGGTGTAACCCCGCCCTGCTCCGCACTGCCCGCACCGGGGGCTTGAACACCGGACCTTCGTAATGGGAGGCGAGGGCGCTGACCGCCCGACCAAAAGCCCGGAAGGTCGGCACGAGGGTTCATGGGCAGAGGGAGTGAGCTTTCGTTCGAGCATCAAAAACCCAGTTTGTGACATTGTAATGCGTTCTAGTCACCCTTAAAAAAGTGTTTCAAACAAGGTGGGGAATATTGGAAGAACTTAGCACTGAAAGACGGCGAGACGCTTGATCATGTCAGACATGCCATGGCATGGAGATCTAACGTCACGGGTCATCAGTGTACTTCTACTGATCCCTAGTGGCCACAATACTTCATGTAACTTGTCTTTCAATATTTTTGGACTGACAAAAGCCGTAGTCAACCGTGAAACAGCAATCATTTCTTAATCTTTTTTTTTTAACCCCGATAGCCCGAGGTACCTAATGAGGAAAA
The DNA here is from genome assembly GCA_024372805.1 of Oostethus manadensis. Classification (NCBI taxonomy): domain Eukaryota; kingdom Metazoa; phylum Chordata; class Actinopteri; order Syngnathiformes; family Syngnathidae; genus Oostethus; species Oostethus manadensis. The sequence goes on from QODF01000196.1 coordinate 944,340, forward strand.
TGGATGGAGAGCCTGAGGGAGCGAAAGTTCGGGGGACGACTCTATTTCAAATTGGGAGGGCGGGATACAACTTCACTGCCCAAGTGAGGGAAAATAAATGTTTGACAGAATACCAAAAGTTTCAACCAAGTGATACCGAACAATATCTATTGTTTAGTTAACGGCCCAAATAGTGACCCCAGACCCTTTGAGCAAAGCATGTGTTTGATCTCAAAGCTGATGTGATTTCTTGATTGCTCTGCACGCCGTTGGGGGCCTTTCAGAAAGGCATGGCAGTGATGGCCGGCATCTGCAGGCCGAGTCAGAGGACACGCTAATCTTAGACTTCATACAATCCCCACCCTTGTCTATTTGGAGCCATGTCATCTACATGCTCAGAGATGTTTCCACGCGCATTCCAGGAGTGCTACTCCACACGCAAACTCACCCTGAACACTATTCTTCCGCAATCAAACCTGCAAGCATTAAGTGTTCATTCTAAAAGAATATTGCGTTTCATTTCAGCCAATACATCAAAAACGATGTCCTCCCAATGTGTGCAAGCAATAACAGAACAAATGACATGGTAGAGCATTGTTATCTTTGAAAAAAGCTGCAATTATATTTTCGGTCCAACATTGTTTGCTCCAATATTCCCAGATGGCAAGCAGCATGCGTTTGCCTCCAATTTCCCGCCTCATTCATTACTGTCTTGTCTCAGTGCGCAACCTTTACCTGACAGTCTTTTGGACACTTTCCAGACTTCTATAATGTTTTTACCAGACCAGGACGCAGTAACAGCAAAGTGTCATGTTACCAATTAGACCAGGGCTAGGGAACCTATGGCTCGGGAGCCGCATGTGGCTCTTTTGATGACCACATATGTTTCTTCACACCATAACATTTGTTTATTTAAATATAGCTTTTTCTTAAAATAAATGTAACCTATCTAACTTACAGCAAGTGTGGTCCATGTGATTTTTTTTGGACCAAAAATGGAAAAATCAGCAGTAATTTTATGAAAATAAAGTCAAAATATTAGGAGAAAAAAATCAAACAAAAAAAAAGTTGTCATTTAGGTTGTGGAAAAGGTTATAATATTATATAATATAGATATTATATTACAGGATTAAAGTCATAAATACAAGAAAAGTTAAAAAAAAAAAACAGCAGAAACTGAAAAAAAAACTGCCGTAATTTGATGAGTGGAGAGTAAAAATATTAAGAGAAAAAAAGGCACAATTTGACGAGAAAAAAAAAGTAAAAATAATTTCATTTTAGTAGCAAAAAGTTATTTTTTATTTTTTAAATGTCATTATATTATGAGAAGCAAACAAAAGCATTTCAAGTTGTAAGTTTTTGGAATATTCGGTTCTTCTTTTCCTTTCGGCTTGTCCCTCAAGGGGTCTCCACAGCGAATCAATCGCCTCCATCTAACTCTTCTGTCTTCTGTATCCTCTTCTCTTACGCCAACTACCTTCATGTCCTCTTTCACTGCACCCATACACCTCCTACATTGAAAACATAAAACCATCTCAGCACTATCCCTCCATCCATTTTCCTCCGCTCATCCAAGATATTGTAAAATTGTTGGTCATGCTTAAAAATGCACACTTTTAGTTGTAATAAAACACCTTTGAAAATATGTGACTTTCATGGCTCTCTCAGTCCAAAAGCTCCTTGTGGCAGGCTGAGTGATGACACCACACACAGATCAACTGTTTTGGAAGCTACTTTTACAACTTGGCCTTTGACTCCAGGCCCTCACGGAGGTATGGACAACTTGTTTGGTGACCCCGAGTCCTCACAGCAAGCATCATTCAGTGGTCAGATGGATGTTGGCTCAGGAACCTTCAATTACATTTGTGCTGGACGCCAAAATCATCGAGTGTTATTTTACACTTTTGCATTTTATTTCAGATGAACTGTTGTGAATTAGGGGACAGAACTGTAAATCATTTATGGCCCCCCATCGGTTGCGATCAAAGTGCTTTGGTGCCAATGCCAATGTACGTAATACAGATAGCCTCAAACGTTTATCATCATCAGACTTATTGTGGCCCAACCTGCCTGTCACAGCCTGATCCCGTCAGGTCTCAGAAGCCAAGCAGGGCAGGGCCTGGTCAGTACTCGGATGGGAGACCTCAGAGGAACAGCAGGTGCCACAGTGGGAGGGAATAAACTTTCCTCGTGCCCTTAGGCAAGGCACTTCACCCACATCGCCTAGTATGAAAGTGGTGTATCGGAGGGTTTGATGGCGCACACTGGCGGCCTCGCTTTCCGTCGGTCTGCCCCAGGGCAGCTGTGGCTACATAGCGGCTCACCATCACCGAGTGTGGTGTGAACGAATAATGATGACCTCGACGTAAGCGCTTTGAGAGTCTTTGATAAAGCGCATAACAAGTGTCCTTCATCATTATGGCCAAGGACGTCCACAGACGTTTTGGCCAAACACCTTAAAGTTATAGTGGGTGTTTTGTAAAGCGCGATCAGCTGTATGAGAAATTTTAAGTCAATTTGTGCCTTAAAAACAGCGCTTTACGGGCGTCATAGACTTTTGTTGGTGTAGTCTGATTTGTCTCGGTTGTTTTGTTATCAATGTTGCAATTGCTGTTGTTGGTGTTGTTGTCTATCTCTGTTTTGTCCACCTCCTCTCCCGGTTCTCTACCTCTGTCTTCTTTTCTCTTCTTCTCTATCCCCTCTTGCTCTGGTCTGACTGCCCCGCAGAATATCTTATACTTTTCCTGGGAGAGCAAATCTGTTTAGCATGTAAGAGCTTCTAGATCATACATACTATCTGCCCTAAAGGCTTGGCAGGACAAAGTAAATAAATAACAACACCAGCACCACAGTAATGATGCATGTTTTGGGAACAACAATGGTAACATTAGCTTCCTTGATTTCTTCTTTCTTGATCCAGACTTCTAATACATCCTGTGGAGATTGGTCACAAGGATGGGTAAATGGACTGATTTGTTACCCGCAATAACGTACGATACCCGAGACAGTGTACGAAAAGCGAGGCGTAATTTGGGCAAACATTTCCATCATAAACCCAATCATCACAAAAAATGAGCCATTCTATGCCATGCCATGCGGTGTCTTTGACCAGCGGGCAAGAGGTCCCACAGGTGGACCTCGAGTCACTTCTTGTCATGGCATGCCAGCACGTGTGTGTCTTTGAACAGATGCCACCGCTTTAGGAATGCTGAACAAGGTTAAACGTTAACATGTAAGTAGGCCAGATAAGATCAGAAATACTGCAGTGCGGATGGCTATTATTTTAAAGAAATTGATCCATCCAAATTTAAGTTTATAGGATTAGCCATCCATTCATCCATCCATGCATTTACTATGCAGCTTATCTTCACTAGGGTTGCAGGGGTATGCTGGAGCCTACCGCAAGTGACTGGATTGGTTGTGTATAGGATCATGCAGCCTCAAACTGTTTTCTTTTGACACCAAAATGGAAAAAGCCGACAGGTATTCATTCACAATTACATGAATTTTTAAGGCTTTTTCATGGCAGCAGTATTAGTCTAGCTGTCAGGTAAATGACTCCTCGAGCTCCACACTCTCTGACTGATTGTTTCCGATGAGTGACGCCACCACGCCAGCTGCCTTCCGATGATACGCACTCTTGATTTGTACCCGATTTCATGGTCCGCAAGTGGCCCACTCGTCTTTCCGCAAGGAGGCTTAGAGAACGGGACAAATGGCATCACGTATGCATCTGGGAACAGCTGTGACTGCTGCCCATTCCCCCCAGAACATCCACCGGCCGGTCTTGACACCGCTCGGATGAAAACAGCCGTGGGTTTGAAAAAGCATGTGAGTACATTGAAAAATTACTGAATGTTATCGGGTTACAGTCAGAGGCTTGATTGAAGACATTCAAGCCTCAAGAATGTAGAATTTAAGGCTGTTACAATCCATTAATGAAATTATAATATATATACTAATACATTTACTGGACAAAAAAACGGGCAGGGTTTCATTCTGGTCTACAGCCTGGTCAACCAGCAGAGCTACCATATTCTTAATGGTAACCATTAAGAATATGGGTTAAATCAAGGTTGCAGCATATGAAGTGAAACTGTCTCGGAGTTTTGTCTCGAGTTTAATTTTTGTGGATTGGGTTGGCCACTCCATAACATTAATGTTGTTGGTTTGGTTTGGTCATTGTCTTGTTGAAACACCCATTTCAAGGGCATGTCCTCTCACCATAAAACAACATGGCCTCTTATAGCATTTTGACGTAAGCAAACTGATTCATGATCACCGGCATGAGATAAAAAGTCCCCAACACCATAGTAGCAGAAACATGCCCATATCACGATGCTTCACTGTCTTCAATGGGTCATGTGGCTTGAATTCAGAGTTTGGGGGTCGTCTCACAAACTGTCTGTGCCCCTTGGACCCAAAAAGAACAATTTTACTCTCATCAGTCCACAAATTGTTCCTCCGTTTCCCTTTAGGCCAATTGATGTGTTCTTTGGCAAATTGTAACCTCTTCTGCAAATGCCTTTATTTTAACAGCCTTTATTTATTTTTCTTGTAAGTAGATGTCACAGTACTTACAGGTAACTCCAGACTGTCTTTGATCACCCAGGAGCTGATCATTGGCTGAGCCTTTGCGATTCTAGTCATTCTTCGATCCATTTTGATTGTTGTCTTTCTGTGTCTCTGGTTTTGCTCTCCATTTTAAGGCATTGGAGATCATTTTAGCTGAACAGCCAAAACCTTTTTGCAACTCTTCATAAGTTCTTACCTCTCCAATGATACTTTTCAATCAAAGTACGCTGTTCTTCTGAATAATGTCTTGAACGACCCATTTTCCTCGGGCTTTCAAAGAGAAATGCAAGTTCAACAAGTTCTGGTTTCATCCTTAAATAGGGCCACCTGATTCACACCTGTTTTTTCACAATATTGATCACTGATTAAATGCCACACTGCTATTTCTTTTAACACACCCCTTTCAACTAACTGCCCAATTGCACAGCCTTAAGAGCGTGCATATCATGAATGCTGGGTTTTGTTTGTTTTCTGAGAATCTACTGCACCTACTGGTAGCTTGTTTGCCATGCAGCAATCGGTGATCAGTGTAGAATATTACATATCATTCACAGTGTCTTTGAACACGTCTTCTGAATGCCTAATATATGTATTTGAGTTAATTTTGTCATTTTGTGCTTGAAAATGCTAAAATCCGGCAAAACAATACGTCGAATTTGCTTCGATATACTGTGTATATATTTTGACAATAATTGGCTGCATTGAACCATGAAACAGCATGATTTGTTAATTACTATATTTTTGAAGAACCACGATGGAATGAAGTCAAGACATGGCCGGGGATTCAAACATACAGTACGTACTGTATATGCCGTACTTTCTGGCATTAAAACCACCGAACTACAACATTGTTCCAATCCCAGTGTCGGTGTTCCCAGTGTTTTTCAGGAAACAACTACGCCATATGTAACTGAATGCAAATGTTGTGTAAATGTGACAGTAAAAGATGCAGGCAAACTCCCTCACCCGGCCAACCTGGACTCCATAACCTCTGCAAACATGGAGAGTGACTAATGATGGCTGGAAGGCCTGTTGGTAATGCTTCACGTTACACTCTCACCCGTTCTCATAATGGCCTCTACTGACAGACGCTACAAATGACTGCCATGTACACATCTGGAGTTATCCTCTTTCCAACCGGGGCCAGAAATGCTCACCTCAACTTCAACCGCGAACTACACGGTGTGCGTTGATGAAAGTCGACCTAAAACGTCGCTCAGGTAAGTTCTAAGCTGTATGGATGGATGAATCTAGAATCTGACAGCAGTAGAAGAGGAAGCAGCAACTACATTCAAGTCAACTGAATGCAATCACACTGCAGTATATTTTGTTACCTACTATAATTAGCAAGTATTTCCCATTCTCTAAGAATCTTCCAAAGTGGGGCCAGGCCCCACAAATGTTATCTCACCGACAGTATTTGAATGGCGATGAAACATTGAACCTACCTGAGAAATCACAGCAGCCAGCACACATGCCATCAACATCCGTATTGCCATCTTCAGAAGCGAAGCGTTAAACAGACCACTTCCAAAAACACCCTGGCTCCGGAGAGACTCCACAGACCCCCCCACCCCCTGAACCCTGCCCCCCTTTCTCCGTCTCTCCCGCCTTCCTTCTCCGAGCATCTGTCCCTCAGAGCTCCTCCCTGCCCATGGCTGGGCTATGTCTCACGTCGTGGGGTAGTGGTTAGAATTTCAGCAAGCGGCCCCCCCATGTGCCCCCCTGCACATGTGCTGTCACTCACAGCGCTGGCAGCTCACAGAGGGAGGAAGAGAGGAGTGGGACAGCTGCTGGCGGTGGAGACACAAGCCCTGTCGTCGACTTAGCCAGCAGTGCACACAGTTTTGTGTTTGACAGTTTGACTTTATGCACTAGATTTGGATTTTTACAATTCATGAAATATCTTGGCATGATTTCTAGGAAATTTTGCACATTTGTGATTTTTCACCTTGTTAGTAGCCATTTTCCCTACGCCAGGCCTTCACTGTAGGATCTTACTGCCTTCCCTTGTGTCCTTTGTACGGGACTAGTCTATGGAAAAATATGTATTCATTTGCCCTCCAAAAGTTACTTTTTAAAAACTGACATTAGGACCTTTGAAATGTATGATGGCAAAAGCATTTTCTTGTTTTAAAAATAAACATTAACAAAAGTAGGCCTGTCACAATAACACATTTTGCTGAACGATAATTGTCCTACAAGTAGAAAAGACATTATTGTCAACATTTTTGCTTTTGCTTTTGTTCCATCCTTGTTTCCTGTTTTGTACTCTTATTTTGAAAGCACTTCCTGTTCTGTTCCGTTCCGTTTCCCATCAGCTTTACTTTTTCATTCTTTCACACCTGCTGCCAGTTTGTTCTTAGTTATTTAGTTCAGCTGTGTGCTTGGCCACCGGTCGGCTCGTTTGCGCCGTTTGGTGCTTCTTGTCCGCTGCTGCTGCATCGCCGCCATTATTAATAAACAAAAACTTTCTCCTGACCTGCTCGGCGTCCTGCTCTCCGCGTCTTCGGGGTCGTCGACACTATGCCGCGAAGAAAACGCAACACCGGGAGGGTTCACTCACTCCGTTCATTGCGCTTATAGAACCAATGCGCCCAGGCAGAGTGAACCCTCTCGTCATGCAGCCTGTTTGGTAGACAGAGAGGAGGAAATCCCACGTGCATGCACATGTCAATGTACCCAAGCCAGCAAAACGATTATAGTTTATTATAGTTTGTATTTATCATGCAAATAATTGATGTAGTGATTATTATACTGATACTAAATGCTGAGAGTTTACATGGTTCATGTTCAAGTGTCTACGCACCAGCAATTTATTCGTTGGCGTGCCACCGGCACACAAAATTGGGAACCACTAGGGTGCCAAAATGCGTGCAAGTGTAAACGTGGCGTAACATTCACGCATTGTCAAGCTGGAATACATCAAAATATATTGTAAATGTTCTGGAACCTTAGTCCCTGGACGGATGAAACCAAGGTCAACTTTTATCGGAAGAATAGGAAGTACGAGCTGTAACAGACTGTGAGCAGTTCTATTTCCATCGTAAAGCAATCAACACCATCTTTTTAGTGACTTTCTGTCCTTGTCGCTGCGCCATTTATATTCACCTTGTAAAACAATGTCTGTGCTTTTTTTTCCTGTTCTGTCTACAATGACGCCAACACAATATGCCTTCATCTAAATCATCTCATGATGTCATTGCTCATGCAGTTTGGGCTTGTAAAACTTTAGCTGCATAACACTCAGCAGCCGGATTGTACTGTTCACAACGGCAGCCTCTGCTTGCATTTTTTTTTTTGCACTTCCCAAATTAAACGAACAAACCACCGTTTGTCTTTTTGACTTAGTGCGAGAAGAAAACGATATCAGTCAGCCAGCAATTCATCACTGAATACATAACCGAGAGACCATCGTGTCACGTTCAGTTAAGGGTTGAACACCAGGATGCGGTGTAAACATACAACTCATGCAGAGCCAAAAGCAAACATCCAAAACACAAAGTACAAAGAGACAAATGAGGAAAGCAGGAGTAGCTGAGGCAAAGAAATAAACTCACCGTGGGAGGTGGAAAGAAGAATGTGCATGAACGGGACAGCATGGGATGATAGCAATAGCCCAAGCCCCCCACAACCCTCCGTGGGACAAAATAGACAGATGGTAGGTGCGACATAAATCTTCCATAATGGTCACTGTTTGACGTATTATACTACATTAAAGTATCATTCATTCATCTTCTGCTGCCTAACATGTACTGGAGCCTATCCCAGCTGACTTGTGCCAATCACGGGGACATTAGGATAAACAACAATTCACTCATACATTTACATCTTTGGACAATTTAGAGTCTCCAGCTAACCTAACGTGCTTGTTTGCCGCATGCGGGAGGAACATGCATTACCGAGAGCCACCCCACACAAGTACAGGATGAAGATGCAAGCTCCACAAAGAGTTTGAGATTGAAACCACGTGTGCCACCGTGCAGCCGAGGAGTCACGTGCTCTTTTGTTTTAAATAGAAATACTTTCTTTGTTCTTGAGTGTCTTTTTTAAGTGCATGGCTCCAAGGTCCAGTCAGAAGGTTGCATACATAACCTCAACGTACCCTCACGTCGAACCAGAAGCCTTTGATCATCTGCTATGTGAAATATTACGTCTAACAAGATCTACAGTACTCCTGGGGTAAGACCACTACAGAGGTGCAGCTCACGTCCCGGCTGATGTCTATACGTACATATATCTAATTTTCTGTCACTACTGCTGTTTGATGGTCAAATACATTGACTGGTTCTCCGGGAGGCGACAACTCCTTCTCCTGAAGGAGCTAGGGTATGTGTTTTGGGTTTTTTTTTGGTCACTCAACACTCTTAGAAGGTGATTATAGAAAGTAAACAATTTAGCAGTGATGTGGCCTCTCTTTCAACAGGAAGACACCCTTTCTTGCGGAACATTTACTTTATCCTATCTCCAAAATGACTGCTTATTTACCAGACATGATGGTGTGAAAACATAGCATATGCAAC
>QODF01000196.1:969925-986265 GCA_024372805.1 Oostethus manadensis
TTCTCAATCCCACTGACATGCCTTCCATAGAGGAAGCAGAGTCTGAGGATACGTACGTGGACAGTTCTATCACCGTGGCTGAGGTAATTGGGGTAGTTAAATCACTCCCCGGTGGCAAGGCTCCGGGGGTAGACGAGTTCCGCTAGGAATTCCTCAAGGCTCTGGATGTTGGAGGACTGTGTTGGTTGACACGCCTCTACAACATTGCATGGAAGTCAGGAACAGTACCTCTGGACTGGCAGACCGGGGTGGTGGTCCCCATTTAGGATAAGTTGGGGAGCTCGGCCATCCGGGAGGAGCTCAGAGTAGAGCCAAGAGGAGCCAGTTGAGGTGGCTCGGGCATCTAGTCCGGATCTCTCCCGGGCGCCTCCCTGGTGAGGTGTTTCGGGCATGCCTGGTCGGGAGAAGACCTAGGACACGCTGGAGGGACTATGTCTCACAGCTGCCCTGGGAACGCCTCGGTGTCCTCCCGATGGAGCTGGAAGAGGTCGCCGGGGACCGGGAAGTCTGGACTTCCCTACTGAAGCTGCTGCCCCCGCGACCGGACCCGGATAAGCTGAAGAAGATGGAATGGAATGGAATATCGGGTTACACTTCACGGAAATTCAGTTGGATGTAGGATGTTTTTTTGAGATTGCACCACATTCTGCCAACTGAATACTATAAAACTCCCTCTCTCCGAGAGAGAGCCTTTTTCGAGTCGGAGCGATGCACTTACCCTTAGTATGTATGAGTCATACATTCATAAAAATGTGTGCCGCAGATTCTGGCTACCGCACTCTCATCATTGCATTTCGATAGCTGTAAACAAGCAGCGAGAATACGAATGAGCTGGATGTGCCAACACTTTCCTGTCACACACCCTTACGAACCCCTCCTGGCTCTGAGTACTCTTGCCTGGAGTGCTCCCTTGCTGAGGTCTCCACAGCGGGCAGGCTGGGAGACAGTCTGAGTGCTTTGCTGTAACACACACAGTCATCACTGTCAGAGCCATTGATTTGTCAACAACATAGTGATACACTGTAGATGGATAATAGCTCATCTCGTGCACGGTTGCTGCATTTTGCTGGACAGCCGAGAAGCATCTGTTGTTGTTTTTCTTCCCCTCTTTCCTTCCTCCACCTCCAAAACCTCCCACTCCCCACCCACACCGCACACACGTCTCCCTGCAGTTTGAAAACAATAAAAGAAAAGCCATGTGTCTTGTTGAGCTACTAAAGAGCTGTCTGCTTTGTGTCTCTGGAGGTGGCCGCACACGAGCGACTCACCCATCTATCAGAGCACAGCACGGCCAACAAACATCCTGCTACACGGATGATAAATACTGCTGCTCCTGGAAAGGCCAAACAGAGAGGTGGATTGATGGATACGGCGGCATAGAGACACTTTCCAGTATTACAATGGAGCGATGGAGTGGCAGGTCGCTGTATATAAAACGGATGATGAAAGAAAAAGCACATCATTTGAACATGCACCTGAGTGTCTCCATTTATTCCCCGCCACTGTTTGATTAAACGGTGCTCACACCTTATCTGGGCCTGCACGAAGGAGCTATCTGCTGTGTGACTGGCAGACTATTGCCTGCTGCTTCTGATAGAATTCCACTTTGCTCGGGTAAATAGCAACTTAACTCAACTGAGACCATTTAAACAGTGGAAAAGGAGGAAGCCCGAAGCTGGCCAAACACTGGCATGTGCACGGGCGTGTGCAAGATACACACGTGGTGTTGTGCACACGGCAAGCGGACGCTCCTCAAAGCAAAGCAAAAGACACGCAGCGAGTGAGAGGCCAGCGAGAAGCAGCCTTGAGGTGTTTTTTTGCTACCTCGGTGCCCTTCGACCCACAAAATACCAGCCCATGTTTGCAAAATGTCACACAAAAACACGCACACGGCTACAAATGGCACCAGGCACACAGTCAGGATGAACCCGGGGACAAGTTTCCGCTTGGACGCAGTCAATCCGGTCCGAGTTTTGCCCACAGGCCCCCTCCCAGACAGGCCACTCGAGTGAGTGACCAACCCTGACTCTAACAATGTGTGGCAGGGGGACCTCCAGACAGATGTTCCCTGCCACTGGCATGGTGCTGAAAAGGAGATGCTCTCCACGGTGGATGCAGACAAAGGGAGGAACTTGAATGGTGGAATGCTAGCATTGGGAGGAAACATTAACCAGTACAATGAAGATATACAAAAATATATAACCGTACATTTCAACCTACCGATATTATTTCTACTTCTTTTGCACTCTCTGTGAGCCTCCACCCCCCAAAGCAGGAGACTGACTGATAAAAGGGCTCACTCTGCTCATGCCGTTGTTCTATGGAACTAATGCGCCAAGGGGCTCAAAGCAAGGCACAGAATGAACTCTCTTCCTGCCTGTTTGGAGGCAGAAAACAGACATGCATGCACATACTGTATGTGCTATTTATAGAGTAATTTTAATGTATTGTGTATTTAATTATTGGACCAGTGCCCACGAGGCACAGGAAATCTTGTTTGTAACATGAGATTTTGTGACACCCCTACTATTACCTGTATATATACTGTATATATGGTGGGGAAAAATTATAACCTATTTTAAGAAAGCTGACATTTTCAACAAGTTATTTTTCTCTGACTCTGTGTAAACAAAAGCCTCGTGTCACTTGGCCTGCCAGTACCTGTCAGCTGCTCGAGGACCTCCACCTTCTCCATACATGCTCAATAAGACTCCTTTAGTCTGCTGGCAGCCCTGACCTCTGGTGTCCACTATTGGGCTCCGGTTTTGCCGCCGCCACTGGCACAGACCACCTTGCGGCCGTGACTTCCATCAGCTGCCTCAGCAATGGAGGTACGGAATACGGTCCATTCACATTTTATATCCTGGTCCTCCTGTGGAGGCAAGCTAAGCTCTGTCGGAGATGAGAGTTGAAGACATTCCCAATAGGGATGTCCCGATCCGATCTTCAGGACGGGTATTGGCTGGCGATCAGCTGTATTTTAAAGATCGGAAAAGATCAGCTCCCGCCACAAGATCGGACCGATACGGTTCCTGCGATTCTGGGCCACACTCCAATATGATAGGGCAGGTAAATGCGCTTGAGAGCTGGTTGCCGACTACCGCCACCCGGATGAAGGAGAAAACCTCCACCACCACCTTGCAGACAGGCCCGTAGGGTTACCGTGGTTACGTTAGTTTCACGTCGGATGCTGGATAATCGACGCACGGTTACAGCGGTTCACTTCCCTCGCCGGCCTCTGTCATGGTGCCGGGAGCTTGCACATGCAATGCCGCTCAAACTGCTGGTTGCTATGTTCGAAATCACACCACCAACTGATCTATAACCATATCTAATGATTAGTCCAACCCTAAGAGTATTGTAATGGTGGCTGAATAATTTGACGCCAAGATGGTTGTAATTGAGCCGGCCATTTAATTGCACGTCAACACAGAACACTCAGTCCTTTGACAAGATGTTCCACCGGCTAGTTGTCTCATTCTATGCCCTTGCTCTAACTAGTATGCTGAACATGCCCTTACAGCCCACGCACTAAACAGCAGCCTGGATCAAAACAATAATCCCACCGCTACAGTATTTTGCACGCCCAATTTTTCCAATTCTATCTTTGATTAGATGGACCTTTGTTTCCATCAGGGACCTGACTCAGAGAGGTTTCTTGCGAAAGCCGAACAATCTTGTCGGTCATGCTGTGCAATAAGGTAAATTCAGCAATGCTGTGGTTGTATTATTTGTAATGCTTGGAAGAGCTATTTAATAACCATATTCCACAAATTCGTGTTTGTAACAATAGTTTATTATTAAAAATACCAAAAGCATCGGTACCGCATCAGATCCGCAAGACTAAGAAAAAATAGTGCCGAAAAATGTGGATCAGGACATCCCTTGTTTCCAACACACGCTCACTGCATCCTCCCTCGGCGTCTGACCCAACTCATCACCAGCTGGTGATCAGTTGACAGTTTGGACCTTCTCTTCACCCACAGGTGTAGAACATCCTGGTGCCAGGTACATGAATATCCTGGTTCGGACATACTGTTTGTGACGGACAAACTCCAATAACATTAAGTCCAATAATATTACACTGCACAGGTTTTTTTAATATTATATTTGAGGCAGAAGTACTTTTAAAAGATTGTTTAAAGTGGAAAAAATATGAATATTATAAATGTTTGATATTGGCTTTTTTACAGTTTTTCCAATACACAGATATTCCAGATTCCAGTATATTTCCTGTTGTGGAATTAACACGTATGTGTGAAGCTAATGATGTGCCCTGCGATTGGCTGGCGACCAGTCCAGGGTGTACCCCGCCTCCCGCCCAAATTCTGCTGGGATAGGCTCCAGCATCCCCGCGACCCTAATGAGGATAAGCGGCATAGAAAATGAATGAAAGAATGTGAAGCTAACGGACACAGCACCGGCAACTCGCTTCTTGACGTGGCTGTAAACAACATTGTATAACTCGGCTAGGGAAACATCTGACATATACTTGGCAAGGCATGGCTCGAGGAGCTCCACAGGTTTGCTGAATCTGGCGTATTGCATGATAGAAAAGGTTCTGGTTATCCACTGCGATACACGCCATGATTTTCGGATTGATGGTTTTCACCCAAAGAAGTCTCAGATTTGCAGTCTTTGCAAACCGCAAGTTTAATCTCCGTAGGAGACACTCCAAGCGTCAGGCACGGAGATAGCAAGCTTGCTACTGCAGCCACCAACACTCGTTTACACGCTTCACAAGGCGGTTTGATGAGGTCATCATTTGCGTGCCGGTAAATATCTCTGTTGTACGGAAGCCCATAGGCCTACACACAGCAGTTTCGAGAATGGGATTTCATCACAGGGAAAACCCCGATACTGATACTTACAGTATTGCATTTTCATGCCGATGATCTCGGTGGGCATAAAAGAATACAGGAGAATAATGAAGGCGTATTGAAAAGGACAAAGCGTGAGCACATGCAAGGTAATATTGCACATTTCTCCTCTTCGCTGCCACATTAATGAGCAGTCAAAATGGCCACACGTGAATAATTAATATGCGGGTCCATTAACAAGGCATTAGAAGGCATTCTATTTCCTATTGATTTTTTTTCTTCCTATCCACCATTTTTTTTTCCTTAGTTGAAAACTTTAACTCCACCCGCGGACCACTCTGCGTCCAGCAAGTACTGGGAGTGAAATATGGCTGCTGCTGTTTAAATGTCAGCTTTGTAATTACACAAGGAGCCATGAGCCGGGCAATCCCCCCCCCCCCCAGCCTGAAGGCCCTCTGATTTATGTTCAGCCACTGATGACAACAGCGTAGACACATACTGTCTAAATGCATCCACACAGAACACCTACTTCATCTCACATACGCACACATCAGCCTCGTTATCCTTGTTCATTTGGTTGGTTTTCCTTTTGTTTCTTTGTCGGAGGACAATAGGCATTCTTTGGTGTGGGATGTCGCAATAAACACAAACTTTTTTTTTCTTCACCGAGTGGCTGTTTTCTGGCTGGAAGTGACACAAGAAAGTGGCCGAGGCTTGCGTAAGAAATATCAGTGAATATATTTTGTGATTTTCAGTGGCTTTTTTTTCCATTTTGCAGTGTATTTTGGGGGAATACAACGTTACTGCCATTCCAAAGCATCATGGTAACAAACCAGTCCACTGAAGGTCATATGCATATACAGATGCTTCCTGCTTTTTACAAGGGGTATGTTGGTGAATAGCGAACACGGATCATAATGAATGCATACATAAAAGTGCCATCTCCTGATCCCTCCTGCTCCCTTGACCTTGTCCTTTGATTTTGGATCAACATTTACAATTGGATTAGATGACCGTAATATATTATTCTATTAGAGAATTTGCCTCACACGCTTGTTGCAGCAACTAAGAGAGCAAAATCTCAACGCTTGACGGAAAAACATTATCAGTGAAGACACACACATGTAAGAACTGAGGCGATGTGGTACATTTTACCAGTAGTTTCCTGCGAACTTCAATTACATCACCATTTTGTTGCCTTTTTTTTTTTTTGCACAGCGTTGTAACTCGGTGGGTTCGAGTAACAACGGAGTCCAATACAGCCTCCCTCACACAAACGGCGTCCGTCAGGCAGATTGTAGGCACAGATACCTGCTGGGAAAAGCAATCTATATGTGGACGAACGGAGGAGGAGAGGCGAGGCTCAGATCAATGGACAGATATCGATACACGCAGCCGTGCAGGGAGAGTACAGTCCTTCCCTACTCATTCTCCCTCTAAGTGAAAAGATTAGGAATCTAGATGAGATGCTGAGTAAGATGTATTTGTGTGTGTGTGTGTGTGTGTGTGTGAGACTCATGCTAGATAAGGCAAGACATAAGAAAGAGGAGGCGATGGAGGTTCATTGCTGCAATGGACTCCAACCGATGTTGTGAGTGGAGAGCGTCAATAATAAATACTTTCATTACACTGGAGGTGCGTGACCCCCCCGCTGACCGACTCCCACTCATCTACCTTCAATTACACTTCGTCAAACAGTGTGCAGAAAAACATAAAGCTGCTGCACAACAGACTTCATTTTGGCTAAGATGGTCCGACTTACCATAGGCTACACCCCCACACCACCAAGCCTTCAAAAAAGACAAGGCTGGACATGCAGGTGTTTTATAGTATTTGTGCCTCTGATCATCCGTCGAGCCGATCGATCACTCACCCAGCAGCTCTTATTAATGATCTTGTCAGCCGGCCCGCTCTTGGGTGCAGCCGCTTGTCCGGAATGATCGATCATTAGCTAGTCTGCCTGCTATTTATTCTCTCGTGACCTTGTCTCTCTCCATTGTGGAACGGGCCGACTTATGAGAGCTCGCCACGGAGAGAATTTACTATTGATCCTCTGGTTGTGGGTGCTGTGTTCAACTGGGAAGAAGTGAGGCGTTAATACTGACTTCGAGTCTTCACAAGGACACACATGATCAAATGAACAAACGCCGACTGACTCCAGCGTTACGCACATGCAGTATTTACAAAGTAAATGAACGACACAATAAAAAATAGATTGGCACCCAGGATAGAGGGAAGCACACAGTACAGGTACACTCAATTATTGTTTTGCATGTGCAAATGCCTCCCCGGTGAGGTGTTTCGGGCATGCCCAGTCGGGAGACCTAGACCCCCCGGGAAGACCTAGGACACGCTGGAGGGACTATGTCTCACAGCTGGCTTGGGAACGCCTTGGTGTCCTCCCGATGGAGCTGGAAGAGGTCGCCGGGGACCGGGAAGTCTGGACTTCCCTACTGAAGCTGCTGCCCCCGCGAAACGGACCCGGATAAGCTGAGGAAAATTGATGGATGTTTGTCACACTGAAATGTTTTGCACAGTTGACATGTCAAAATACAATAAAGTGCAGCTTGAATTTGAACAAAATATTTTGATGAATTACTCATGAATTCAGTAAAATATATGTCTTTATCCAAAAATTCAAAAATCATTTGTGCCTAAAGGTTAATGGTACATGTTGTACATGTTGTACAAAACTGTGGTGAGACCAGCCATGTTGTTTGGTTTAGAGACAGAGCCGCTGAGGAAAAGACAGGAGGCAGAGCTGGAGGTAGCAGAGATGAAGATGCTGAGGTTCTCTTTGGGTGTGACCAGGATGGACAGGATCAGGAATGAGCACATCAGAGGGACAGCACATGTTAGAGGTTTTGGAGATAAAGTCAGAGAGGCCAGACTGAGATGGTTGGGACATGTCCAGAGGAGAGATAGTGGATATATTGGTAGAAGGATGCTGAGTCTTGAATTGCCAGGCAGGAGGTCTAGAGGAAGAGCAAAGAGGAGGTTTTTATGGATGTAGTGAAAGAGGACATGAAGGTAGTTGGCGCAAGAGAAGAGGATACGGAAGACAGAGTAAGATGGAGGCAATTGATTGGCTGTGGCGACCCCTGAAGGGATAAGCCCAAAGGAGAAGAAGAAGAAGTACGTATACATATGAGTGTATGCATGTATATACACAGTATGTATTAGCAAGTCATGTGAGAAGGGGGTAGGATTAAATAAGCTCTGCTTCTTCCTACTTCTTTTCGGACATGTAGAACTGAGGAATGTCAGACTCAACTCAAAACTCCTTCACCTTTCTTTTCTCTCCCACGCTTTGAGACTCACTGCATACGCTAGCCTCCCCTCCCCCCTTGCCCTTCAAATCAGGAGTCAGAAGACAGTCTGGATGCATTCAAGGACTTGGCAGCAAGTCAAATATTTTATATTCTGTCAAAAATGCACATTTCCCCTTCTTCAGTGGTAAAAAATATCACTGAGCTCAGCGAAGGGAGCCACAACAAGGAGGCTGAAGAGCCACGTGCGGCTCCAGAGCCGCGGGGTGCCGACACCCGGGCTACGGGGATCGTGTGTCACAGCTGGTCTGGGAACACCTTGGTGTCCTCCGGGTGGAACTGGATGAGGTGGCTGGAGAACGGGGAAGTTTGACTAGGTAGTGTACAAACACCTTACAACACCAATCACAACAGAGCGTCCTTGGTGCTGTAAAGACACTTTTTGGACAAAGCATCTGGTATTGGATCTCCTCAGAACAATGTCATGACAGCGCAATTAGCAAAGCAATGAGGCTGCCAGTGGAAGTTAGTGAGGGGCTAATAGCAGGAGAGGGTAAAGGTCACCAACAGTGATGCAGCCTCAGCCTAAACATGAGCTGTAAACACGAGGCCACCTGCACGCATGCACCGCACACCTACACAGCCCCGCTGGGCTTCTGCATTCACAAAGTGTGTGTGTGTGTGTGGATCGTGGGTGTCTCTGAGGCCTGTCACGCTCCCGTCGCCCCCGCCAAGCTCCATGCATAACGCCACTCACGGTGATCCCAAGCCTTTTGCGAATGTCAAAAGGGTGCATGTGCGAATGTTTTGACTGGCAGCACGCCACTGTCAACGCACTTTTCTGTCGGCTGTTACGTCCGCAACGTGTCAGGGATTGTTGGGAGCAATTTGTAACTCAAAAAGCAACAATAGAATACATAAAAAAAGAAGTAAAATCTACAATTAAGCACAAAGCAGCTTTATTGTGAGTGTAAGCGTACAATAAGAACCAGCTGTGTAGAAGATGGATGAAGGGAAGCTTTACGATAAGTCACAAAAATCAAAAATGCCACCCAGCCATTCATTCTCCACGCCGAGTATATCCCAGCTGACTCCGGGCGACAGGTGGGGTACACCCTGGACTGGTTGCCAGTCCAACACAACTTTTGACACAACGTTGACTTTCTCCTCTGATTTTGGATCAACATTACAAAAGTCACTGTTGTGATTTTTAGACTAGATTTAGCTCCAGAACCCCCTAGTCTCTCTTCAATTACCACTGTTCACTCATTAGACAATCCAGGTTTGAGCGCTAAATACACCTCACACAAAGTATAGAATGTATAGGTCCTCGCCATTAATGAACGGGAATGTAAGAGGATTGACGGACAGATGGAATCGGAGTCGAGCTGATAGTGGCCAACTATGATGCATTCAGGGCTC
This sequence comes from Oostethus manadensis, assembly GCA_024372805.1. Lineage (NCBI taxonomy): Eukaryota > Metazoa > Chordata > Actinopteri > Syngnathiformes > Syngnathidae > Oostethus > Oostethus manadensis. The sequence goes on from QODF01000196.1 coordinate 979,437, forward strand.
GCAGATTAAAGTGTGAAATTTCAACGCCAGATGAAAACAAATCAGTAAAGCATAGACATACACATGTAAGAATTGTCGGCTTGGTAACAGTAGTGCATGTATGCAGTAGTTTCTAGATAATCACAGACTTATAGTGAATTAGATGTGTTTTTTGTGGAAAACGGAATATTTTCAGAGAAAAGAAAAGGAGCAAAAGTCCACACTTTTTTGAATGCCAAGTCACAAATGTATTAGGTGTATTATTCGACCGTCGTTGTAAAATGACATTTTGTGAAAATGGTAACGTTGGATGTGTTAAAATATTTTTGTTTTGTTGGTTTACTACAAACTACTGCATAAATGTGTCTCCAATTGAACATTTTGTATGAATTATGATGAATAAGAATAAAGCCGGTCCCATGTAGTAGCCTGGAGCGTGTGTGGTCATGTTGTGCATTACCCATGCATTGTGTTCCCATGGGTATGAATGCAGTATTATTTAATCCTAAGGCTGCAGGTAAATGTCATTTGTAAGCGTAATACTGTTTCAATTGTTGGTGCGTTTGTGAACCAGCCGGTTCCTGTTGAGGCCCGACGCGTCCATCATAAAATCATCAACACAGCCATACTGCTATAAAAAGCCAAGCATTGACAAAGGGACGCCAAAACGACCCAATGAGAGCCATTTCTGTGTGACACCACCCGCTCGTGCGCAAACTCGGTGTCTCACACGTATAAACAAGCTCCCCCATAAGCCATCCTCTTGGACCCTGGGGTCCAATAAGCAGCCATCTGCAGACAACCTCTTCCACCATGCTCTAGCAAACATGGGTAAGACGTGTGTGTATGTGTGTGAGGAAGAGGTGGAGGTAGTTCAAGGGCACGAGTACTCCATCAAGCTTGAGTCGGGGGAATAAACAGCCCCCCTTCCAAAAAACCCAAAACAATTCCACCCACACACCTATAGTGTACCTATTACTACACAGTGGCTTCACACTCTTCAGTTAGGCTTGGACCTTTCTGCCAGTGACCCTGGCCCACTTCCAGCTGCAGTGTGGGTGGTGGGGTGGGGCAGCGTGAGGGGATTAGGGGGCATGGACGTCGTCCTCTGGTGCTCCTGCTTGCTCATCCATCCTATCTGCCAGCCCACAGATCGATAGCTGTGCTCTCTTAATCAGGTCTCTAGTGGCTGTGGGCAGGCGTGTGTGTGTGTGTGTGTGTAGACAGGAGTTGTTCCAAGTGATAGTTGCACTTGCCTTTTCGTTCTAGGAATGCTCTAGCTTTGCATTAGTTCTGTTTATCTTGTCTGTATTGTAGCATCCTTCAACATCTTTCCTCCCCTGCTTTATTTCCCACTCTCTTACCGAAAATCCAGTCTTTCTGATTGTCCTGCTTCACATTCAAGCCTTCCGTGCATTTTCTCCCGTGCCTTTGCATACATACACTTTGGGCCTACACTCTGAGCGCACTCAAAAAGGAATCTGACAGTCAAGTTGGGCCTGCTTGCATTCTGTTGTGAGTGCTGATGGAGACGGAGGAGGCAAGTGTTGGGGAAATTGAGGCGAGGAAGAGCGGCATGAAGAGCCTGCAGAGCAAGAGGGTTAGTAAGATGAAGTGTCGGGCATCCAGCTGTGGTGCTAAAGAATGGGCCTCCGGGCTCTCGTCACACCTGTGTTACTAGAGCTGCACACACACACACACAAACACACACACACGCGTGTAGCAAATAAACTTAACAACAAAACAAATTTGCCTCGACTGCTTCACTTTTGGTTCTTCAAAGATTGTGCATAGAAATTTCCAAAGCTTAAATGCGCTGACTGATATACAGTTATGCAGTAAGATATACAGTAATATACAGCCTAACACAGTCGGACGCTGAGTGTCTACTGATTTTGATGAGAAAGCTTAGAGCGGGTTGCTCCACTGCGCAAAACCGGACAGTCATTGGATAAATGCTGGGCTTTGTCCCACCCATTGGGCGCTCAGCGTCTCTGAGAGTCTATGTGGCTGTGGGCTGGCCCGGATCCTCCATTGATGATTGCATGATCTGTCTGAGGGGGAATCTATTTTTGATTGACAGTAATATAAGCGAACTAGCTTCTTTATAAACCTCCGCCGCAAATTTTTCATTTCATTGTTCTTATTGTGCCTCTTCATGGTAATGTCTCACAATTAGAGTCGTAATGTAATGGATTTCTCATCTCTGGGTAACGCAGCATTGACAAGGCGTCCTGTTGTCAAAGCTGTTGCCGGTGTATTGCAGGAATCTGGGACCTGTGAACCAGTTAGAGAGCTTAAGAACGTCTACCGATGCAGGTCTTGTGACGTGGTCTGCTCTGTGGCCACATATTGCCATTGTTGCGGTTGGCTTGATTTCCTAATGCGATTAACTCGGTGGCTGGACTCACCCTAAGAGATAGGGTGAGGAGCTCGGCCATCCGGGAGGAGCTCAGAGTAGAGCCGCTGCTCCTTCACATCGAGAGGAGCCAGTTGAGGTGGCTCGGGCATCTAGTCCGGATGCCTCCCGGGCGCCTCCCTGGTGAGGTGTTTCGGGCACGCCCAGTCAGGAGAAGGCCCCAGGGAAGACCTAGGACACGCTGGAGGGACTATGTCTCACAGCTGGCCTGGGAACGCCTTGGTGTCCTCCTGATGGAGCTGGAAGAGGTCGCTGGGGACCGGGAAGTCTGGACTTCCCTTCTGAAGCTGCTGCCCCCGCGACCCGGACCCGGATAAGCGGAGGAAAATGGAGAAATGGATGGATTAACTCGGTTGGCTACATACGCATGAAATCTTCGGGAGGAGTTGTGGATGTACCCAAGAACAATCCTGCTATTGGTGAAAAATCTCCCTGCGTGCACCTCAATGTCTATCTCGCTGAGGATTGATTCTGCCATCTTAGCTGCCAAGACTGCTGCACACAGCTCCAAACATGGAACCGTATGAGCCGAATGCGGTGCCAACTTTGCTTTGCCCATGATAAATCCTACGTAGCGCCGGTTTTCGCTGTCAGTAACACACAGGTAGGCTACTGCGGCAACGGCTTGTGTGGAGGCATCGGAGAAGATGCAGAGTTCTCGACTTTGTGACGTTGTGAGAGAGATGGGCACATACCTTCTTTCTATATGTAGTGTCTTTATTTTCAGAAGAGATTCTTTCCACGGTTTCCAGGATCCAGCGTGGTCCAATGGGAGTGGATCATCCCAGTCGCATGCTTTGAACGACATTTCTCTGACCAGAACTTTTACTTGAACGATGATGGGAGCCACAAAGCCCGACGGATCATAGAACTGAACTGTGGAAAGGATGCCTCTTTTTGTGAATGGTTTCTCTTCGTGAGATACTTGGAAACTGAAACTGTCTCTCTCTAGATTCCATATCAGTCCAAGGCTTCGTTGGAGTGGGAGAGGATCTACAACAAGGTCAAGATCTTTCAAGTCTTTTGCAAGGTCCTCTGGGGAAAATGCTCTCATGACTGTGCTGCTGTTGGATGCAATCTTGTGGAGTTTTAGGTTAGATTCTGCCAACATTTTTTGCGTCCTTGTTAAAAGATCAATGGCCACCTCTTCTGTTGGCAGCGATAACAGACCGTCGTCTACATAGATTTTCCTTGTGACAAACTCTTCGCTATGCTATGCCCTCCCTCCTGAAGCGCAGCAAGACCCCTAGCCAGGGATTGTTTAAATCTGGACCGCTGAGCAGCATGTCATTCAGTTACACACGATCTTGTTTGGCACTGGAATCAAAAACCACTCTGATCTGGTTTGGTCTTTGAGGATGATAGACCCCGAATAGAGGCAGATACCACTTTTGTAGATGTTCCTCTAGTTCCGGTGCTAGCTCAGCTTGATTGTTCTCAAACACCTTTTTCATGAATTCCAAAAAGTGCTCTCTCATGTCTTGGCGCTTGTCTAATGTTCGTCTAAGGGATAAGAGCCGTCGCAGCGCCATCTCTCGGTTGTTAGGAAGGCGGTGGTGGGGTTTGCAGAATGGTAGCGGTGCTACCCAGTTGTTTTCATCATTCTTGTACACCTCTTTGTCCATGATGTCCAGGAAGGCTTGTTCATTGATTGACAGAACTACCTTTTCATCTTCGGGAGTTCTGTCGAAGACTGTAGTTCCAAGTCCTTTAGTCTCCTCGCCTTGGAGGAGTGTAGTAGTCTTGTAGTTTGTAAAACTTGGTTGGCAAGTATTTTTTGTCTTAAGTGTCTCTTTCACTTGAATATTGTTGGGGCAAGGACTCAACATGGATGTTCGTCCATTAGGCAGAGTATGTGTCTTGTACAGTCTGACACTGGGTGGTTTATGAGTTCTGTCCAGACAAACGTCTCCCACGATGACCCACCCTAGATCAAGGCGTTGGGCATAAGGGTCAGTGTGGTCACCGTTGTACTGTTGTCTCACCTTGTGCACTTGCAATATGTCTCTTCCCAACAAGATGAGTATCTGAGCATTCCCATTGAGTGGTGGTATCTTGTGTGCCACGGGTCTCAGATGGGGAAAATTGTGTGCTAGATCAGGCGTGGGAATTTCGTCTCTGTCATCTGGAATTGTTTCACACTCAATGAGAGTTGGAAGTTTGAGCTTGATCTTTCCATCATATGATTCTACCACAAAGTCCATTGCTCTCCTCCCTGTAGTTTCTATAACACCAGCGCAGGTCTTTAACGTGTAGGGAGATGCCTTTTCATGGAGGCCAAAGTGGTCGAAAAACTCAGAACGTGCAAGAGAACGGTTGCTCTGATCATCTAACACTGCATATGTCTGAATGACCTTTCTTGGCTGATCTTCAGGATAGATGTTAACTAGACATATCTTGCAACATGATCGGCCATTAGAGTTTTCCCCGCAGATGTCAGTACATTTTGCTGTTACTGCAGGGACAGTTCCTGGAGGAGTCTCGTGTGGCTCTCCCTCCCTGCCTTGCTCTTCTGGTACTCTTGACATCCACTGTGTCGGACCTGGGTGTAGAGCTGATGTGTGAGTTCTGCTGCCACAGTTTTTTGCTCTGTGTTTGGTGAAGCACAGCACTTGAAGCAAATGTTATTTTCGTTTAGGTAGGTCTTGCGTTCTTCCAACGGCTTACTACGGAAGCTGCGGCATTTACTGAGTGCGTGAGGCTTGCTATGCAGGGGGCACTGACGGTCAGGATCAAAAACTTCTTTTTCGACAGAGTCTGTGGGAGCTGGTGTAGATTGAGAAAACACTCGAGTTTTCCTTACCGACACAGGGACTTTGTTGTTATGTTTTATAGATCTCTCCATCTTGGTGGGGCCTGCGTAGTTCGCTTGGGATACCATAAAGCTTGGGTGGTTTCTAGTTTTAGCTTCACAACAAACAAACCTTGCAAAAAAGGTGAACGGTGGGAAAGGGACACTGTTCGTTTCTGTGTACTTTGACCCTTGGAAAATCCACTTCTCTTGGAGACTAAATGGGAGCTTCTCCAATATTGGGTTCACTCTCGAAGTATCAAGATATGCCAATCCAGGGAGATATCCTCCTTCTTTTGCATATCCAAGTTCCAACAGGAGGTCTCCAATCTCTTAATTTTATGTTGTCTCTGTTTGAGATCTTGGGGAATTCCTCAACTCTTTTCAAGAGTGAATGTTCAACTGCCTCTGAAGTTGCCTCTAGTCTTTGCCGGACCATTTTCAGCCCTGCAGCTGAGTTACGGCTGTGTATAGCTCTGATTCTTTTGGCTTGCTCCTTGGACTCTGGCCCAAGCCATTTAACCAAGAGGTCGAGTTCTTCTCTTGGATTTAGGGTGAGTTCCTCAATGACGCTTTGAAAGGAAGATTTCCATGCCCAGTAACTTTCAGGGTGGTCGTCAAACTCCATTAGACCAGATGTGACAACTTCTCTTCGCATGAGGTATTTCACGACATCTGGTGTTGTCACAGTCCTCTTTGAGGATTCATCGTGGTCCAATCTTTCTTCAACCATCATCTTTGCTTCTTTCTTAGCGTATGATGCTTGTGCGCGGGCAGCTTCAGCTTTGGCTCGAGCTTTGAGTGCAGCAGAGCTTGCTGATGATTTGCTACTTGTGCATTCAGATATTCTTGAGGATCGGGCTATCGACCTAGTCTCCAATGACGGTATTTCTTCTCTGTTTTGTTGTTTGTCCATCTTTGCTGTTTGCAGGTTAATGGGTTTCTCCGTCGCCGACGGGCCAGTGTGTGTGTGGCGGATCCCGGCCACACCCACGCCATTGGGACAAGCGTGCCGTCTGGCCCCCACACCATATCCTCCAGTTCCTCCGGTGTGAATCTCGCCGTCTCCTCCTCCATGGCCTTGAAAATTTGGATGGACCAAAAGTCGCTCTACGCGAGGTTGTGTTCGTGTGGTCGGAGCATTCTGTCATGTCTTCGTCTCGGCATGGTGCAAACGACCCCGAGGATGCGGAGAGCATCTGGCCAAATCAGGCAAATCTGGCAAAACCAGGGAAGGCAGGAAAAACCATATGAAATAAGGAAAATAACACAGGCATACAAATAGAACTTAAACATACTGTCACGCTAATAAACACTCGAAGCGTGACAGTTCTGATCCGAAGACTTTACCAATCCCTAGTAAATTTGTCTTTGGTAAAAATAATTAGGAAAGGAGGGTAGAATTTACATATAAATAAATAAAACATGTTGATGTATGCCAGTGGTTCTCAGTTATTTTCTGTCACGTTGCCCTGGGGGACACAAATGTTGTTTACACACCCTTTTTTGAAATACTATGCTATCCATCCATCCATTTTCCTCCGCTTATCCGGGTCCGGGTCACGGGGGCAGCAGCTTCAGTAGGGAAGTCCAGACTTCCCGGTCCCCGGCGACCTCTTCCAGCTCCATCGGGAGGACAC
>QODF01000196.1:987049-1075726 GCA_024372805.1 Oostethus manadensis
CACGTCCGGGCGAGGTGCGGTCACTCCTCTTGGTTTTTTTCATAGGGGTCTTCTGAATCACTCTTAGTCTGGCTCGTCACCTAGAACCTGTTTGCCTTGGGAGACCCTACCAGGGGCATAAAGCCCCCGACAACATAGCTTCTAGGATCACTCGGGCACTCAAACCCCTCCACCGCGGTAAAGTGGTGATTCACGGAGGGGGAAATACTATGGACAAATCATAATATCTATTTATTAGTGGTGGGAGTAAGTCACTCACGTACAAGTCACAAGTAAGCAATAAGTCTTTACCTTCAAGTTACAAGCAAGTCCGAGTCAATCTTTATGAGAACCGAGCAAGTCAAGTCGAGTCACTGCTCTTTGTCAAGCAAATCAAGTCGAGTCACTGCTTTTCGTCTGCAAGTTTTGTCAAGTCATCCATCCATCCATCCATTTTCTTCCTCTTATCCAAGGTTGGGTCGCAGAGGCAGCAGCCTAAGCAGGGAAGCCCAGATGTCCCTCTCCTTGGCCACTTCGTCCAGTTCTTCCCGGTGGATGCCGAGGTGTTCCCAGGCCAGCTGAAAGATGTAGTCTCTCCAGCGTGTCCTGGGTGGCGTCCGGGAGGCATCCTAACCAGATGCCCGAGCCACCTCATCTGGCTCCTCTCAATGCGGAGGAGCAGCGGTTCTACTCCGAGTCTCTCCCTATCTCCAAGGGAGAGCCCAGCCACCTTGCGGAGAAAACTCGTTTTGGCCGCTTGTACCCGCGATCTTGTTTTTTCGGTCACTACCCAAAGCTCATGATCATAGGTGAGGGTAGGAAGGTAGATCGACTGGTAAATTGAGAGCTTTGCCTTTCGGCTCAGCTCTCTCTTCACCACAACAGACCGGTGCAGAGTCCCCATCACTGCAGACGACGCACCAACCCGCCTGTCCATCTCACGTTCCATCCTTCCCTCACTTGTGAACAAGACCCTGAGGTATTTAAACTCCTCCACTTGAGGCAGGACCCCATCCCGTACCCGGAGATGACACTGCACTCTTTTCCGGGCAAGAACCATTTACTCAGATTTGGAGGTGCTGATTCTCATCCCAGCCGCTTCACACTCAGCTGCGAACCGATCCAGTGAGTGATGAAGGTCACTGCTTAAAAAAAGCCAGCAGGACCACGTCATCTTCCAAAAGTGCACTGCTTCCCCCTCCTGAGACGGCAGATGGTGGACCAGAATCTATTACCAGAATCTATATAAGCCATCCGGAAGTCGTTTTTCATGGCCTCTCCAAACTCCTCCTATGTCCGAGTTTTTGCCTCAGTGACTGCCAGAGCCACAGACCGCTTGGCCTGCCGGTACCTGTCAGCTGCCTCCAGAGTTTCATGGACCAAAACGGTCTGATAGGACTCTTTCTTCAGCTTGACGGCATCCCTCACCGCTGGTGTCGACCAACGGGTTCTGGAATTACTGCCACAACAGGCTACCTTACGGCCACAGCTCCGATCAGTCGCATTGACAATGGAGGCACGAAACATCGCCCACTCGGACACAAAGTCCGCTGCCTTCTTTGGAACTTGGTCAAACCTCTCCCGCAGGTGGGAGTTGAAACTCCTTCTGACAGGGACTCCGCCAGACGTTCCCAGCAGACCATCACAATGCATTTGGGTCTGCCAGGTCTGACCGGCATCCTCCCCACCATCGGAACCAACTAACCACCAGGTGGTGATCAATTGACAGCTCCGCCCCTCACTTCACCCGAGTGTCCAAAACATGTGGCTGCAAGTCCGATGACACAACCACAAAGTCAATCATCGAACTGCGGCCCAGGGTGTCCTGGTGCCAAGTGCACATGTGGACACCCTTATGCTTGAACATGGTGTTCGTTACAGACAATCCGTGATGAGCACAGAAGTCCAATAACAAAACACAGCTCGGGCTAAGATCAGGGTTCCTCCCAATAACACCTCTCCAGGTCTCACTGTCGCTGCTAACATGAGCGTTAAAAGTCACCCAGCAGAACAAGGGAATCTCCCGAGGGAGCACTCTCTAGTACTTCCTCTTAGAACTCCAAAAAGGGTGGGTATTCTGAACTGCTGTTTGGTGCATAAGCACAAACAACAGTAAGGACACGTCCCCTCACCTGAAGGTGTAGGGAAACTACCTTCTCGTTTACCGGGTTAAACTCCAACATGCAGGCTTGGAGCCCGGGGGGCAACAAGAATTGCCACCCCTGCCCGTTGCCTCTCATTGTCAACAACACCAGAGTGGAATGAAGTCCAGCACCTCTCGAGAGGACTGGTTCCAGAGCCCGTGCTTACGTTAAGGTGAGTCCGACTATATCAAGCCGGAATTTCCCCACCCCACGCACCAGCTCAGGCTCCTTCCCCGCCAGAGAGGTGACATTACACGTACCGACAACTAGCTTCTGTAGCCGGGGATCGGGCCGCCAAGGCCTCCGCCTCCGGCCGCCACCCAGCTTACTTAGCCACGACCCTTTTGGGCCCTCCCACGAGTGGGGAACTCATGGGAGGGGGGGACCGTTTTGTCAAGTCATACACTTTTTAGTTAGGCCAGTTTTACCGATTCAAAGTTTGAAAACAAGAGTTATAAACTTTTAGACAACTTGTAGGGCCAAACAGAGGTGAACAAAAACACATAAAAATAAATAAATGAAATAATAAATAATAAATTTAGTTGCCCTGATAATTTAAGATTTTGAAATTAAAAGTCGTAACATTACGAGATTAAAAAAGGTAATTTTACGTGTCATACATGTCCAAGGGAAATAGAGCATAGTTCTTCAGCGGGACAAGAACTTCCCTCTGGCTTCAGACAAGCTTTTATTTATAACGAGACAGCAAATCAGAGCTGTCGGTCCCAACCAGGCTAGCTTGGGTCTCACCGCTACACTCTAATACCTGTTGTGTTTTACTCTTATCCAAACTCCCGCGTTTGTTTTTCTGGTGAAAGGAAACACTCTGGCCAAATACCGAGTCTCAGGGCCAACACACACTTCAGCAGAGCTTTGGTGAAATGTCGCGCCTCTTATTTTCCGACTCCCTCTTTTATACAGATCAGTAAGATCTGGTGATGATTTGGTGTCCATGGAGCTGTGCTTCACCTTGACAGTTGGAAAAGTCCAACCTTACCCAATGAGCCAAAACAGAGCCCGTCTGCATTCACACGGTGTTTCTCGAGTGGCATAGCAAATAATCTGCACGCATCAGCACATAGCATATCAACGTCGCACACTCTTTGAATTGTTTGATTGTCTGATGCAAGGACCGTTTGTGGTTTCGTCTCAGGAAGGACAGACATCTGCTGACACATCAGCAACGAGCATATCAAATGGATATACGACGACGTAACGACTTTTAATCAGGTAAAGTTACTTTTTTACTCTCGTAATATGACGGCCTTTTCTCGTAAATTCACAACATTATTGTCGTCACTTTACGACTTAATGATCGAAATCTTGATGATTTTAATGCTTCATTTAACAGGCATTGCCCGAGACAGCTATAAACACAGGGGACTTGTATGACCCTTGACCTGGGTCAAAGGTTAAATTACAACTATTTTCCCCAACTGATTTGGGTTGTGAGGAGAACACAACTGAGGAGAACGTAACTGAGGCTCTTCGACAGGAAGAGGATCGATAAAAACGACTTTTCTGTTAGGTTTGAGCCGTTTTATTGCCATGTTACGGGCACTGTTTGGAAACGAGGTATATAAACAAACATTCACAAAATCTTTCTGTGTCTTCTTTTCCTTCCGGCTTATTCTTGTTGCGTTCCCGACTTGTTTAAAAACAGTCATACGGGTATGTTTTGGATATTTGAAAAATACGACAAAGCATTAAACCAAAAACAAGTCATTACAAGTCAAGAACATCAAGTCAAAGTCAAGTCTTTTGGGAAAATTTGTCAAAACAGCCACAAGTCCTAAAAAGTGCGACTCGAGTCTCCCGTCTATGCTATTTATTTATCTGTACTGACAGAACCTGAAACTGAAACCAGGAGAATGCAACAAAATGGAGAGCTGTGAAGTGTGCTACAGAGTCAAATGGCATGTTGAGAGTAACAACATGTGGACAAAATGGCAGGTTTACACTAACACTGAAAGTACTCCCTGCCTCTCTGAACCACTGATGTAGGCAAAAAACAAAGAGAGAGCTTCCCCTCTTTCACTGACCAACAGCCTCCCCTGGATTTAAGATAATTAAGATAATAAGAAGTAATTCTGCATCCTCTACTTTGTTTTTTTGAAGATTCCAATACCAAAGAAAAAAAACAAACAATAAGTACTCACTTCAGATTTTTTTTGTCATACTGCTGAAATCCGTCAGGAGACAACCACATAATGAAGTTGTGATTTTCAAACGCCACCTGGGCGAGTTTTCTCCACTGCCACCATCTTGGCCGTGATGTCACACGCGGGACGCTTGAGAAACAGATGCGACCGAGCGCAGCCATGCAAAGTGAAGAAAGTGACCTTCGGTTGTTCCTCACTACATCGGTTGGAACATTGCTCCCACGCCCTGTCGCGGCGTTTCCAAAAGGAATGGATGAATAAACCGTCGCCGTCTCACGGTGGCCTGGTAACTAGACGTCTGTAATGTCACAATGAAGATGAACTTACCTTGCATTACCTTCACACTGCAGGTGGACAGCCATGTCTGACCTGATAAGGTAAAAAAAATGTTCACATCTCAGGTTTTCCAAACACCTCGGGGCTTTTGGACTGTTGGGTTTGCATGCATCTGCATCAGCGCTTTCCTGGTCTCGGTCGAGGAAAGCCACTTTGGGAATCACTAAACTAATATTCAGTTGTGTGACCACAGTTTTTTTTTTTGCTTCACATCTGTGTGGCGTGGAGTCAGCCAACTTGTGGCACCTTTCAGCGCGTACTCCACCCCAAGACTCTTTAACAACATTCCACAAGTCATTACATTGCTTGGTTGTGCTTTAGAAACGGCATTTCTGATGTCACCCCACAAGTTCTCCATTGGATGAAGGTCCGGGGTCTGGGCTGTCCATTCCATAACATAACAAGATTTTGCAGGTTTACTATTGTGTTTGGGATGATGGTCTTATTGAAACACCCATTTTAAGGGCATGACCTCTTCAAGTATTTTGGGATACGCAAACTGATCCGCAATAAAAAGGCCCAACACCGTAGTAGGAGAAACATGCCCATATCAGGATGCTGTGGTCTACTGTGGCTTGTAGATACAGTAGTTATTCATCTCCAAGAGAAGTTCATGTTTCCAGCAGCTCTTCAAAAATGTCATAATAAACATTTTACCACAACATAAAACAACCAAGACAAGGCAGGAGAGATAAGAAAATAAGAACATAGAATGAGAATAAAACAACGAAGTGCAATAAAACATCATTTGGTAAAAAAGTCCAGTCCTGTGTGGGTTTTTATCACTCCTCCTCTGTTGTGTTGAAAAGCCGCATGGCGCGGGAAAGGACTGGTTTGTTTGGTTAGTTTGGGGGTCGTCTCACAAAGTGTCTGCAGCCCTTGGACCCAAAAACCTCTTCCCCTTTCTCCCTCTCCAATCAACTTTTTAATCCAAGTGTTCTTGTGATCAATGTCTTGAACGATCCATTTTCCTCGGGCTTTCAAAGAGAAATGCATGTTCTGGTTTCATTCATAAATAGGGGCCACCCGATTCACGCCTGTTTTTTCACCATATTGATCACCGATTGAATGCCACACTGCTATGTTTTGGGCACCCCCCTTTCAACTAATTGGCCAATCACACAGCCTTAACAGCGTGCATATCATGAACGCTGGGTCTTGCTTCTTTCTGAGAATCTACTGCACCTACTGGTAACGTCTTTGCCATGTAGAAATAAAAATATACTAACAACAATGATTAATTTGGTTAGTCAGATTGGATTATTATTGCGATTGACTGGCGACCAGTCCAGGGTGTACCCCGCCTCTCGCCCAAAGCCAGCTGGGATAGGCTCCAGCATCCCCGCGACCCTATTGAGGATAAGCGGTAAAGAAAAAAATGAATGAATGAATGAATTTTCAACACATCTGTAAAAATTCTTTCAAAACTGTACCAGCACATAGAATCCACTGAGAGTTTTTGGGCATTTCAGGGTGGGAGGCTTTTTGGGGAGACATCACTTCTTCCTTCTTCTGGTTTGATTGATTTCAGTGACAAAAAGTGTACAAAAACGAAAAAGGTAACTTTCAACATTAGAGCATACATCAAACTTTGGATATATGCCATCTTATGTAAGTTTTCATGGTGAAAATAATAAAATGAACGTGTGTGTTCAGCGTCAATGGCACGGCCAAACTTTTTTCACCAAGGGCCACTTACTGAAAAATCAAAGCACGGGGTCCCATGTTCTATTTACAAAAAAGTGTCAGTGTTCATGTGACACTTTATCAAAATGTGACCATGCAAAAGACACATTTTTGACAGAAAATTACTATAATATTTATGAACTAATTATGATGAATATTTCAAGTTAATGAAGAGTGCAGAATTATGGGTACATGGCTTCAGGTCAAATGTCTGCAGGGAAGCTTGGGAACCACTGCAGGTATATTCTTGCAATTTTGCAACAGTCATTTTTTCGAATTTCTTACATTGTCTGCATAAACTGGGTGGAGGTCTGACTGGGCCACTCCAAAACATGTATTTTCTTCTCCTGAAGCCATTTGCTTGCGTTTTGGAACATCGTCGTGCTGAAACAGCCATCGTTTTTGGATGGTCAACCGTGAGGAGGAGAGATGACCAAACAAGTTCTGCTGCCTAGAGGTGGCTTTGTTCCCACCTGATGACAGCCATGGCATGTCTCCAGTGTGAAAAGATACGACATACAACGTGTCAATATTTGTGGACTCTCAACAGGCCACAAAACAGCAATCATTTATTAATGAATAATACAAAAAAGTGATTACTGATATGCATTGTATGCTCCACGTGTTACATCATTTTTGGCTGCACTCTGAGTTTGTTTAAAATCCTACTCCGTTCATAAATGCAAAAAAGTTGCAATTAACACCACATTGTTTGTGTACACCACAAAGGAACCCCGAGGAGCTGATGCAAGTGGTTGTCAGCCATTAACGTGCATGAGATGCAGTCAAGGGAAGAAGTGTCTCAGGAGGTCCTTCTTGTTGACCTTGCCCATTTGGTTCCTTGGTATCTCATCCACCAGCAGCAGGCCAGTGGGGATGGTGTAGGGCGCCATGTGTTCTCTGCAAAGACATCACCAATATGCACCCACGTTAATACACTGAAGACTTGTTTACTGCACAGAGGAGATACACGTGTGTTACTCGGAATGCACGGCAATACACGACACTGCACAGGGGCGCCAATCATTGTGTGGGCACGTACGCGACAACAAAGAAAACAGGAGTGGAAAACAATTGCACAACAAAGGCGAGGCCTGTGGCAGAGTAGTCAAGATAAGAAATGTCCTTCATTCCTCTCTGCAGCTCTCCTCTCTAATACAGCAAATTTACCTTCCAGACACAGACGATTCCCTCCCAACAAAACCATATAATCGCTGTGAGATTAGAAAAAAACAAAAACAACAAAATAATAATACAAGTCAAAGACAAAGTTACCGCCTTGGCTAATTAAAAGTGTTTTATTTCTCCATATTGAGTGCATGTTTGTCATGTCAAGTGAAGTTGCAGCCTGGAGCTTTTTTATTATCTCTTAACCTACTTTGTGTGCGCGTGTGGGTTGCTGCGCTGCGCTGCGAGTGAACACAGTGACTCACACTGCTGCCGTCGCTCTCAGCACACGTCTGAAAAGTGCCACTGAGCACATGCGCATGCCTGCATGTTTGTAATGGTGCTCGCTTGTGTCGCCAACTTCTCTGGGGCGGCGCGTGCATGCGCGTGCATGCGCGCGGTGATGGCATGCACGCGTGATGGAGATTCAGACTGACAGCTGCAGCCAGGGCACTGAAGAGTGAGCATCCATCTACTTGTTTATGTCTCATTTTATCTCCTCTTTCCCTGCTAGCCTGCGGCCAATGGCTGGCGGGTGGTGTGCTGGTGCTGCCCAACCCCTGGCTGCAGAGTGTGTGCGTGGTGTGTGTTTTTTAGCCTCATGTGGCGGAGACAAAAGCAGCAATCCGCCAAGATGGACCAGCAAGCCAGTAGCATCTAACACACCTACACCATATGGACCCCACAGCACGCACACACACACACACACACACACACACTGAATGGAGTGGATGGGATGCAGAGAGGAAATATTAAGGAAACCAGTGTTAGAGGTAATTACATGAGAAATGTGTCAGTATTGCCTTACGTGGAGAGAAGGTAGTCACCAAGCACTGACCCAAATACACTCCAGTGACACAAAGAAAAAGGCTAATTAGCCACAAAACAGAGCCCATAATGAGCAAGATTCGTTATCTTCTGTCTTTTTTTTATCGGTTCTTTTTCCCGATACAAGTTTTGGTATACTGTGGCTCCCCGCGGGTGGGATGTCCCAGTGCTTTGTATAGTCTATTAAATAAACGCTTGGATGCACAGAGAGAGTTCTATTTTTGCTGTAAAAGGTAAAATACCTTGCCCAGGTTTTTAAATCAGACAACGTCAAACTCTGGCCCTCCTTCAGCTGAGCCACGGCAGTGACCTTTTGACCCCAGGTTGCATCCGGCACCCCGATCACAGCAACGTCTGTCCACAGCCCAATAGCACACCATCAGCTTCAATTAGTGTTAACATTTGAAGCACATGTCTCAAAGCTCACAATATTTTGTATACAAACACTGACTACTTTATCAGCACATTTTTCACCTGTGATGTCTGGATGAGCCAGCAGGTGCCGCTCCACCTCGAGGGCACTGATCTTGTAGCCGCCGCTCTTGATGATGTCAACACTGGTACGGCCCATGATCCAATAGACCCCATCCTTAAAAGCGGCCGTGTCTCCTGAATGTCACACAAATGAAATATGCACGAAAAAGGCTTCTAAAGTCCAAACTAAATATCACGACACTCCCGCTTAGCATGCTGGATTGACACAGTGGTCCTCAGTTACTGTCTGTCCAGTCCCCGCTGGGGGACGGGAATGTGCTTTCCCAATCTGAAATACTATTGTGGAACTGATAATGTCGATTTATTTATCCGTACGAACTAGAAGCTGAAACCGGGAAACTGCAACAAAATGGAAGGCAGTGAAGCATACAAGCGTATGCGTCCTGGGTGGGCCTGCACTAATACTGAAAGTCCTCTCATGCTCCCCCCTCAGGGGGCCCACCCTACTTTTTAGGAAGCACTGGATTTACGCCACAAGTGTGGTATGCTTGGTCTTTTTTGTGTGATGTCACCATACAAGAGCATCTCCCTGTGATTGCCGTGAGGAAATGTGTGATGGTAAGTATTAACCACCATGAGTTGCCTTTTAATAAAGTTAAAACACGTAGTCGGATTTGACATCAATCCAACAAGGAAGTGAAATAAAACATTTATGATGATGATTACTGTCAATCTAGATATTGAACTTGCAGAGATAAGTTGTGTTGCATTCCGAGTATTCCAGCATTACGTTGATCTGTTATCTGGACATTAGCCGGACATAAAGTCTAAACGTCTATTCATTTGCATTAGATTCAGCGTCCTGTGATCAACAATGATTTAATACAAAGGGATGTTCTCGTTAGGCCATAAAATAAAATAGTCATGTAGTACCATAAAATTAACAGCAGCGGATGAACAGGACTTTAAATTATATGACTTGGCGAGCCTGTAACTGTGTGAAAATGTGACATGGACATTAAATCAGGATTCAAAAAAAAAAAAATCATCTAGTGCAGATTTTTTCTTCTCTAAAGTGTATTTTTAAAATGCTCCGAGAGCCGGTGTGGAAAAACATTTATTTTACATTTATTAGACATTTATTAACGCACATTATATTTACATATTAGAAAGCTGACATTGGATATTTCATCTCTCAAGTGCACAAATAAATGCAAACAAATCTTTATTTGTCTACTAAATGTAAAGGTCCAAGTGTTAACCCTAACCCTACCTTGTATATTCATTAAGGTTTGGGGAAGAACCACATCTAGCGGTCTATGTGGCCCAAAAAGTACGTGATACTGACATACCCCGTTAACACCCTTGTTGTGTCTCCCAGTTTCACAGTGCACGTTATTTCATGTATTTGTTTATTACATTTTTTGCAAAGGAAAACATGCCCGTGATGGAAAAGACTTGACGGCTACCTTTTGCATGTGCATCTTTAAGACAGACTGAGTGCAAAGTACAGCATCTACACACACACACACACACACACACAAGACAGGTATGGGGGACAAAGCATACACATTGTGTTAAGATGGGCTCAGCTGGCCTTGGGGCCAGAAGCAGAGGAAATGGGTCAGTACTGGAAGATGTTCTTTTGGATTATTACAGGTGGTGCATGAACAGCTGGGACGGAGGGGTGGGTGTGTTGGGGGCAACACGTCACGACAGAGCAGGACTCAGAGATCAGCTAAATATTTGCATTTATAACACTGCCGGTGCTCAGTATTTATAAAATGTGACAATGAAAAAAAACAAGACATATTTGCATCTTGTGTTCCTTCTCTGAATTGTGTACAGTAATCCTTCGTTTATCGCGCTTAACTTGTTGTGTGATAAGTGAATTTCCGCCAAGTGGGATTTTCTCTAGATAAATGGAATACTTTCTTGGTCACAGCACAGAAAACCTGTTTGCGGTCTAATAAATACAGTTAGTCATTAGAGCCCTCTAGACATGAACTAACACCTTTACACTCATATTACCCAATATAGTGGAAAATCATAGAAAATAAGCCATTGAATAAATAAATAAAACTTGTGCTCGTGTGTGTTGCCATAAATGTGTGAAAATAAAAGTGAAATTGGAGGTTCAGGGTTGAGTTTTAGCAGGATTATGGCCAAAACAATAGCCCCTGTTATTATTATTATTATTATTATTAATATTTAGTGTGCCCGCTGTGAGATAATTTTAACCTGCAATAAATGCTGTTGTTCTGGAGATCACGTCTGGCGCTTAAAACGAATAAACACCAAATTAGTGACCAATAAAGTATACTACATTCACAATTATCCATCCATCCATTTTCTATGCCACTTATCCTCATTAGGGTCGCGGGGATGCTGGAGCCTATCCCAGCAGACTTTGGGCGGGAGGCGGGGTACACCCTGGACTGGTCGCCAGTCAATGGCAGGGCACATATAGACAAACAAACATTCACACCTACGGACAATTTAGAGTCGCCAATGAACCTAACATGCATGTTTTTGGAATGTGGGAGGAAACCCACGCAGAACATGCAAACTCAACAAAGAGATGCCCAACAAAGATTCCAACCCTGAACCTCCTGACTGTGAGGCCAACATGCTACCCACTCATCCACACCCTCACAATTATAACGTTCCTAATTTCTTATATTTGCATTTTAGGTAATTTAGTTATGTTTATGCTGAACAATGCTTAATTTAGGTAAAAAAATACATAAGCATATTAGCTTCAATGTGTGTGCATATGTGTACACACACACACACACACACACACACACACACTAATAGGTTGTATTCAGCTACAAAACAGCATGATTTATTAATGGATATGTTTAAAAAAATGTGATAAAGTGACGCGGCAAAATTCAAACCGCCTTGTGGCGAGGGACGACTATCTAGAAATTTACTTGCACAATAACATTCTCATGCACAAAAAGAAAGATAATTCGATGCCACCTACCACCTTGTTTACACGCTAAAGGAACAGAGAAGCAGAACGCTGTATTTAAGTGACCCCACCATCTAGGCGAACCTACTTTCTTAATCAGCAAAAAACAACAAGAACAAAGTGGGGGGGTAAGTCACTTTGATGCACTACACTGCTGATGGGTATGTCATACAGCTTCATGTCAAAAAATAATAACTGTCCCTTTAAGACGTGTTCAAAAACACCTTGTTGGATTTCATTTGATGTTTAGAAGTTCCTGTCGCTCACCCACACCTCCTGCCACCACGCCAAGCTTTTATAGAGCCCCAGCCCCCTTCCCCCACTGGTTACGTGCTAATAGTTATCAGTAAACAGTAAAGAAGAATTGGCTATTGGATATAATTGGATGATTTCGGAGGCCCCAGTGTCAAACTGTGCTTTGTTCACCAAACAGCTGTCCATGAAGTGGCGGGAGCAGAAGAGCAGTGACCGTGAGGTAGAAAATAAGCCATTGCTGTCTTACTCCAGTTTAGATAAACGATTCTTCCATCTGGACAAAATACCTGCTGGCTGCCATTTTCAAGAAAAATTGACAGAGCAGAGGTTGGCGATTCCCGCTGGACACCCAGCAATTTGTCATACATGAACTTCCTAAAAATGTGACATAAAAAAACGATTCAGATCTTGTGGAAATCAAGCGACGTTAACATACCCGACTGCTCGTGAGATTTAGGAGTGGCATAAAAATTAAACCCGGGATGACCTAAAAACACACCAATCTCATGATATGGCACTTTTACATCAAGTGTATGTAGAAGTGAAAGGTTGCAAAAGTGGGACAGGGCAACTTTTGCTTCTGGACTAAGAGTTGTAATATTTACCCAGCCATATGCCATGGTCTGATGTGTTTATTGTTGTAGTTGGCACTGCATCATACTTACTGAGTTCTAATATTTTATTATTACCTCCAAAGCGCAATGTGTTTTTGCTGGCTTTATACGTTTGTTTGTGTTGAAAATAACTTAACAAGTTCTGAATGTATTTGGATAACATTTTCCAGAAATGGGATATTGCAGAACTGATAAACTTTTGGGGGTGATCCGGATCACGGTCTGGATCCAGGAATTTTTTTACGTGGTTGCGAGTCCAATTTTGGGTTTTGTGCATAAAACGCCATAAAAAATGGTGACCTCACACAGGACAGGGTCTACAAAATATAAAAAAAATAATCCAAAAAATGTAGGATTATTATTGTGGTGTGAATCCCAATATAGGGGATCTATGGTGCTTCAGGGATGTGCTTTTCTAGTTAATATATGAGAAATGGTCAAAAACACCAGAAAGGTTGTACCTAGAAACAAAAGTGATCTTTATTAACAACTAAAGGCACAAATTTGATTACACCGTTTGTATGAAAGCTGATTAAACAGCTTAGGTGTGCTTAATAGCTGTAAACTCTCCCGTGACAAACAAACCCACACTAGTCTCCATTTGCCCCCACTCCATCATTCATCCTTTCCTTCGACCTCTCTGAGGCATCTCTCATCACATCATCTGTTTCCTTCTCTCCGCCTATCTTGCCGTCTCCTCCTTCCACTTGCCTCCTTGCCTCAGCATCAATAGAGGGCCCATCTGCTGCCATACATCACGCACTTCATTTCAGTTTATTAGCTGGGATAAATCATAAATATTTCATTATACATCACGGGCGGCTGTCGCCTCCACACCGACAATTTATCACCGCCGGGCTCTGCGCTGGCTTGCCATGGCGGCTATAAGCTTTCCAGTCTATTAAACAAGATTGATACAGAGTGTAAATTTAGATATCGGGAATTTCTTCACAGACCACGGCTCTGCACTGATATGCCATGGTAACCGGGGAGGAGAGGGAAGATGGGGGGGATTTGGGTGTAAGAGGGGTTTTAAAAAATAGAAAGTAGTTTCTTGAGGCAGATATTATTTATTTATTCCCCCGCTGATGCAGATACAAATGCTGCTAAGGTCAACCAAGCACTGCGACTTTCAGTGGAAAAGGAAAAATGCTTGTGGGGGGGGGGGGGAAAGGTGAAAACACGCCGCCAACATACTTGTTTCGAGTTTGGAGTACTTTACCAGGACTCTGTGACCTTGTCTCCTTGAATGGGGGCAAATAACAAGCGCTAGAACAGCATGTTCAGAGAGTGGCACAAGTGGGAATTGTGATTGGAGAACACAGATAAAAAAAAGAGGAGAGCAAGAGAGAGATGTTGGTAACTATGTTATTGGACTACACACACACACACACAGCATGTACTCAGACAGTACACACACACACACACACACGCAAACACTACTTCAGGCATCAGAGACTCTCCACCATTATGCGTTGTGGCGTCAGAAGAAGATATGGCCGAATGGCTTTCTTAATTAAAACGATAAGAAGCCTAATTGCACTGGGCTTTCATCTCGTTTGGAGGCATTAAAGAAAGTGAAGGCAAACGGCGTGGAAAAAAAAAGGAATAAAAACAGATCAAGACTTTAACTGAGAATGGAGGGCAAGAGAAAGTTTCAAGTAAATGGAAGTAGAAAAAACTTAATTTAACTTTAGAAGGAGAGGGACAAGTTATGACATAACACACACTGGTTGTGTACATCATTAGGGCAAAAGCAAATTATTGCTGTACTGTATCTTTAAAAATTTTATTTGAATGTAATACAAAAGTACATTAAAAAACACCTCAGAATGTGAACGTCCAAACTAAATTTGTCAAATCATTATAACAAAAGGAGCCACATCCGCAGAGAAAAATGCAAAAAAAAAAAGACACTGTGGATGATGGAAAATAAATAAATACATGTCCATTCATTCATTTATTGTTACAGAGTTGCGGAGGTACGCTGCAGCCTAGTTCAGCTGACTGGACTGGGAAATAAACACAAATAAATAAATTAAATGTCATATTTCATGGACAAATCGGCAAATTTGTGAGGATGCAAATGCAGAATCACAAATTTGCATGGGAGCCAATGAAAGAATAGAATGGAATAAACACTGCAAAGTCTGCTGTGTGTGGTGTTAATGTGTTAGAGAGGCTCATCACCCACAAGTACAGTAAACTCCCTCTGCACGTGGGCACACCATGATCCGTGTATGTCACACAATACTAAAGAGAACACAACCTATTATCTGCTGGATTCAACCATTTGCCTGAGAGAGAGTCAGAATGTTGTACTTTTCATATTTTTATGCATTACAACTCACTACCACAACAGAAACACTCCATGTCAAATGCACAGGGGTCCAGTACACTTCGGACTACTCTGCATGCGTCAAGATGATTACGCTAAAACCACATTCATGGCGACAACGTGCAGGCTTCCAGTCAGTGTTGCGCTTGCATACCCACTGGTGGAGTGTTTGAAGTGAGAATGCACAAGTGAAGTCATGGTCTGATGTCAGGTTCAGCAGAACCAGGTTCAAGCTGAGCGCCCTCCATTACTGTGAAGAAGAGAGCATTATCAGCTCAAAGACGAGCGGTATAAATGTGAGTAGCGCCTCTTTTCAGGGGGACTGTAAACACTTAGCATACATGAATATTAATGCACTACATTAAAGCCCTAAGCCAAGATGGAGGAGTTAATGAGGATAAATAACAGACAGCCAAAGCGCCGAAATCTCAGCTCTGACATTATTTATCATCCTTAACTTTTGTCACAGCTCCTTTTTTGGTAATTAATATCACACAAAATAGCACTTTGCACTTGGATGACTGATCTAATTTGTTTAATATAATGCAATTAAAGGAGCTTGAATTGCTTTATGGTAATGCTACTGATGAGATTGCTTGCTCCCTGCCTCTCCACAAGCCGATAACAGGGTGAACTTGAGGATTGATGCCTGTCTCAGATCTGAAATGCTTCTGGAGCTAACTACTTAACTGCCATTTACATGCCTCCGCTGTACAGTCAAACACACAAATCTGAATGAGGGACACATGATGATGACACCAGAATACAATACTGACGGAGCTGATTGGACAGGTTTTACCATTTTTCTATCTTTTCTGAACATATATTCATCAAAGCGTTCAGAGTGCCAGGAAGTTGATTAAAAAAAAAACAGTATCCTAGCAGGACATACTGCATGCAAATACTGCAGAAGTGGAAAAAAAACCTATATGAAATATCACATCATGATTATTGTAAACAATGTTATCACTATAATATTCAAATTTGCTGAAATCATGCCCGCACTTCAACAGTAGTTTGAAAAATATCTTGGTTTGCCTCGTTTCGTTGTAGCAATTTACTTTAAATGAAGTAGCACTGCAACACACGTGCACATCTTGATGTCCAGATCCACATTTTTTGGCTTCCTACCCGATCCAATACCAACTTTTTTTTTAAATAATAAGCTTTTGTTACAAACATGAATGTGTGGAAATTGATATAGTTATGAATATATCTCTTGAAAGCATTAAAAAATGTCAAAGTATTGCTGAAGTTACTTGTTTATTACACAGCATGACTAACAACATTTTTTGGCTTTTGTACCAAATCTCTGAGAGTCAGGTCCCTAATCCAACAAAAGATTCAATAAAAGTCTGTACAGTAAAAGATCAAATTGGAAAAAATGGTAGTGGAAAATGATTTTAGGGTAGGATGTACTGTAGATTATTATAGAAAGAGGGCTTTTGTGCCATCTTCTGCAGGTCACAGTTTTCATAACAATTAATAGTACCGGATGTCACTCAGCTCCATCATGAGTTGGGAACATGGCTGTAAATGGGATGGTGACAAGTTGTCTTCGAGCAAAATGGTGGGAGGCCAGAGTGTTCGCTGTGTCCTGCTGGAATTTTTGACATCGGACTGGGGATGACACATCGAGACTCTGGGTGAAATATGACATTGAGGCCCCGAAAGAAGGATGGTGGCAGAGAAGAAGAGCATATCGCTGGGAGTAAACAAGCCACGACCGTATGACGGCTGTTGTCTTTGCAGGATATCAGCAACTTTGGTAGGCTTATCAGCAATGTTCCCCCTAATTTTCCAAGGAGCAGAGAGTACACAAAAACAACTTGTGCATCTGTTGGATGTCTCTGAGCGATATCACACTGTGGTCCAAACCCTGAGAACTGAGCACTTCCATTCCGTCATAGACGGCAGGGAGGATTCGACAATATAGCTTTCCTAATTCTCAACCTCAGACAAAACAGGCGGTGACCCGCTTCCTGTCACGCTCGCTATAAGCTACATTTAAACACAGCTACTACTTCACTGCAAGCAGGAATCGTGTGAGCAGGTATGGACTGTCACCCTGGCAGAATGACTGTGGGCGGGTCGTTGTTTTGCCTTTGCTTTGACTCACCAGCTTGAGCCATCAAGTAAATGAAATGACAAAAAGAAAACGGAAAAGACAAAACAGGAAAAGCAACGACAAAAAGGGAACAAAGAGACACTAAACAAAAAGCAATGACAAAACCAAAAAAATGATATGATTATTTGTATTCTTGACTCTTTTTGTATTTCCTTTTCATTTAGACACTCCTATGAATCCATAGGTATGATACAGTTTCATTTTGAATTTATTTTCTTGTTTACCATTTGTATTATTAATTATGCATACTTTCATTTCTTTGACTTTCCCTTTCAGTTTTAAAGCACTTTGGCACTATTTTATCCTGCATATTTACTTGAAATTGATGCCTTATTTGTTGTGTGTTTACTTTTGTAAAAATCCATCCATTTTCCACCGCTTATCCGGGTCCGGGTCGCGGGGGCAGCAGCTTCAGTAGGGAAGTCCAGACTTCCCTACTTCCCCAGCGACCTCTTCCAGCTCCATCGGGAAAACACCAAGGCGTTCCCAGGCCAGCTGTGAGACATAGTCCCTCCAGCGTGTCCTAGGTCTTCCCAGGGGCCTTCTCCCGACTGGGCATGCCCGAAACACCTCACCAGGGAGGCGCCGAGGAGGCATCCGGACTAGATGCCCGAGCCACCTCAACATGCTCCTCTCGATGTGAAGGAGCAGCGGCTCTACTCTGAGCTCCTCCCGAGCTCCTCACCCTATCTCTTAGGGTGAGTCCAGCCACCCTACGAAGGAAACTCATTTCCGCCGCTTGTATCCGCGATTTCATTCTTTCGGTCATGACCCATAACTCATGACCATAGGTGAGGGTGGGAACGTAGATCCATCGGTAAACAGAGAGCTTTGCCTTCCGGCTCAGCTCTCTCTTCACCACGACGGTCCGGTACAACGACCGCATTACTGCAGATGCTGCACCGATCCGTCTGTCGATCTCACGCTCCAACCTTCCCTCACTCGTGAACAAGAACCCGAGATACTTGAACTCCTCCACCTGAGGCAAGACCTCACTCCCAACCCGGAGGGTACAGTCCACCCGTTTCCGACTGAGAACCATGGCCTCGGATTTGGAGGTGCTGAGTCTCATCCCAGAAGCTTCACACTCAGCTGCAAACCGCTCCAGTAAACGCTGAAGGTCACAGCCTGATGAGGCCATAAGGACCACATCGTCTGCAAATAGCAGAGACGAGATCCTAAGGTCACCAAGCTGGACTCCCTCAACACCTTGACTGCGCCTAGAAATTCTGTCCATGAAGATTATGAACAGAATCGGTGACAAAGGGCAGCCTTGGCGGAGGCCAACGTTCACCGGAAACAAGCTCGACTTACTGCTGGCAATGCGAACCAGGCTCCTGCTTCGATTGTACAAGGACCGAATGGCACGTAGAAGCGGACCATCAATCCCGTACTCCCGGAGCACCCCCCACAGGACACCACGAGGGACACGGTCGAATGCCTTTTCCAGGTCCACAAAGCACATGTAGACTGGTTGGGCAAACTCCCACATACCCTCGAGTACCCTTGCAAGGGTGTAGAGCTGGTCCAGTGTTCCGCGACCGGGACGAAAACCACATTGCAGCTCCTCTAACCGAGGTTCGACTAACGGTCGTACCCTTCTCTCCAGCACCCTGGAGTAGACTTTCCCAGGAAGGCTGAGGAGTGTGATCCCCCTATAGTTGGAACACACCCTCCGGTCACCCTTTTTAAAAATGGGGACCACCACCCCGGTCTGCCAGTCCAGAGGTACTGTTCCTGACTTCCATGCAATGTTGTAGAGGCGTGTCAACCAACACAGTCCTCCAACATCCAGAGCCTTGAGAAATTCTGAGCGGAACTCGTCTACCCCCGGAGCCTTGCCACTGGGGAGTGATTTGACTACCCCAATTACCTCAGCCACGGTGATAGAACTGTCCACGTACGTATCCTCAGACTCTGCTTCCTCTATGGAAGGCATGTCAGTGGGATTGAGAAGGGCCTCGAAGTATTCCTTCCACCGACCAACTATATCCACAGTCGTGGTCAGCAAGCCCCCGTCCGCACTGTAAACAGTGTGAACTGGGGGCTGCTTCCCCTTTCTGAGGTGTCGGACGGTTTGCCAGAACCTCTTCGAGGCCGACCGAAAGTCGTGCTCCATAGCCTCACCGAACTCCTCCCACACCCGAGTTTTTGCCTCGACCACCGCCGAAGCCGCGTGCCGCTTGGCCTGCCGGTACCTGTCAGCTGCTTCGGGAGTCCCGCAAGCCATCCATGCTCGATAGGACTCCTTTTTCAGCTTGACGGCAGCCCTAACCCCCGGTGTCCACCATCGGGTTCGGGGCTTGCCACCACGACTGGCACCGACCACCTTGCGGCCGCAACCACAACTGGCTGCCTCAGCAATAGAGGCACGGAATACGGCCCATTCGGACTCAATATCCCGGTCCTCCCTCGAGATGCAGGCGAAGCTCTGCCGGAGATCAAAATCTGTCAAGAGTCAAAATAGACTCGGGGACGGATGAGGTGGTGGCCAGAAGGCGTGACAGAGGCAGACGGGACAGTCAATATAGATCAAAATGTATGTGCTGATTCAGATAGTTACTTTAAACAGTGGTTACGTGATTATGAAATACATTCAAATGTGCCTGACATTGTGTAAACCTGGAGCTGGCCAGCTTTCAGCGCACCTTCGGCAAAGGCTTTTGGCGTGAAATTGGCACTACGCCAGGCCAACCAAATCAGTCGGCACCTCCCCCTGCTGCTCCGACACACCCATCGCAGCGCGCCTCGGCCTACCAAATTGGCTGCGCCCAGGTGCGCAACCCACGAAATTAGAGCCCTACCTGTTTATTTAGGTTGGATTAATTTATTTTGCTGCGCAGCAAAAAATTGCAGTGCGCAGAGTACACAAAATCAGAGCGAGATGGCGCATGCGCGCTGCTTTGACAGAGCATTCAACATAGCATAGCACCGACCCTGCAGACATGTATCTCACCTTTACTGCTGGTTTGTGTTTCCAAAGGAAATGTATTCATAACTGTAGTCTAATAAATATTGCGTAAATGAATATAAGAATTCAAACGAATATAAGAACTTTAATTTGTCTAGATAACTAAAAGGAAATACAGTCGCGCTTCAATCCTTCTGGACCCAAGGAAACAAAATGTAACAAGATCCTACATTATACAGCACAACTTGCAACATGATCTGATGAAATTTGACAGCTACAAGCGGCTGAACATGTTAAACAGAATTTTCCACATTATATTTAAATTGCTCCCACATGCACAATTTGGTCCAGACCCAAATGGAACTTAGTTTACAGCTTCTGATTCTGCATCCACATGCATGTTTCACTCATTATGAGCATTTTTTATGATTCCATTAATGATTGGCTTCTCACCAAAATGAATGAAAATTCACATATCCTTGGGGTCGAAAATCAACAAAACTAGATATGGAAAATCTGGTTATGTATGTCCTGTTAGGACACTGTAAACGTTTGGCCACCCAATTTAAACGGAGTGTGTTGTGTTGAGGGGGGCAACATTTGAATGTAGGCCAAAAATGTTGGACATTTTCCGTCCTTATTCTGTTTTGCTTATTTATCAATGTACACTCCTAAGCAAAATTTTTAGACCAGCTGAAAAATTGCAACACTGGAGCTCAAGGAGGTTTGAAGTAGGGCTTCAAAATAAAAATAAAAAAGAAATGGGAGGGAGGCAAAAATGTGGATTCAATGTTATTTTCTGTCAGGTATTAATACTGTCATGGTCTCTTGATACTAAAGGCAAAAAAAGCTTTCTCTTTTTGAACGCAGTCGGATTGCTGATCTGCATAAACAAGGCCTCTCGTGGCACGCCATTACTGCTGAGGTGAAAAGTCATTTTAAACTTCTTCAAAGATCCTGAGCTAGAGGTCTCGATTGGCTAGATGTCAAAACAGATGACGATCCTTGGCCCAAATTAAGATTGTGCGGTGCCGAATGCAGTCCAATAACCAGGGGTGGGAGCAAGTCAGTGTTTTGCAAGTCTCAAGTAAGTCACAGGTCAAGTCAAGTCTGAAGTAGTAAAAATCACAAGCAGTTTAGTGTCTCACTAATAAAATGCAATTTTAAAAATATAAGTCTATTACATTTGACAAATACAATGAATGCATTTTGAATTGTTATTTTATTAGTTTTTAAATAAAACAAGACCTGTGTGACAATACTTCAATTCAGAAAAAAAGAGTGCTGACATAGCATTCAAGATTTAGTCAACACAGAGAAATGTAATCCACACAAGAGTTTTGCTCCTAAACCTGATCGGACCTTAATAGGTGCATTTAATGAGGCAGATTCAAAGGTAAAATATGTTGTCTTGCTGGAAATTACATAATCAAGCCAGGTAAACACCTTCAATGCAGACACACTTTACTCAGCAAATCAAGTATTTTCAAGTCATCAGGATAATGTCCAAGTCAAGTCTCGAGTCACTGATGTCAAAGTCCAATTTGAGGTGCAAGTCATTGTCAAAAGTCATCAAAATTGTGACTTGAGTCCACATAAACATCAAAAAATGTTTCCAAAGGCCTTTCCTCGTTCAACATCACAAAACTGTCCGTTTGAATTTGCGCACCAGCATGGCACACTGAAAATGGCAGAACATTTCATTCTCTGATGAGAAAAATGTATCGTTTTATTTCTATTTTAAGGGGGTTTCCGTTTTTTTGAGCAATGGTATTAAACTTTTGATTAGCTGACAAACAGTTGTTTGCAATAAAGCTCTATTTAGAAGAGCCAAAATGTAAATGTTTCAACGTGTCTTCAAATGTTGATCAGGCGTGATTTATGGCTCCATTAGCAGCCTATTCTAGAGGCAGTGCATGGGTCTGTGTACAGTATATGCAACAACAACAGATGAGCTGTCATTAGGAGCTCAGCGCCGCTCTGGATAGATGGACAGACTCGAGCAAAGAGCACAAAAAGGCGGTGTTAAAAAAGCAAGAAGGAATCAATGTGCTTAGAGATGTTTGTGAGGTTGAGTGGAAAGAGCGAGCACTCGTGGGAAGGCGACAGCTTCCCTATAGAGCTGCCAGTCAAGCTCCACAGGCCCACTCACACTAGCGAAGACACCTCTAGCCGTCTGAGAAGTTATTGATTTAAATTCTCACTCTTTTCTTCTTAAATTCCATGTTTCTTTCTTTGGCCATTTCTCATCTTTTCTTTGCCTGTCAGAGTCTTCTTTGAGTCGCCTTTCCACCAAAATTTCCTGTTGCTTGCCGGATCTGGCACAACATCAGCAATTTTTCATCTTTTTTTTTGCTTTGATCTGAACAATCCTACTGGTTTATCAAACATAAAGCACATTTGTCTGGCTCAGAAAATAGGAGTCAAATGTTTAATTTTCTGTGTTTCCTTCTGTGAGATCATTGTTTGCCGGGCTTTTGTTGCAGCCACCCTTCAACTGCTTCGGTCAGCAGAAAACATACAGCATGCTTTTAAGTTGCGGCAATATTGCATTCATTTTACTTGAAAAAGTCTTGGGCTGCATCTGCATTTCATGGTGTGTGACGTGGGGCAGATCAGGAAGAGAGTGTGTGTATAATCCTTCCAGCATATTTGAAAATTTGCACTTTTAAATCAGGAACTTCAATCGAATCTTCACAGTTTTATTTTAAATCAATTGTGATAGTGTGTATAAAGGCAGACTCCTCTGTCACTGTCCAAAAACAGTAAGTTCCTCGTGTTTGGCTGGCGTTTGACCAGTCCAGAGTGTACCTCAGCTGGGACAGGCTCCACCTCACCTGCTATCCTTAAGATTACAAGTGATAGAGCAATTAAATGAATGGAGTTGAATTGAATGAACGGAGTCAAAGATATTGACTTGACTCACTTTGAATGGAAAACATATTTCGTATATCTCAAGGATAAACTCTGTATCATCCATCCATCCATTTTCTATGCCGCTTGTCCTCATTAGGGTCGCGGGTATGCTGGAGCCTATCCCAGCTGACTTTGGGCTTGAGGCGGGGTACACCCTGGACTGGTCGCCAGTCAATCGCAGACTCTGTATCATAAAAAAAGAAAATATATCTCCACATACGGTCATGCGTCAGACAACTGTTGCTTTCATTATCCCCTATCGGCATTTCTAGACTGCTGTCTAGAAAATAAATGAAGAAATAGATGAAAGCACACTTTAAAATAATATTTGTGAGCCAGCACAAGTGCATGAGTCAGAAATTTTAAGGGAGTAAAAAAACTGACAGCTTTTACTTTCCAGCCTGACCCGTGTAACAGCATTTTTTGAATGAATATGGAAGAATAATGACAGTTACACTGTTGAAAAATCTTAGGCGTCAGTGGAGGTTTGGGTCTTGTACTTTGTTTATCTTAAGGGAAAACTGACATCTTTTTTTTAAATTTTGCCCATCATCCACAATCATATATTACATGTATACAACACAAACACATATTTATTTCCCTTCTCTGTGCCTTCCAAAGAAAGGCAAGTTAGCATGAGGTATCTAACAGTGCACGGCATGAGACCCACTTATTTTGACGATTAGCTCCCCAATGTTAACTCAAAATTCCCCAAAATTGCTCTTTTCCTTTAAGACCTCATTTTGCACACCCTCACGTGCACCTGCTCCCTTAGCTCACATATCGCTTTTTTCAGTTTGGGTCGTCATCTCTAACTCCCATGGCTTTTGGCCGATCGCTTGTACCTTGAACTTTCTCTTTCTGACGATGTCTGGGTTTTGACTGCCTGGTCAAGGAGAAGAATCGAGAGATGAACTGCTTTCCAGACTGACGAAAAAGTGTTTTTATGCATTGTATGCATCATTTGCTCTCTCTATCAGTGTGGGCATTATAGCAAAGGAGGGGGCAGCCTATTATGGACTAAACTAGTGGTGTGGATTGCTATTAACTTTTTGTCTAAACAGTTCGATTGGTAAATTCAATATTGATTCTGAAGAAAAAAAGGGTAAAACTTGATGGCATACAGTGGATCCCTGCTAATCATCAAAAAGTTTGATGATTTTTAACAGGGAAAGTGTATTGAAAATTCAAACCAATTGAAGGTATTATGTCATATTGAATATTTGTTTATCTGTTTCTGTCGGTCATTGTCCGATCATTTGTTCAGTTTTATTTGTGAGCATTAAATGTTCAGACTTTTGACTCATCTTCCTTTGCATGGTAAGCTTTTCTGACATTCTACAATAGTACAACTTTTTTGAGGTAGTTTGTGTTTGAGTCCTCCTGGCACATTGTGTTTGTGTATGGCTTGAGGTACGGACCAGTCTGTGGGGAGATGATTGCTCGGGCTCTCATTATGTGGCCAGTGGCTGTAATGGAGTGTGACAGCAGCGTGCTGTGCTCTGGATCGCTGTCCTTCCAGGTTGCAAAGCCAATTAAACACACTCTACTCTGCTCTGCTCTCCCAGCTTTGCTCACCATGACTTCTTCATTGCTGCTTTCCAGCTTCGACCATCCACTCCTCTTCCTCACCTTGTCCTGAACCTTCTTAACCTGCTCCATCAGCACGGCGCCAAGCCCTTCTTCCAGTTCTTTGCTTCTGGCTCTGTCTTTCCTGTCATCTGCATGGCAATCCAAAGATTGCTTCTGCACTCCCTGCCGCATACCCTCCCCCCAAGTCACACCAAACTAAGGCCAGTCTCCTGATGGCTTTGCAGTAAAGTGGGACTTTAGGGGTTAGAGGAAGAATTGGTAGGCTGCAGGCAGAGTGTGATAGGAGCTTCTCACAGTATTAACGCGCACACACACACAAGCATCTACCAATGCGAGTGTGACAGAGAAATAGACCAGGCAGGTAAGCAATACTTAGTTCAAGACTCAAGGCAGGCACAAACACATTGGAGAAAAGTGCTAAAAACACAGTCCGTTACATTACCCAAAATACACACATGCTTTTTTGAAAGTCTCTAAAATCATTCTACTGCAAAAATGAGAAGTCATTTTTCTCCCTCCCCTCTGACATTACAACTAATTCAGTCAGTCTCAGTATTCCCTCCCTTTAAGGGAATGTGTGCGTGAAAGGATGTGAACACAGAAATTAAGTGGTTGGTACCTGTTTTGAACCAGCCGTCATCAGTAAAAGATTCTTTGGTCTCTTCGGGTTTGTTCCAGTACTCCTTAAAGACCGATGGACCTCGGACCTGGAGCTCCCCTTCCTTCCCCTCTAGACCTGGCCGTACCTTTGACATTAAGATGGAAAGTGAGGAGAAGCATTATTTGTTTTTTGACAACTAAGTTACAGCTGGAGCACGCACACATTTAATATTTTGTTTTTACAAGTGAAGTAATAGTCATCCGTAATATTGACAATCACAATAATAAACATACTGTTAAATAAACTATCAATGCCAAACAAAGACTCTTATTATTATTATTATTACCTCCGCCAAGCGCAGTACAAAGTGCAGCGCAGAAGTTATGAATTTTGTTTGTTTGTGTTCAAAATAACTTGGCAAATTCTGAATGGATTTGGATGAAATTGTCAGGAACTGTCAGAACTGGGATATGGAAGATCTGATTAAATTTGAGGGGGTCATCTGGCTCAATATCTGCATCATGGATTTTTTAAAGGATTCTTTCACTTTGCAAGATAGGACCATTTTCGGCATTTGTGCATATAACTCCACAAACATATTAAATATATTCAATACATATTACTGTATTATTATGTGTCTATCAAGGTTTATAACGTTTATTTAACTACCTGAGTCTCTCTGTGGTTTCCCTCTACAATTGTTGTGTTGCTTGCGTTATTCATGACAATCCGCACTTCCACACCAGGCAGTGGCAACCCAACAGCTCCTGTCACACACGTGCACACACACGCACACAGAGAAAAAAATAGACACTTTTATTTAATGCATACAGTCATTATTAATTATCAAGGTCCAAAGCTCCCAAAGTGAGACACACGTACCACCAGTGGCACGCTAAATGCAAAAAGGAATGAAAAACAATTAGCACCAAACGCTCACAATTACGAGTGCACTTGAACGCCTCACTGCAAAAGGAGTATAGAGAGGAGACAGAATGTGAAGTTATTCACTGCTGTGTGTGCATCATATGGACAAAAAGTTAAGTTTAATGCTAATTTTGTACATTAGGAGTGTTTCATCTCGAAGATTTCATTCATATTGGTGTTCCAAACCCCGCACGGGCTGTCACTGTAAGTGGGGATTACCCGAAAATGAGGCTCTATCGTTGGTTGTATGTCTTTTTGTATTGTACATACTGCTTTATCATGATTGTTCAGCTTTCCACTTCAATCTGGTGATCATTTACCGGTAATATGCAGACCTAAACCGTAGCCATCATGAGTGGACAAAAAAGAGAAGCGCAAATTCAAGCCACTCAAAAGAAAAGACTCCGACATCAGACTGGGTCCCAATAGGAGCCTATGATTTCCGCGGTAACTAAAAAGCGGAATTGGCCGATAAAAACTGAATTCACTGCTAAACACGCAATCTGGCGTAAAAGTGTGTGCGACTGGATCAGTATGTTTTCACCGCTTTATTGTGAGAATTGTTTTGCAATGCACGGTGATGGCGTGCAGGTTCTGTGTGAAACAAAGACAAGAAGCACGTTTATTTTTGCACTCAGATCATTTTAGCCATCATGTGACATTCTCAGACATAGAACATCTCCAAAATAGGAGCGCCATTTGCCACCTGCCGTCTAACTGAAAACAAAATAAGCGTATCATTAAAAAATATGTCACATATGCAGTTGGAATAGCGTGGGTGAATACATGTTCCTTAATCACAAGCACGGGCATCACAGTTTGACAATGTTTTAGCAATGTGTGCATCCCATTAGAAAAGTTAGCCAAGCTACATGCATTTCTCCATTACTGGGCTAAATTGTCCATTGATGTATTGCATCAGTAAGTGTCATGTTCTTATGAACTAACCCAAAAAGCACACACACCATGCTGGTAAAAGATAAGTGTAAAATGTAAAACTAAATAAAAATAAAAGAATATATATAATAAAAGGGGCCGCACGGGGGATGAGTGGGTAGCATGTTGGCCTCAGTCAAGAGGTTCAAGGTTTGACTCTCCGTTGGGCATCTCTGAGTGGAGTTTGCATGTTCTCCCCATGTGTGTGTGGGTTTTCTCCGGGTACTCCGGTTTCCTCCCACATTCCAAAAACATGCATGTTAGGTTAATTGGCGACCCTTAATTGTCCATAGGTATGAATGTGAGTGTGAATGTTTGTTTGTCTATATGTGCCCTGCGATTGACTGGCAACCAGTCCAGGGTGTACCCCGCCTCCCGCCCAAAGTCAGCTGGGATAGGCTCCAGCATACCCGCCACCCTAATGAGGATAAGCGGTATAGAAAATGGATGGAAAATTTCATAGGGCCCCACTGGAATCAAACATAAAGGTTATGTTTTCTTAAATGTGCTGGAGTAGGGGGGTACGTGGCTTCAGGTGAAATGTGTTAAGGGGTACGCCACGGTAATGATTGGGAACCACTGATCTAGGTTTTCTTACACATTCCAAAGTTTAAAAAATCTGCTATACATTTGACAAAATTGCAAAAATACAATTGTTCATGTATTATTGTGAGAATAATGAACATGTGACCTGTGTTATGCAATCAGCAAACTATTCAGGTGGCCATGGTAGACCATCTGTCATAAGTATGTATCCTGGTCACATGCAAAACAAATACAATATCATCATGAAGCTCTTCTCACGAAGAGGGAGTGCTCTCCTCCAGGATGGTATTAACCTCCATCCACAACTGGTTACAAAATGGTTTGCTGAGCCTGGAAAATACAATGACCCAAAAGCCATTCGTCTCAGTTGCCAACAGTCACTTCAGCCTACTTGGTCCAAAGAGCTGATGCAGCTCTTTGGACCACAATCAAGTAACTCACTGTTTAGCAGGAAGCTATGACACTTGCTGTAGATTTTAAGATAGACTCAAGCTCTGACCATAAAGCATTTACTTGCAGTAGTGACAAGTTCTTACCAAAATGTAGAAAAACACTCTGGCACATGATGCCTTTAGTACTTCTTTTATAAAGTCACTTTTATGTGTCCCTAGTATTGCTGTCTCCCCTTTTTGCCCGGTTCCTTCATCCCCTGTCTGACTGCTGCTGAGTGCTTGACAAAGCCTTTTAGCACAGCACAGTTTTGTTAAAACGGTTAAATTAAGCTGACAAGATTTGAAAATAAAATAACAGGGTGTCAAGAGTGAACGAACTGTCAAGCTGAAGTCATGTTTAAGTTTAACAAATAATGTGGAAATGAGTAAAACCAAAATCTGAAACTATTCCCACACATTTTGACTTTACTGATTCAGTAATTATACTGTAGCAGAGGCAGTAGTGGAGTGGGGAGAAGGTCTTCTGCTTGTAGGCCGCAGGCTGTATTTCACATACTAGTGCTTGATTGAGAAAGAACCGGTCAGCTCTTGACAAAAGAGTTATTCTCAAACTGCATATTGATTTTGTTCACTCTGGGCTTGATTGGTCATGTCTGTCACACACACTCTATAACACTTGCATCCCATGGAGTAACCACAAACACCACAACACTTATCATGACTATTCTAGCAAGTACAAAGACATTAATGGTATACTCATAAATTAATCCTCAATTACAAATGAATGCACTGTGCGTGCTAGTCCGCTAGACAGAAATGTATTTGTGTAAAGAAATACTACGTACTGTACAAGGAACTTGCCAACCTGGATCTTCACAAAACCCTTCATCAGCATACAATACTGTGTATGTTATGTTAACGTTTAAAATTTGGCATGTTTAAGCTGTGCCTCTCCTTTGGTTCCAGTAAAGCAAACGTGTGTTGGTCAATGTCATGATTTCAAAGAGCCCAGGCACAACAGCATCCCTGCTGTCCACCAGTGTTGGTTTCATTGCAAAAATACTGGAGCATGCCTATACTTGGTGCGCATGTGCTGTGTGGTATAGGTTTTTATAAAAGCCTGTCTGGGATGGATGGCCCAATTTGACACTCTGTACAGTGAAACATTTGCTGCCAAACTTGACCAAACTTGCTATGTTCCTGTTTCTGTGACGTATTTCTCATTCTTATTTTGTGTTCCGGTTTGATTTCCTGGTTTCTGGTGTACGAC
The DNA here is from genome assembly GCA_024372805.1 of Oostethus manadensis. Taxonomy (NCBI): domain Eukaryota; kingdom Metazoa; phylum Chordata; class Actinopteri; order Syngnathiformes; family Syngnathidae; genus Oostethus; species Oostethus manadensis. Next base: position 1,016,194 of record QODF01000196.1, read on the forward strand.
AGCATCAAGATGCACAATTGTAGCCCATTGCTATCTAAGTTTTAGGCACAGCTGCTTCAGGAAAAGGGTGCACATTTGTTCATTCAGTCCATGATGTTACTCTACTCTCCCCAGGTTTCAAGCTTGCAGTTCCCTATCCCGGCTTTTCTACGGTATTGTATTTTCTCTAGCCAATCATCCCACTACTCATTTCAAGTGCTTTCCTGCCACCTATTTTGTTGTTGCATCCAGGCTACATTTGTTTATGTTTTATGTTCTTGGACTACCATTTGTTAAGAATGCCATTATTTTTTTACCTGTGTAAAATAAATAAAACCAGCAGAACTATTACATAGCATTACATATGCAAACATAACATGAGTCATGTAGTGATGGAAATTCAGATATGTTTGTCCTAACTTATTACCCAATGATGTGTATTGTGTAAAATGAATTACTAATGTAAAAAGTACATGATATCAAATGTTTACTACTTAAATTGATGTATTCAAATCCCCAATGAACTACAAAAAATATATTAACAAAGACCCGTATCAATAGACAAGGTAAAATCTCTGCATGTAAATTACTATTTACTGTCAAACGACACAACATCAACAAAACACTACACAACGAAACACAAATGAAAATGTGCAAAACAAAAAGAAAAAAGCAGCAACCAGATAACAGTTGTGTCGTGACTGAAGACTGGCATTCAAAAAAAATCCCTCAGCTTTGAGGGGCTAATCCTATGGCTCCCAATTGGCTCCCAACATCGCAAATCAGCTCCTAAGAGCTGATTTGTTCGGGACCTACACATCAGTAGTCATGTTTTGGGCAATTGAATTTCTTCCTTTATTTGTTGCAAAGATTGAACATGATGAGGTTTTTATTTTACTATTTGACTGCAAATACAGTATTTTACTATAACAACAAAGAAGAAAATTGCTGAATTGCTTAATTTGATTTCATAAAATTGCGTTGGTGTACCCAATGTTGTGACATGTAAATGTACATCGGAACAGGAAGACATTCAGCCTCAATCTTATCCAACATCAAGAAAACAACTATTACACGCTGTGTACGTGTACAAGAAAGCCAGCAAGAAACCACATTTCTCCTTAACACAAACGAATGTCATCGTATGTGACAACAAGATGAAGGATTGCCGGCAAAGATATACAGATGATATGAGAGCGAGTCTGGTTTTCATGAGGTGCAAAGTGTGAAGATGATGTAATCATCTCATATATTAACATCTCTACAAGGGCAGTGTGACCTAGAAAGACACTGCAGTTTATTTACAACGCTCTAAAACTGTAAGACACATAACAAAAGTAGGCCAAACAGATAGATGCCCCACATACAGAGGAATGTGTAACTAAAGCGCCTGTCAATAGTGTGTATGAGGACGTACTATTTATTAGAAAAGGAGGTGTCTCCAAAAGAATGGCAGAGTGTGAAGCATCCCCCCCCCCCCGGTTCTTTTCTCTGTGTGTTTCCTTTGGCTGCTATTGATCCACTTTAACCTACTTTAAGACAAGACAGTAACAGAGCCACTCCATAAACCCTCACACCTGTGCACACTTCTCTCATAAAAGTGTTTTTGCAAGCACATGTGTCTTAAAACTCCTCCTAATAACCACCTGAGCGGTATCAAACACAGCCTGTTCAGTTTATGCCAAACATCACATGACCAACAAACAAAAACAACATCCCCAGTAAGGTACAGAACATGAGGATGCACTTGCAAGCCAATTAGGTTTACCTATAAGAGTGAGAGGTGGCCAAGGGAACAGTGAGATGGGAAAAGAATGGAAGAACATCATGAAGATAAGAGAGGAAGATATGTTGGAAAAGGGAAAAAAAGTATACACCTCTGATCTGACCTCATTTCAACACTGCTTTTGTTCCTGAATGTGTGAGAAAGGTATAGGGTTGGGATCATGGGACTTACCTGACTGTGGATCAAAACACAACATAGGAACTGAGCAAAAATCAAACTGCTGGGGAATGCTCTGAAACATCAGTGAAGCTTCCGCTTGCCATAAATATGTCCAAGACTATTTTTATCTGCTTTTAACAAAGGAAATAACAATGAATTTTATTATTTCTTTGACACTTACAGACACAGTGTTGTTTTCGTCAACTATGATGAGCACGTGATTATTTAGTTCTATAATAATAATAATGTAATAATATTCTATAATAATAATAATAATAATGTTATTGGTTGTCTATCAGACATTTAATACGCACAACATTTCTGCTTATTGTATATGTAATTTTCACTCAAAAACAACGTGTCCTTCCCCCGAGGCTTCCAGGGAGGCGTCAGACACCGCACCGATCCGGCTGTCCGTCTCGCGTTCCATCCTTCCATCACTCGTTAACAAAACCCTGAGGTACTGGGTACTGGGGAACCATGGACTCGAATTTGGAGGTGCTGATTCTCATCTCAGCCGCCTCACACTCAGCTGTGAACTGATCCAGTAAGAGATGAAGGTCAAGACACGATGAACTTTCCACCTCATGCACCATCTCAGGCTCCTTTCGACGCAGAGAGGGGATATTTCATGTACCAAGAGCTAGCTTCAGCAACCGTGGATCGGATCCCTTTTGAGCGTGGTGGAGGAGCATGCATGTCCCATGACCTTAGGAGCTAAGTTGTTGAGGGCTTTCATGTCCCTGGTAAGGTCATCCATGGGGGGGTGGGGTCCAGTCAAAGAGTGGCTCAATAGACCCCAATGATGATTTGAAAAATGGACTGAGTTTTCCCTTGTCTGGACGCCTCAAATGTATTTAGTGTAGACTTAAGAATGGGTTTGAACCGGAATAGAAAAAAAGCATGAAGTAAGAAGCCAAGAACGTAACACTTCCACACGGAATGGAAGGAAAACCTTTTTTCACTGTGTCATGTTGAACTCTGCATACATGGCTGCAAGTTATGGTGGTGTAATGTACGCAGGCCCTCTATGATTTTGTGGATGGAATTGTGGAATTGACGAAAAAAAATAGAATTTATAGAAACGTGGCTTCTCGCAGAATTTTTTGACATAATGTCAATGAAATGCTGTCATCAGCAGGAGAAGGAATGTTTATATAAAGAATTATTCCCCAATTGGCTCGATCGTGGAGGAATGTCATTACGAACACTAAAGCGCCCACTAAACTTGTTAAAATGGCAATAAATATCGGCGAAAGTTGGTGGAACTTCCTCTGACGGAGCGTGAATGGAAGCTGTCAGGGTTAGCTTAGTTTAGCTAGTAGTGTTGCTGTGCGTGTGTGCAACTTGGGCTGGATGAGTAAACAGTGGAACCCCGGGATACGAAATTCATTTGTTTCGAAAGGATGAACAGATATTCGTCAATTGACATTCTCAACACAGAGAACACACGTCCGCCTTCAAAATAAGAGCGCTGTTAGCATGTTATCTAACTGTGTAAACAAAATAAGTGTGTCATCAAAAATACCTTACGTATGCAGTTGGAATTGCATTGGTTACCGCATATTCCTTAATCACAGGCATGGACATTAGTGGGTTGAACATTTTGTAGCAATGTGTGCAGAGGCTGACATCCCATCAGAAAACCAAGACACATCCACATCCATTTCATTACATTTCTCAGTTACTGGGAAAAATTGTCCATTAGTGTACTGCATCAGTAAAAGTAAGGACTTTTGCATTTAATTAAACAGACGTTTTATTCACTGACCCAAAAAGCACACAATATTTGCTGGTAAAAAAAATAAGTGTATAATGTAAAAAAAAACTGAATTCTAAAAAATGTAAGCGGGAAAAAGGAATTCTGGGAAAACAAAACAAAACAGTATTTGTGAAAAATAAAATATTTTATAGAGCCCTATATAAGGAAATGTCTTTTCAGTGCAACATTACTGACGGGTAGTGACCAGAATACTATATATGACTTGTCTTTCAGTATTTTTGGACTAATAGGACGTAGAGGACAGAAGTAAAGACTGCTGTGGTGAGTGTGCTCCAGTGATGTCTTGATGTCATGTATTCTTTATGCTATGATTTGAAATACTGTACACTACGTTTTAAGATTTACCAGACACATTAGGTGAGTTTGCACATAGTATTGAATTGGTATCGCCGATACCAGCCTGAATTTTGTTCAGTGACGAATGAGAAATGAAATCAATGTGGTATCGCACATCATTGGATCCCACCGCAGGATTCTTTACTCCTGTAAACACACTGAAATGCGAGCAATGTTGTGCTTCTGCGCATGCACGTCACTTTGGAGGCGACTTACGGTCACATTACAAGTAGCATTTGTTTGGTAATGTGAACAACCACATAAAAAAACGGATTTTAAACAAAAAAAACGAACTGGGAATCCTACCCTGCAGTGTGAATGTAGCCTTAGTTGCATTAAGCATGAAGACCTCTCTAATAGCAGACAGATTTTGGAATACATCCACCTACTGTGATTTTATTTTATTTTTTTACATTTAATGCATTTTCCCCCCAGAGTGCATATTAATTATGTATATGTGTAACCAACTTCAATACCTGGGATGCGTTGGCCCTGCAGAGGGTTGGACAGTGCCATGCCGATCTCAGTCATGCCGTAACGTTCCAGCATTGTGTGTCCCGTGATGTCTTGCCAGCGCTGCAGGGTGGGCAGCGGCAGAGCAGCAGAGCCAGAAACCATAAGTCTGAAAAGGGAAGGCAACGATTAACAATCCATCCATCCATTCAATTTCTTTACCGCTTATCCTCATTAGGGTCACGGGGATGCTGGAGCCTATCCCAGCTGACTTTGGGCGAGAGGCGGGGTACACCCTGGACTGGTCGCCAGTCAATCGCAGGGCACATACAGTGAAGGAAAAAACTATTTGAACCCCAGCTAATTTAGTAAATCCTACTGTATAAAACATGCACTTACTTACTACAATACTTTGCAGTAGTATTGGACTGTACATCATCATAATAAGCAGTATTGCTTACCTTGCCTTATTTGTGGCATGAAAGTGGCAAAAAACTACAACCACAAATTTGAACAAATTGTTAAATTAACACCGCTTTGACAGTGTCAATGAAAATCAACATTACTCTCCTGTGGGGGTGTCACAAGGTCTCATGTCACAAGATCTGGCAAGATGTCTTGTTCAGAAAAACAGTGAACTCTAGGACTGTGGTGACAATACATGAACTAATCAGACAATAACTGAACAGAATTTTGTCAACCCCCACATATTCCCATGTGCATGCGTGTCCTCGTTTGTTCACCTCCAAACAGGCAGGAAGAGAGTTTATTCTGTGAATTGGTTCCATAGAACAACAGCATGAACAGAGTGGGCTTTTTGTCAGTCAGTTTCTCGCCAATTGCATACATACAGAAGGCAAAATAGTGTAGCCTTGTGAGAAGCAATGCAAGGTAATGTACGAGAAATCTCATTAGATTGTATTATGTAACTAACGTTGCGGCCGCAAATTGTGTTTCTTGGGGTACCCACTGGTGCTTTCCTTGATCCAAAAGCCCATACCTGAACCTTTCTTTGCACACTGCTTTGACAAAGTCCTTGACATGAGGTTGTGTAAAGTGCTGATCATAGTAGTGTATGAGTTTGGAGTAGATACTTGGCACAGCCATGAAGACATTAACCAGTGGAGCTTTGGAGCTCAGCAGCATCTCCCATACCTGAGAAAAGAGATGAGGAAAGAAAACCCAGAGATTAGCTAGGCATCTGGCTGCACAGGGCAGAAGAAAGACAGTGATAAGGACCCTCCGGTTGGACAGGTCCAAAATAAATAGAAATCAGACCTTAATGGCTACATCCACATTCATATGCAATTTGAAAAGTGCCTTTTAGTTTGGTTTATTTAATTTAAATGGCATTTCTGAGGTGCAGGAAGCAGCCTCATATTAAAGCTGTCAGCACGCAAAAAGAAAAGGAGGCGAGATTTGAAAAGGTCACAGGGAGGAAAACAGCAGACTGCTGTGAGGTACGAATGACACACTGGCCGGTTGAAGGGGCTTCTATGCAGCTCCCTTTGACAAATGTGCTGTTTGACTCCACAGAAGAGGCTCCACATGCCCTTCTCCACATAGAAAGTAGTTGTACACACTCAGAATAGAAGACAATATGCAAATATAAAACTTTGGTTGGCTCTCTTGTTTAAGGATAAAGCCTGTTTACACACTGCAACCCGTCCATTCCACCTCATCCCTCTGATGCATCACATCAAAGCCAAAGATGTAAGGATGGGAGAGCACTATGAATTAAGTGAAGGTGAACGACAGCTTCTTTAAGTCTGTCTCCTCGTCCCCGCCCTGACAGACGAATGCTCCTCCCTATGTGTCTTTCTGTCAACTTATCCTTACCTCTACATTCATTCCACACCAAACGCTTCTTTTTCTCTTTACTTTCATCCCTTCATCTTTCTGTCTCTGCTCCCTATCTGCAGTCTCTCGCTACCTCACCTAAACACACACACATATCAGCAATGAATAGCATCACGCTTCTCACCAAGCTTCAAATTCTCCCATTTCTGCACATTGTCATTAAGCTCATTTCCACTGGACCGATAATTTAGGCTACGTTGAGACTGGAAGTCGATTGCGATTTCTTTGCTCATATGCGACCTGTATCTGATTTTTTCATGTCAGTGTGAAATGCACAATTCCGATTCTTTCAAATGCTGTGCATTATGTCACATGAATAGTATTGTACATAGTATTGAATTGGTATCGCCAATACCAGCCTGAATATTATCCAGTATCAAATCAGAAATGAAACCAATGGTATCGCACATGACTGGATCACACACCAGAGCAGTCTTTACTTCAGTAAATACACGGAAATGCGAGTGATGTCGTGCTTCTGCGCAAGCACGTCACTTTCCAGGCACGTTGCGTTCGCATTACAAGTCGCATTTGTTTGGTAATGTGAACCCACATAAAAAATGGATTTTAAACAAAAAATCCTACTCTGCAGTGTGAACGTAGCCATAGTTATCATTGTCCATCCATCCGTTTTCTTCCGCTTATCCGAGGTCGGGTCGCGGAGGCAGCAGCCTAAGCAGGGAAGCCCAGACTTCCCTCTGCCCGGCCACTTTGTCCAGTTCCTCCCGGCGGATCCCAAGGCGTTCCCAGGTTAGCTAACAGACATAGTCTCTCAAGCGTGTCCTGGGTCTTCCCCGAGGTCTCCTACCGGTCGGACATGCCACGAACACTTCCACAGGGAGACGTCCTGGGGGCATCCTAACCAGATGCCCAAGCCACCTCATCTGGCTCCTCTCAATGCAGAGGAGCAGCGGTTCTACTCCGAGTTTCTCCCTGATGACAGTGCTTCTCACCCTATCTCTAAGGTAGAGCTCAGCCACCTGGGGGAGAAAACTAATTTCGGCCGCTTGTACCCGGGATCTTGTCTTTTTGGTCACTACCCAAAGGTCATGACCATAGGTGAGGGTAGGAACGTAGATTGACCGGTAAATTGAGTACTCTTCACACCGCTCTTCACTATGACAGACCGGTGCAGAGTCCACATCACTGCAGATGCCGCACCAATCTGCCTGTCCATCTCGCGTTCCATCCTTCCCTCACTCGTCAACAAGACCACAAAGTATTTAAACTCTTCCACTTGAGGCACGACCTCATCCCCGACCCGTAGATGGCACTCCACCCTTTTTCAGGCGAGAACCATGGACTCAGAGGTGATGATTCTCATCCCAGCCGCTTCCCACTCAGCTGCGAGCCGATCCAGTGAGAGTTGAAGGTCACAGCTCGATGAAGCCAACAGGACCACGTCATCTGCAAAAAGCAGAGACAGAATCCTGCAGCCACCAAACCGAAACCCCTCAACGTCCTGGCTGTGCCTAGAAATTCTGTCCATGAAAGTAATTAACAGATCGGTGACAAAGGGCAGCCCTGGTGGAGTCCAAACCTCACTGGAAACATGTCCGACTTATTGCCGGCAAAGTGGACCAAACTCTGACACCGGTCATACAGGGAACAAACCGCCAGAATTAGACGGTTCAATACCCCATATTCCTGGAGCACTCCCCCAGTATTTTCCGAGGAACACGCCTTCTTCAAGTCTACAAAACACATGTAGACCGGTTGGGCAAACTCCCATGCACCCTCAAGGACCCTGCCGAGAGTATGGAGTTATCATTGTGGTTTTATTAACTGAACGGCATCAAACAACATCCCTCCCTGTCTTTGTAGCTAAATAGAGTAAGCAACAACATTAAACGACACTCAGTATGACGCCGTGCAGTTCGATACAGCTGCAGACTATCTTCCTGTATCAATCAAAATTGGGTTGTATTGGATTTCATTAGATTGTGCAGAAGCACGTAGTATTTTGGGGCAGTGAGTGTACTGTCATCTACCTCATTTTTTAAATTCACATGTACTTATGACAGAATTGAGACTTGATAATAATCAAATCAAGTGCCTCCCTTTCACTTTAACAGCAATATCACACGCAGTACAAGTTAAGGTAATGAGGGTGTGCTTGCTACTTTACAAAGAGTGACGAATTATTAACTGTCTCTCACTTGACCACTGTGGTTGCTGTCTATCATGTCTAGTGGAGCGCTTCCACCGGAGTCCACCAGAAGGGGAGACGAAGGCAATTTATGTCTGTCAAAGAGCTGGCCTCCACCTGAGGGACAGGGATGCAGTGAGAACCCAAATGCATGGGCTGCATGCTGAATACCTCAGTGAGCTGCTGGGACCGGCACTCAAGGTGGGAGTGAAATACCAATGCGGTCTTTTTGAATAACAGGAGTGTGAGCTTCCAAAAAGCATTCAGATTTGTCACCAACCCCTAAGGGATTTAGAATACAGTGGCTCATCCTCAAAAAAAAAACCCTCCAAATTGGGCATCATTTTTTGAACTGTGACCATAGCCATATATATAACTTCTCCACTTGACTCAGATTACATCCGTTCATCAATAATTAGCGTTCTGGAGCTGAATCTAATCTAATAATTACATCATCACTCTTATTGCAAATGTCGGTCCGAAATTGAAAGAGAACATCAACGTCAAGAGGGTTACGAGGGGGAAGGGAAGCAAGCCCTGTGTCAAAATTAGAAGCTTTTATGGGTGTGCCGGTTACTTGTGGATTTTTGTCATTTGCTGGTGGTCCCAGAATGTGATCCCCGTAAATAGTGGAGATCTTCTATATATCCCAAATAAAATACTAAAACGTAGCTAATTTATAATATTTTATAATGTGTACTAGTTTACAATGTGTAATAAAATTCATGTTGTTTTGACATCCTTATAAGATCCATTACTTTCATTAAGTACATCTTAAATCCTTAGATCCTTCGATCCACACATTCTTGGACTTTCATGCAGCTGATGTGGAATTGATGTATGCTTCACCACTACACTGCAAAGGAGTGGCATTTGAGATTGAATAAAGTGAATGTAATTTTGTCCTAGGCTGTCGATAAGATGGACAAAAAGGGCAATTGGAAGAAATAACCTTGGACTGGGCAGAAATGATGATGGACATTTTTCCACTATGTTCAATCATTTTACCGTTCAGTCTACTAAATGATTGTGAAGACTAAATCGAGCCGAGTAGTCAGTAGATTTCATGATAATTAAAGAAATCACTGGCTACACTGACAAAGCCACAATCAATACTATTCTCATATTTAACATCCATAATAATCAGAGCCATATTAACAGCGTTTGGAGCAAGGCAATACAACCTTCAGCATGTACCTCTTCAGGACTATAGGAAGAGTGTATTTGAAAAAGTTCTCTGGGTTACCCTTTAGAAAAGTTGAGGGATAAAAGAAACTGACTCTTGAGCATTTCATCAAGTAGCTATAACTTCAGGACAATAAAGCCTTTTTTCTCATGTTAAGAGAATAGGCTTTGTGGTTTGGTACGCAAGGTCAGGGATAACAGTCGAATACTGATGGCTATGAGAGCGTAGCAATGCCTTTCTGACAGATACACTTGTCCTTCAAAGGTCTTTGCTTTGCATATATGCCCACAGCCACTAAAGCTCCAGGGGCCTGACATAAAACACCTATACGTTAGAAAACAGTTGAATCGTCAGTCTTTTTATATTCCAGAGGGACACACACACCTTGTTCCATCCTCTCTCAGGGCCAAACATGCGCCACCATTCTTCAATGTCAGCGCATCGATTGATCCGCTGCTTAAGCTCTTACCGTGAGTCGGCATTGGTCAGATACAAAGCCACACAGGGCAATTAATCACTGGGCGCAAAACACTTAGTCTGACAGCAAGAGAGGGATGGGAGGGAAGAACTGGCAAGAGGGAGAGAGTGCAAGAGGAGATGAAGCAAGGAGAGACGAAAAGTGGAATGGAGAAAGAGAGACACTGATACTGTAGGCCAGGCCACTGGTCTCGATTGTTTTTTGAGAGAGCTACTTTTACAAAATGAAAATGCCAAGAGATGCTAATTTATGTAAAAATTATTTTCTTATCTTATTTTAACCCGGAAACAACCCCACCTGAAAACCAAACACGCTCATTTTACCAGAACATGAACAAAATTCTAGTATCCACAACTCACATTTTGTATTTGAGAATGCATTTCTTTTTAGTGTTGACATTATTAACTGAAAACCTGAATGAAAAGCAGGCTTGCTGGCAACTCGTGCGGTTGTGGGGGCCTACCTGGTGCCAACAGGGGCCGCATTGTTGACCCCTGCAAGTGTAAGCTTCCAGACAGAGGGTGTCATGTGAAAAGAGTTGAAGCTGTCATGCCTCCAGCGAACACACTACTTCTTATAGAATCACTGTGAACGATATCTGCACCACATACTGGATTCTCCTCTTAGGTCTTACAGATTTATGACGCTTTTTCCAAGAATGTACCAAGAGAAATATTTAGAGTAAGAGAGAGAGGGCTGAACCTTTTGAGGTTGGAAGTCAGGCAGCATGACACAAGTGGCGCCGACCCAGAGTGGGCACAGAAGTTTGTTCACAATGCCATGTACATGGTGGAGGGGAAGCGTGTGGAGAATGATGTCATCTTTGGACCACGCCCACTCAGAGACCAGACACTGGGCCTGCGGAAGAGGACAAGGGGTAATAGTATTGATGAATTATACATAGAGAAATGATACAGATTATAACTTTTTTCACGACAGTAGCCCTCAAACTGTGTTGTTCATCATTCATGATTTGGATCTTTGCTGCAGTAATTAACATGATTGCAATGAGTTTGAAAGTATCACAGCATGATATCAGACTCAGGAATACAGAAATAATATCCCCTGCAGTTGATATAATTAGGTCAGTGTTGTTCATGTTATGTTAAACTATTGTTTGGTCTTCTCAGAGCTTTGGAAATATAATACAAATGAACAGCGTAACATTTCTATCTTGATTGATACACTGTTTAAATATGAATGTAAACATTGAGTTAAAATAAGCCTCATATTGTTACATTTTTGTGTTTTTTGTGCACTGATGGTAGACACTGTCATGCATTCTAGCAGATAAATCTTCACCGAGTGTTTTCTTAAATGCAGAAGTCAGATGATTGAATAAATAGTTCATAATCACTGACACACTTGCAGGAACACAATTTCAATAGACCCCGCATGCATCTGCATTCCAAATCCCACCACTGACCCCAGGGCCATGCAACATTCATGCAAACATGAATGAAATGCTGGTATACATAACTCACAATTTGTATTTCAGAATGCATTTCTTCTGGTGTTCTCAGATTATTACCTGAAAACCTAAATAAAAAGCAGACCTGCAGGTTTCTCCCCCGTGGTCGTGGGGAACTATCTGGTGCCCGCTGACAATGCTTTGATGACCCCTGATCTACTCTAATGTGTGCATAAGGCATGCAACAAGTTTGTCTTGTGTCATGTATTCACCATGGAACCAAAGATCCAGACATATGGGGCACTTCCACAAGCAGGGGATCGTGCATTAGTGCACGACAACTCCACAAGCCTAGCCCTTGACTAGCAGGAATCATGGCAGATAAAATAAAGAAAAACAAACTGCAGAAAAAATTGACACGAATGGCAAAAGTGCATTATGTAACGAGAAAAAGCTGAAATGTTGATGTTAATAACGCAAAGATTTGTCTTCACCTATATGTATAACTTTGTTTAACCTGTTGTTCTGTGGGGTACACTGGAGAAACAAATAGAAACAAACTTCTTTCTTCAATGTCTCATACAACATCAATGACCCCACTGACATGACACATGGACAAACGTAGCAGAGACAGATTTCAACATCTTGTAGAAAGTCATCCCAGAGGGATATGAGAACAATTGTCGTCCTCCCTGCAGTTACTATTACTGCAGCAATAGCTATACTAACAAAATAATCTCCTGAGCCTCTTTATGTCTGTACAACTTGATCCGAGATGCAAAAAACATGTATGCTGCACTGGAGAAGGAAATAGGAAATTGCATTTTCTGTCCTTAATTTGAAATAGGGCAGTGGAATTTGTCCAGGATATTGAAATTGTTGCGTTCCAAAAAAACACTCATTCACTCACCCCCGAGGAACGAGCAGAGACAAATGAAGATCTGACTTCACTCGGAATGATTTGATTTTCCACACTAATGGACAAGTGGGTTGATTTGACTTCAAAATGTACAGCAAAATCTTTGTGAGATCTTTAATGGCATAAATTAGTGCTAATTAAGAAAGCTGGACAGGAACAAAAGAGGGATTATGCTAATCAATGTGTAGATATTTTAGAGGTGCGTGTGTGTGTGTGTGTGCGCGCTGAGGAGTTGATGTGGAGATGTCAACACACATTGCTTGAATTCACGAATATGCGTCAATATAATATGTTTAATGTAATAATGAAGGGGACCTTTCCTTCATGCCTGACATATTCCGTGGAAAGTGACAAATTGATGCTCCTAAACAGTTGGGGACATTTTAGATAAATGCTACAATACATATATCCAGTAGTCCAGGGTTTACCCGGCCTCCCACCTAAAGTCAGATGAGATCAGCTCCAGTTCACTCATTAAAAATAAGTGAATTAATGAAATAGCCAGAAGTCAATTCATTATCTCTCAAAATTCACAACCTATCTAAATAACGGTGCTGCACATGTGAAATGAAAATCAATTATTTGATATGAATTTTTAAATCAATATGGACTCGTTAAGTCGGTTAACCAGTTTCAAAGTCTTTGGAAGAGCGGTCTCCAACTCCAGCCTAGAGTCTAAGCCGCATTAAGTATTCGGTCTGGAATCATGTTTCAACCAAGTGATAAACTTGTCCTGAATCTACAGAAATATAATGGGCTGTAAGCGACAACAAATTTAAAACATAATTCTAAAAATATCATATAATGGCACTTCTGAGTTGCCCAAGTGATGGTCATAGGGGCACTTCAGATGGCTTAAAGGAAGCCGTTCTTTATTTGGTAATGAGCTTGTCGGTACATCAGAAATCAGGAGGTCAGTACTCGACATAAAAGCTAGACTCACGCACAAGGTCATAAAATAAGTCATGCTATAACTTTCACACAACGGTAACATTTTTTTGCCGATGCTCGATGAAGCCAACAGGACCACATCATCTGCAAAAAGGAGAGATCAAATCCTGCGGCCACCAAACTGAAACCCCTCAAAGCCCTGGCTGCGCCAAGAAACTCTGTCCATGAAAGTAGTGAACAGAATCAGTTACAAAGGGCAACCCTCTGGCGGAGTCCAACCCTCACTGGAAACGGGTCCGATTTATTGCCAGCAATGTGAACCAAACTCTTGACACTGGTCATACAGGGAACGAACCGCCTGGATTAGGTGGTCCGATACCCCATATTCCCGGAGCACTCCCCACAGTATTCCCAGAGGAACACGGTCGAATGCCTTCTCCAAGTCCACAAAACATATGTAGACTGGTTGGGCAAACTCCCATGCACCCTCAAGGACCCTGCCGAGAGTATAGAGTTGGTCCACAATTCCCGACCAGGACGAAAAACACACTGCTCCTCCTGAATCCGAGATTCGACTATAAGGCGGATCCTCCTCTCCAGAACCCCTGAAAAGACCTTACCGGGAAGGCTGAGGAGTGTGATCCCACGATAGTTAGAACACACCCTCCCGTCCCCCTTCTTGAAAAGCGGGAACACCACCCCGGTCTGCCGGTCCAGGGGCACCGACCCCAACGTCCATGCAATGCTGCAGAGTTGTGTTAACCAAGACACGACCACAGCATCCAGGGCCTTAAGGAACTCCGGGCGGATCTCATCCAACCCACCTTGCCACCAAGGAGCTTTTTGACCACCTCGGTGACTTCAGCCCCAGAGATAAGCTAACCCGACTCGGAGTCCCCAGGCACTGCTTCCATGTTGGAAGGCGTGTCGGTGGGATTGAGGAGGTCTTCAAAGTATTCCCTCCACCGGTCCACAACATCTCGAGTCGAGTTCAGCCGCACACCGTCCCCACCATACACGGTGTTGACTGTGCACTGCTTCCCCCGCCGGAGATGGTGGATGGTGGTCCAGAACCTCTTTGAAGCCATCCGGAAGTCGTTTTCCACGGCCTCTCCGAACTCCTAACATGTTAGGGTTTTTGCCTCAGCGACCGCCAGAGCTGCAGACCGCTTGGCCTTCCGGTACCTGTCAGCTGCCTCCAAAGTCCCATGGGCCAAGACGGCCTGATAGGACTCTTTTTTCAGCTTGACGGCATCCCTCACCACTGATGTCCACCAACGGGTTCTGGGATTACCGCCACGACAGGCACCGACCCCCTTACGGCCACAGCTTCGATCGGCCGCATCGACAATGGAGGCAAACAACATCGCCCATTCGGATTCAATGTCCGCTGCCTCCCTCGGAACATGGTCAAAGCTCTCCCGTAGGTGGGAGTTGAAACTCCTTCTGACAGGGGACTGTCCAGTCACAATACTTTTGGGTCTGCCAAGTCTGACCGGCATCCTCCCCACCATCGGAACCAACTCACCACCAGGTGGTGATCAGTTGACAGCTCCGCCCCTCTCCTCACCCGAGTGTCCAAAACATGTGGCTGCAAGTCCGATGACACAAACATAAAGTCAATCATCGAACTGCGGCCCAGGGTGTCCTGGTGCCAAGTGCACATGTGGACACCCTTATGCTTGAACATGGTGTTTGTTATAGACAATCCGTGACGAGCACAGAAGTCCAGTAACAAGACACCGCTCGGGTTAAGATCAGGGGGGCCGTTCCTCCCAATCACACCTCTCCAGGTCTCACTGTCGTTGCCACCATGAGCGTTGAAGTCACCCAGCAGAACAAGAGAATCCCCCGAGGGAGCACTATCTAGTCTTCCTCTAAGGACTCCAAAAAGGCCGGGTTTTTTGAGCTGCCGTTTGGCGCATAAGCATAAACAACAGTCAGGACCCGTCCCCCCACCTGAAGGCGTAGGGAAACTACCTTCTCGTTTACTGGGTTAAACTCCAATATGCAGGCTTGGAGCCGGGGGGCAACAAGAATTGCCACCCCTGCTCGTCGCCTCTCATTGCCGGCAACACCAGAGTGGAATGAAGTCCAGCCCCTCTCGAGAGGACTGGTTCCAGAGCCCTTGCCATGCGTTGAGGTGAGTCCGACTATATCTAGCCGGAATTTCTCCACCTCACGCACCAGCTCAAGTTCCTTCCCCGCCAGAGAGGTGACATTCCACAGACCGCCAACTAGCTTCTGTAGCCGAGGATCGGACTGCCAAGGCCTTTGCCTCTGACCGCCACCCAGCTATCTTTCCACCCGACCCCTTTGGCCCCTCCCACGAGTGGTGAGCTCATGGGAGGGGGGGACCCACGTTACCTTTTAGGGCTGTGCCCGACCGGGCCCCATGGGTGCACCCCCGGCCACCAGACGCTGGCCATCGTGCCCCGCTGGGCCTGGCTCCAGAAGGGGACCCCGGTGACCCACGCCCGGGGGTGGGGAAACAAAGTCCAATTGTATCATTCATCATTAGGGTCTTTTGAGCCACTCTTTGTCTGGTCCCTCCACTAGAACCTGTTTGTCATGGGTGACCCTACCAGGGGCATGACAGCCCCCGACAACTTAGCTCCTAGGATCATTGGGACACGCAAACTCCTCCACCACGATAAGGTGGTGACTCAGGGAGGAGTAGTTTGTTAGTTTAGAAGTTTAAAGTCAATGTCTTAGGTTGAGGTAATATTTATATTTATATATTTATTTGTATTTGTTGCTATGTTTGATTCCTATGTTTCTACATAAGGGGTCTCCGAAAAGTAGCTCGCCACTTGATTTTGAGTAGCTCACCAAGGGGTTTTATTAGGGATGTCCCGATCTGCATTTTTTGGCTTCTGATCCAATTTTTTTAAATAGTCTTGCAGATATGATAGCAATCTTTTCTTAAAATATATTTTTGTTACAAACATAAACTGATGGAATTCAATGTGATTACTGAAATAGCTCTTCAAAACATTAAAAATAATGCAACCAAAGTATTGCTGAATTTACCACTTCATTACACAGCATAAACAAAAAAAAATATTGTTCGGCTTTTGTAACAGACCTCATAGTCAGGTCAAAGATAAAATTGGAAAAAATGGACAAGCAAAATACTGTAGCAATGGGTATTGTAGTGTTCAAAATAATAGTATTCCAATGTGACTAACCAGATTAATCACTTGTATTAGTATATTTCTATTGCTGCATAGCAAACAAGTTACTAGTAGGTGCAGTAGATTCTCAGAAAACAAACAAGACCCAGCATTCATGATATGCGCGCTCTTAGGGCTGTGCAATTGAACAATTGGTTGAAAGGAGGGTGTTAAAAAATAGCAGTGTTTGCCATTGACTTTACAAACTCAAACCTAGTTTGTACAAACTTTTTTGTTTCAAGTTTCAACTAATATTTAGTTTTTTATAACTGCTTCACATCTGTGTGGCATGGAGTCAACCAACTTGTGACATCTTTCAGCTGTTAATCCACTCCAAGATTCTTTAACAACATTCCACAATTCATTAACATTTCTTGGTTTTGCTTCAGAAACAGCATTTTTGATGTCACCTCACAAATTCTCGATTGGATTAAGGTCCAGGGATTGGGCTGGCCACTCAATAACATTAATTTTCTTGGTTTGGAACCAAGATTTTGCCCGTTTGCTAGTGTGTTTGGGGTCACTGTCTTGTTGAAACACCCATTTCAAGGGCATGTTCTCTTCAGCATAAGGCAACATGACCTCTTCAAGTAGTCTGACATATGCAAACGGATCCATGATCCCTGGTATGGGATTAATAGGCCCAACACCATAGTAGAAGAAACATGATGCTTGCACCAACATGCTTCACTGTCATCACTGTCTACTGTGGCTTGAATTCAGCGTTTGGGGGTTGTCTCAGAAACTTTCTGCAGCCATTGGACACAAAAATAAAAATTTTACTCTCATCAGTCAACAAAATGTTCCTCCATTTCTCTTTAGGCCAGTTGATGTTTTCTATGGCAAATTGTAAACTCTTCTGCACATGCCTTTTTTTTTTATAACAGAGGGACTTTGCGTGGGATTCATATGAATAGATTAGCTTCACACAGACGTATTTTAACTGTCACAGTACTTACAGGTAACTCCAGACCGTCTTTGTTCATCCTGGAGCTGATTATTGGCTGAGCTTTTGCCATTCCGGTTATTATTCAATCTCTTTTGATACATGTCTTCTGTTTTCTGACAAGTGTCTCTGGTTTTGCTCTCCGTTTTAAGGCATTGAAGATTGTTTTAGCTGAATAGCCAAAACATTTGTGCACCTCTTCATCTTTTTAATCAAAGTACGCTGTTCTTCTGAACAATGTCTTGAATGACCAATTTACCTCAGGCTCTCAAATAGAAATGCATGTTCAACACTGGAGATTAAAAAAGTATCTATGAATCTATCCAACAAGTGCTGGCTTCATCCTTAAATAGGGGCCACCTGATTTACACCTGTTTTTTCACAAAATGAATCATCGATTGAATGCCATACGGCTAATTTTTTAATACCCCCCTTTCAACGAATTCCCCAATCGCGCAACCCTAAGAGCGTGTTTTTTTTTCTGAGAATGTACTGCACTCACTGGTAACTTGTTTGCCCTGTATCAATAAAAATATACTAATAACAGTACTTAATCTGGTTAGTCACGTTGGACTGTTAGTATTTTGAACACTACTGTATGTCGTGTTGTTCCAAGCTGATGTTGCTATAGAAGGTAGTGGTGTTCAGCATGCTGGTTAGAGCATATGTTCGGAGTCAAGTGCGTAAATTGGGAAAACAAGGAAGTGTCGTCACCGATGCTGCTGTGTAGCATGTGCAGCCTGAAGAACAGAATGCACTGTGTTGACATGCAGTTAATGGCCAACTGAATAACAACCATCCTGACATTGAATTATTGCGCTGCCATTACAATACTTTTAGGATTTGACATGGTAGTAGATAATGTGTTGTGTGATTTAGAATATATGACATTTTTGACAAACTCTCTTCAACACAACAGTAATTTATTGATGGTCCTTAGTAACGAGCGGCTGGAGCAGCACTTCCAGTGCGAGCTCCCGGCACCGTAAGAGGAATCTGTGATTATGGAGCCGAATATTCAGCATTCATTGTAAAACTAACTTGACAATGGTACACAGCGGACATGTCTGCATGGTGGTGTTGCATTTTCTTCTTCATCCAGATGGCGGACATCGTGTTGTGGCAACAGTAAACCCGCCAATCTTGTGGCGGAAGCTGATCTTATCCGATCTTCAAAATACAGCGGATTGGCAGCCACTCCCAAGCCTGAAGATCAAATCGGGACATCCCTGATTTTTATAATTCTTCAGTTCAGACATTACGCCGCTATTAAATGCCAAATAACCATAATATTGTATCAAGAAAATGGTTGCATTATTTGAGGGGAGATCGGCTTTGTAAATAAAGTACAATTTAACTCTTGCTAGTCATATACAGTAAACAAACCAGAACCACTTCACCTCTTCTTTCTTTCTGTCAAAGTAGCTCCAATGGTGATGAAAGTTGGAGACCCCCTTTTTAGACGGTCGCCAAATCCCTAACACCACTTGAATATGATAAAAATGCCCATGAATTTAATTTAGGTGGTTTAAAGCCAATGTGTACCCACATTTCCATTTTATGAAATAATTCATATAAATGGCAACTGTTGTAGCGGAAAAAAAGGCATCACTTACCATGGCTTGGATGCTGCTGTGCGTATGCAGAACACCCTTCGGCCTCCCTGTCGTACCACTGGTGTAGATAATCATGGCTGGTTGCTCAGCCCAGTCCATTCTGACCTCTTCCATGTCTTGGGTGTCATCTTTTTTTAAAGTGCTGATTTTAGAGGTAGGCGGAAGTGTGAGGCAAGGCAGACCCAGCTTCTGTGCCAGGGGCGCCAAATTTTCAGCATAGGGGTGTCCTGCCACCAACAATGCACTTTGGGAATCCGTGATGATGTACTCCAATTCAGATGGCGGGTGTTTTTTATACAGTGGAACCGCTGTCCCACCGCTCATCCAAGTAGCCCACTGGACCACCGTATAGGAAGCATCATTACCACAAAGAAAGGAGATCGGTTTCCCTTCCAGTTGCCCAAAGTCTGAATTAAGAGTGGTGTTGATTTTCCTTGCAAGACCCAAGCTGCTGGCATAAAGCTGCTTGTAGCTGTGGCTGCCACTACTATCTATCACAGCTGGTTTGTCTCCAAATGTTCGGGCTCGGTCAAACACGGGCTTCTGCTTAATCCTTGATGAGGGTACTGTTGTCCATCTATGAACTTTCCTCTGGATTATATTTCCTAGAAACCACGACCTCGCATCAGATGAGCAAAAATCAATGTCAATAGTGGACTTACTGCAACACTTCCACTTGAGGGAGTGACGCGCAGCAACAAACCCTAACAACATGGTTAAGGTAGGTCGTTCAGATCCCGGCTGTAAATATGATGACGGATGACATAGTCTCTGCAGTTTCAGGATGAGACCTGTTGATTCACCGGTTGATTAACATTGAGTGTGGCAACTGATTAGTTAGGGAGTCAATAATGCAATTTAATGTCAAAGTTATAACAAAACAATTTGTATACATATATAAATAGCCCACCCTGTCTGTTAATCATATGTCAATGCTAAACTGACTCAATGTGTTAATGATAGCAGGGTAAAAAATATCAGCATGTAAAAGCAACAGTATGTATGCGACGTGTTCTTTATTACAGATTTACAGCTAGGTAGCTGTAGCTTTATCAGAGCTAATCTTACCTTCCTTGGACTGGAGCTGTATTCATGCTTTCAGTTCTCCGTGTCTCTTACTGCCCACAATGTCAAATGTGCTCTCAACAAACAAACGTTGAAAGTAATGACGTAATAAAAGTTAAACCCGGGTGAAGTTTGGAGATGATGCACCGATGGGAAAAAATAAGTTATTCGGTGAATGAATGTACTGTATTTCACTACGAGTTGACGTTTAACAAAGAAAGGGGTTTTTTAAATTGTTGGATTGTCTTTCTGGCTTAAAGAATCTACATTTAAAATACTTTATATAAATATATATACGACAAAACACCGCTACGGTAGGTTTTATTTCTATTCACCTTACCTAGAAGACGGTACCCTTTTGGTGAAGGACGGTGCACCACATAATGGTTCCGGTAAGAAACACCTAACAGTAGTTTAGCCGTTCCGCCTCAACACAATGCAACGCTAAAGTCAGTTGTGAAAGATGCACTGTCTGACTTCCAAAATCACAATTTACAAATAATGCAATGGTATTACACATTCAAAATATGTACAATAATTGAAAATCTAGTCTCCCAACGTTATTAAAATGTTACATTAATATTTATTTCTCTTTGTGTAATATTTTAAGTGTGCATTTTTCAGTTTAAGAGGTTTTAATAATTTTATATAATAAATAGAATTGAACAATTCAGTCTGTCTCAATTTGTGCATACTGTCAAGATCAACTCCTATTATTGAAAAGCTGCAGATGCATTGGGAAGGTACTCTTCAGGAGGGAGATGGGAGGGGTGAGTATTGCATACATGCAGCCACCACACAGAAACACATTTGGCTTTACATCACGTGTCGGCGTGCCAACTAGCTTGGCATCACTGTGCAAGTGGGCACATTCAGCCGCCAGCTGGCAGTCGAGGGCCTCCGATAAGAGAACGGTACAGACATGGCACACGTTCAAGAAGTTTTCACTTCCCTCACAAACCCCCTACGCTGCAAACGATGATGGCATGTTCCTAATGAATGTGGAGCCTTTGTATCAGAGAACTCCCCTCCGCTCTCAGGAATAGTATCGTCAACGACCATCCGTTCCGATTTGCGAGGAAACGCTGTTCAAAGGGATGCTATGCGTCCCCAGTAATAACAGCGTTTCTAGAAAACCCGCTATTTGTCATGATTTGAACACTTGGGCATTTTTTTTTTTTTACAGAGAAGCAGGTGACAAATTTTCCAAGGATACAACGCAAAATGCCGCCTCCTGTCGACAAACGACCAACGCTTTGGGATTTGTGTCCTGGAAGTCAGCCATGTTTTTTGTGGGAACTGAAATCGCGGACGTCAAGAGGCTTGTCTACAACAGCAGGTGGGATGACGGAAGAATGGTGGAAAATTAGGGGCAGGGTTTATATAACGTGTTTGTGGGTAGACGAGAAACAATGCTGTAAGGAGCGGTGGTAACGGTTAAAGGGACATGATAGCACCAAGCTGCAATGGCCTGCTGCCAACACGTCATTTGGTGAGGACCACCTGAAACGATCTTGCCGCCGACGGGCAGTATGGCGACAAGCAGGTGCCAGCTTCTATCTTGGCAAAGGGCTGAATCTGAGGAAAAGAGAAGACCCCCTGCAGACCGGTAAGAGAGGCAGGGATGGCACCGTGAACCGTGGGGACTACCCGAGCATGTGTCAGGTTGGCATCAGCGTGAGAATGTCTTGGCAAGCTTATCGTTCTCTCCCCTCCCAGCCAGCTCTCACAACAAACACACTGTTGCCCTGCTTGGAACACATGGTACATCAGCAACGGCATCTGGCCGTGCTGACTCCCGGCAGCTGCGCTTCGCCTTCGCCAGTTGGGAGTCTTGGCACCGCCACTTCATCTACTACCTGTGGCTCCTCCAGGGTAAAAAAAAAAAAAAAAGCGAGCGATGAATTGTTCCCAAACTGCAGCTGCAAACTTGACTTTAATCCAAGGGATTCCGTGTTAACACGTGACGGCCTCACCGAGCACGTGTCATCTACGTCCCGACGCATGCCCGACAACACGGTGTGTCGTGCGATGGTGCACTTGAGGTGAAAGATGCAAGAGGTACGTTATGACTGAATCAGGCGGGATGAAACATCAGCAGGGAGCTCCTGAAGCAATTTCTGGATTAATGCGAGCTTCTGAAGCACAGTAACAACATACTGTAGGAATGTAACCCCTGGAAAGGACAGGCGCTGTGTTTTCAGCTCTTCATCATCTAGCTTGGACCCGACACTTTATGCCAGGAAACGTTGAACGGTCACATGGCAAATAAGCCAAGGATCGCTCTGAAAGGGACGCTGAACAAATGGGTGACCTCTCAACTCCTCGATTATTGCTTTGCTAATGAGGGTTTTGACAGTCAAGGACATTTACCTAGGATGCATTTTAGCTTCGACACCATGAATTGCTGAAAACGAGGGAGGCGGCATTGTCTGAGGATGACCTCCACTTACAGAGGAGAAATGCCAGCAGCACCTTTGGGAGACGTTTCCAAAGAGAGGCCATTTGTGGTGTCTTGATTTGAAAAGACTTAATTGAAGGGTAACGGGCAGCTTTATATAATGTGACTTTACTTTTTTCACATTTATGTTGAGTTCAGCTGTGTGATACATAACTCCTCTGCATCTTTGCAGGAAAGTGTTGTCAAAACGTCATGTTCGAAATTGTTCAGTTTTGGTAGCATCAATTGAACAGTTTGAATGTCAATCATATGCACCGTCAAAGGTAGTAATCTCCTCCAAGCGCCTGGAATTTTCAGTCACGATTCATGAATTATTTAGTCAAACATTTTTTCAACAATGGACTCTACAGTATTTTGGAAAAGTGAATGATTGCAATCCTTGACATTATTTTTTTTTTTATTCTTCTGCAATTTAGAATTAAACAACACAATCTGAAGTGTGACAGCAAATACAATCTGGCCGTCTGTTCTCACATTTTTCGGAGGGTGTAAGACCTTTGACAATGACCCAGTGGGGTTTTTTTTCCTCCATCTGTGCCTGCCTGACCCATTTTAGCCATCGGCCGCATCCAACTGTTCCATGTTCTGAACATATGTGTGGTGGCGGGGGGATAAGCGGAGCGCCGCCGTGCGGGACCTGCAGACGCACACCGTGGATGTGACACTGGACCCCGATCTCCTGTCTGTCTGCTTCCCGCCACATATGTCCTCAAAGCTGGCACAGAAGATTCGCACATCGGTCATCGGACAAAATGTTACTTCTCTGTTTGCGTCCTTATTTTATTAGGTATGATGTGTGGTTCAGTGCATTTTCTTTTTTGGTTTTTCTCAGTTGACCTCTTCATTTTTACAGTTTCTTCCTATCTGCCTAGAATGTTGTGATTTCTCGATTTGGCAAAGAGACTGGCTACGTTATGAGTTTTACCCAGCAAGAGAAGACAAGGGAAACCAGAGGACGTATTGGGGGGGTTTTCCAAGCGGCCCATGTTGGCAGATGAGGTGGTATCACTGCGCAGAGCTGGAACCCACTGGGGACGGTGGGGTGTGAGGCACATATGGGCTAGCAGGCTGCTGATGAGCTGCTTAAACAAGCCTCTCATTGTGGCCTTAGAGAGCAAGAGAGAGATATCTTTGCCAGAGGATTTGAAGTGGCTTTAGACTGTGGGTCTGAATTGTTTGGGTTGGCTCGGGATGTTGGATTCAAACAGCTTGGACAGCAGATATGTTTGCCTACAGGTTTTTCTCCCAGATTACAATCAAATCTTAAAAACGAGCCACTCAGTACTTTCTAAATACAGTTTACTTGCCTGCAACTTGTTATTCTAATTTACTCAGCCTGTGAATAACACCGGTAGTCAAATGGACCAAATAAAGTTGATTCAACTATAGTCTTAAGGTAACTCACCCTAAATAAATGCTGTCCGACTTCCTGGCCTGGCTCTAATATGCTTCAGAATTTCTTGATGGCTTTCCATTAAAGCCTTATTGATTTGCTCCCTTTTAACTCCCACGCAAGGAAATGGAAACTATTCTGCCAGGCCGATGATCGGGACTTTCACTCTTGGAGGCAAAGTCAACACTGCCAAGCGTCCAGCATAGAAAAGCACGAACCTACCGTAGTTCATGGAACATCTTCTCTGAATCTGCTGACTAAAAACCTAACGAGGGAGTGTTCTTTCGCTGCAGCATCATAAAAGAGCGTGACATCCGTACAGTGCTGTGCAATGTTAAGTTCATTTCAAAAAATAGTGGCCAATAAAACCTGGCACTCACTAAAACAGATCGTCTGGCTTAGATTCTAAAAAACCTTCATACACTCTAAATTTAAGTACAAATTCCCTCCATTTTGAAAACTTATATAAAGTAACCGTAAAGTAAAGAGTAGAGTGATGGTGATGAAATAGTGTGAAAGTTATAACATTCATTCATTCATTCATTTTCTATACCGCTTATCCTCATTAGGGTCGCGGGGATGCTGGAGCCTATCCCAGCTGGCTTTGGGCGGGAGGCGGGGTACACCCTGGACCGGTCGCCAGCCAATCGCAGGGCACATATAGACAAACAAACATTCACACTCTAATGGACAATTTAGAGCGGCCAATGAAGCTAACATGCATGTTTTTGGATTGTGGGAGGAAACTGGGGTACCCGGAGAAAACCCACACACGCACGGGGAGAACATGTAAACTCCACACAGAGATGCCCAACGGAGATTCCAACCCTGAACCTCCGGACTGTGAGGCCGACGTGCTACCCACTCAGCCACCGTGCGGCCAGTTATTACATATCAAATGAAATGGTCAGTTTTATAGAAGCTGCTTTTATTCCTAATTGACAATGAAAAACAGGAGTGTAATTAAATGTGATGTGTACACGAGGTTCATAGTAACGACATTTCTCGGAAATATGTAAATCAACCATGCATGGAATGATTCTGGCAAACACAAACATTTCAAACAGGAATGACATCTTTACTTCTGACAATTTGAATTGCAATTCCACTAGATTTTTGCAACCTCCATCCGAGTTTTTTGCACAAGCGTGGTAGACACTCCACAGCCACTTTTCTTGCTCCAGTAACCCCCCACCTCCCACCTCAACTCCCTCCTGTCGCCAAACACACCCACACACACACACACAGACAGGCACCCACAAACGCACTCCTGCCACTGCCAGGCTGTTTGGGTACTGTGTTGTTCTCTTAGAGACAATGCCATATGCTGTCTAGCCTCCCAAGATTGAGAGAAGCCTGCTCACCCTACTGCGGTCCAAAATGATGTACGTATATGTGTGTGTGGGTGTTTGTTTTACTCTATGCTTAGTGTCCAAAATACAGTTGCTGATATATATCATCATATATAAATTAATCCTTTTCATATTCATATCGAGCGGAGTGCCTTACTCACTGTCTCAAAGGAGAACAGGAGAGAGCTGCAGCCTGAGCAAGAAGTGGAAACAAAAAATTGTTTCTGCACAATGACGGACCTTGCTTCGAGAGGACCCCCATCAGTGCCGTGTCACATCTGAAGATGAAACAAGATAACAATGATGATAGAAAATGGAGGAAATAACTTTTGTTAAGAGGCGAAAATGTGTGACTCACAAGGCCCTTCATTTTCTGCTCTCTATCTTGTGCACGGCGGAAAAACACAGTCATATTGGATTTAGAATGCTTGGGGTTCCTTTGCTCAAGAGTCCTGTGGAAACTAGGGAGCAAAACGGTGTTTGTGCATTGGTTTGAGAGGTAAAGGGTGCGTGTTCAGAATTGATCTCGTCTATGTGTTCATTACTGCTTTGCATATGAGGCTGAGATCTTGGTTACTGCTCTAAATCGCAGGAAGGATTGTTAGACACGCGTGTTATTAATTTTTTTCAGGGTCCCCGCGGCGTCTGTATGAATCTTAATGCTGCTGACTGGGCTGCAGCTTTATCGACTTTCTTTAAAATATGAAGAAGCTTTGCTGGAAGCGCCTAAAGTCATTAGCTGAAGAGTAGGCACAAATCCTTCACCGAGCTCGCTTCGGCTTCGCCATGTTAAATGTGCTCTTAAAATATTCATAATCATACTCTTGGCTGCACGCACAGACACACTCGCACTCTCATACGCACACATGCACTTGCACACAGACAATGCTCCGGGGACAGAAGGAGATCAATATTAAAATATATTCCTGTACTGGTGTGCTGTTAATTAGCTGCGGTTTCTTTTTAAACCATGAAGTTTGCCGACAGATTAACAGTATCTTTTTGTGCAACACCATAATATTTACCTCAGCTTCATCTGTGCAAACACAGAGGGAATGTATGTAAATGGTTGTTGACATATGCAAATAAAAAGAGAGCAGATTGGCGCAGATTCTTTCGAGTATCAAATATTGACCACTAAAAAAGCAATTGTTTATAACTTGTATGTCTGGAATACGGTTTTCGGAATGAGGATTTCCCTTGAATGATTTCATGGCTGTCCTTAAGTCCACGATTGATGAGATTTTCTTTAGTAAAACAAAGATTTGAAGAATAATAGTGACGTGTGAACCACTGTCAAACGTACATCCATGTGCCTCCTGTGAATCGTATTTGTCGCAGCGCAAACAAGCGACTTGTTAGGTGAACTACGGCGGTATAAAGAAGAAGAGGGCAGACAGGTTTCTATTATTGTGGCTATTTAGCCGCATGGCTTTGTTCGTTTGTTTATTTCCAGCCACACAAAATACACAGGACAGACCATAACGAACATACACCTATGGGAAGAAGACAAGCTTGTCTACTCCCACCCCCTTATTCCTAATACTAAAGGCTGTTATGTTAA
The DNA here is from genome assembly GCA_024372805.1 of Oostethus manadensis. NCBI lineage: Eukaryota > Metazoa > Chordata > Actinopteri > Syngnathiformes > Syngnathidae > Oostethus > Oostethus manadensis. The sequence continues at coordinate 1,043,157 of QODF01000196.1, forward strand.
TGCAATATGCAGTAATACATGAACAAGATATCACACATGTACAATATACACTAGTATTAATGTGTTATACCTTGTACAGCTTGTGACATTACTCATTATTATACCATCATCACATATCAACATAACATGTATTAAAGATAATTCCTGGGTTTACTATACAGTAAATATACAGTATATGTACACATACCTATGCATACATATATATACACACATACACACATACAATTATTTTGCATACAAGAGATATTTCATTCAAAGATATAATAGTAATTAGTGTTGATGGTAATAATAATTACTTCGGATAGCATGCGTCCTGCATGAAGAGAAGCCAAGGACTTTGTGGAAGTGTTGCCAGAGAGGGACTGCGCTCTAGCAACACCAACGCTCCTGGCCAAGTGTCCTATGCTGTGCATTAAAAAGACAAGATTTCGGAGGTCAGTTGCTAGGAGATGGATGATCTCCTGCAACCGAGTCTCCACTTGTCTGCCCTAATCTGGGGATGTTATTGCATGTTTCCTATGCTGTGCATTAAAAAGACAAGATTTCGGAGGTCAGTTGCTAGGAGATGGACGATCTCCTGCAACCGAGTCTCCACTTGTCTGCCCTAATCTGGGGATGTTATGGCATGTTTCCTATGCTGTGTATTAAAAGAGACAAGATTTTGGAGGTCTGCTGCGAGAAGGTGGATGATCTCCTGCAGCCGAGCCTCCAGTTGTCTGACCTACTCTGATGAAATGTGTTCTGTGAGTGTCCTATGCTCTCCATTAAAAGAGACAAGATTTTGGAGGTCTGCTGCGAGAAGGTTGATCATCTCCTACAGCCGAACCCCCACTTGTCTGCCCCGATCTGCTTATTTTATTGTATGAGAAAAAAAACCAGAAAAGACAACATAGAACTGACATTATGTATATCTTTCATGTGATCAATTATTACCATCATCGCCTTTACTTTCTGTTTAAGATCAATTTAGTCTATAAACCTGAAATCAGGATTTATAATGTTATGTATGAATATAATAGTGATAATAATAATGGTAATGGCCATAATCAAGCAAGTAAATGATGATTCTAATAGGACATCATATACAAGCAATACATGTAATATACACGTGTGATATGTATAGTATGTATATGCAATGACCGTATTACATAATTGTTGGAATTTCCATGCCAATGGTAAATAAATAATCATAGAGTTATACCTCGTACATACCTCAAAGAGATTAATAGACAACCTGTTATCTTGGCCTTACATAGTTATGAGTGTTGACCGTTCTATTGTAACGATATCCAATAGTAAACACAAGGTAACGTTCAAGTACCTCTTTCCTCATTCATGTACTGAGACAGGACCGTTTCTTTGTATTTGATTTAAATAGACGAATATTTGGACATTGCTTGAGCTGTAACCCCCAATCTGTTCCAAAGTTTGACGCCACACACACACACACACACACACACACACTTTTCCTGGTGCTTCTCACTGCTTGGATTTTCAAGTTACCACATCCCCTCAGTTTATAAGCCCCTTCTCTCTGTGTAAAAAACTTTTGAATGTTAGTAAGAAGTTTATGTTTATTGACTTTATATGGAAGCTGTGCAGTATAAAAATAAACCAAGTCAAAGAACTTCAACAATTTTTGCTTTCTTACACTGTCGATGTCCTCGTGAAGCTGCTGACCCTCTTTCATTGCATGCACATATCCCAGATATGCAACACACGAGCTGATGGTTACCAGACCAAAGGCCATCACTGGTTTCTTAGTCTTCTGAGCCGAGGACGCTTGAGAGGGGGAATTTCCTTTCAGTATGATGCAATGCTGCACAGTGCATTGTTGCAAACCAGTGCAAACAAGTGTCAATCTAAACGGAGCATTATAATGTCTGTAAACGCAACATTTGTATTGAATCACAATAAACTGTGCCGCTAGTCTATTGTTGTGGCCAGCGAGCGTCATGCAAGACACAAAACACTTACCGCGGTCGAGTCTGTAACCAATAACTGCGATAAACGAGCAATCGCGGTGGTCAAAACAAATTACAATACATTATTTTTTACTAGGGCTGTCAGTCGGATAAAACATTTTTAATGACATAACGATTAATGGCGTTTTGTCCATATAAAAGATTTTTTTCATTAATATGTGTACCTTTTGAAAACTCATTTTAAATTTTTTATACACATTTCACCATGAGACTAGATCATGTCTCCTTTATGCACATTTCTGTTCATTAAACATTCACTTTTTGTAAACAGACAAACACAAAATAAAGCTCAATGTATAAGAAACACAATGCATCATGTCCACACCGGTAACTGTCCATCACTGAAATATATCTTTCAAGCAAATAATCTCACAAAATATAATTGTGACTAATATTCATTTTCTATGCCGCTTGTCCTCATTAGGGTCACGGGGAGGCTGGAGCCTATCCCAGCTGGCTTTTGGGCAGGAGGCGGGGTACACCCTGGACTGGTCGCCAGTCAATCGCAGGGCACATATAGACAAACAAACATTCACACTCTAATGGACAATTTAGAGCGGCCAATGAAGCTAACATGCATGTTTTTGGAATGTGGGAGGAAAACGGAGTACCCGGAGAAAACCCACACACGCACGGGGAGAACATGCAAACTCCGCACAGAGATGCCCAACGGAGATTCGAACCCTGAACCTCCTGACTGTGAGGCCGACGCGCTACCCCGTCAGCCACCGTGCGGCAATACGTGACTAATATTGCAAATAAATATTTACAAAACCGCATGGTGTATGAGTGGGTAGCATGCTGGCCTCACAGTCAGGAAATCAGGGTTCGAATCTCCGTTGGGCATCTCTGTGTGCAGTTTGCATGTTCTCCCTGATTCTATCAACTTTTTACAAAGACAGTAGTTCAAGCACAAACACTAATAAATCGTTAAGAAAAATTAATGTAATACCGCAAATAATCTCACCGAGCACTTAGTGTGTACTCGCTCACATACTAAGATGACACAAGCCCTCCAAGTAGCTGTCTTTGGTTATGCCTGCCAGTAAGATGGCGCTTGCAAGTGTGTTGTCTACTTGCAAAAACTTGGGTAAAATTTGGGGATCCGTATGTGGTGAGTACCGCCTCGGTACGAATTTGGGAGCACGCAGACATGACGTAACGCATTTAGTGCAGGCGGAACTTTTGCCGTGTGCGGGTTTGGTCGAGGCTACGGATTCACCCCTAGTACGGGTGGCGCGCGTGCTGCAACGTGCGCGCTGACTCGGCAAGTCTTTCAAATTGTTCCAACGGCCACTTGCTCTACGGACGGCTCACTTGTCACGTGCGTGCCGCTCCCCGCATGGTAAGTGCGTCGTTTGTGCTTACCAAAAGCTCAACGCGGGGTTCATATTTAAATAGCCTAGATTGCATCGTGATCACGGCAGTTGGGGAGATTACGGGGATGAAAAAGCGGGTTTTCCCGGAAACGGAGGCGGAAATACTGGAATGAGCAACAGCACATCAGATGAATTAGAAAGCGGGGTCAACTGAAGCAAAACTAAAAAAAAAAAAAAAGAATATTGAATATCAGGGCACACATTTTCATTTCCAGTCAGCATGTTTCTACATTTTTCCTAATTTACAGCACATTTTGGATTTCATATAAGCTCAGCAAAATCAAAAATTCAATCGCAAGGCATTTTGAACCGTATAGAATTATTTAATTGACAACTTGATGTTTGTTATAATTACTTTTAATCACGAATAATATTACCGTGATTATAAAATAAACTGTTGAAGTGGTCAAGCAAGCAATCATTGTGTTTTCCATGCATCTTTCGGTCGGGATACTATCGACTTTATGATGATGAAATCCTCATAAACAACTCGTAACCCCTTTTTAGCTCGCAGTTCGAAGCAAAAAAAATCAGCTGAAAAATGACTCGTCTCTAATTAGTGCACAGGACGTGCACATGTAGAAAAAAATGTGTGTAAAAAACATATATATTTTCGTTAAATTGTTTTAATCAAATTAACCTTGCCAGCCCTATTTTTTTTTAAATAGTTCAGTTTCAACCATTAACGGAGAAGCATGTCCTTTTGAAAATCCTATTTTGTATGCCCATTGATCAACGGACTGCTGCCACCATCCATGCATCCCTTTTCTATGCCGCTTATCCTTGTTGTGATCATAAAGGTTGAAACACTGAAATCACCCAATATATGGCATTTGTCACTCAACCTGAAGTTTGCACAGTGTAAAAATCCAGTCATTTATGATTTTGCTTGAAATTTTACAACTAGTCTGAGACTAGATTCACATTTATTAACATTTCTCTGACACATGACACATGACAGGACACATGCGCTTTTTGTTTGATTTATTAGTGTCAATACTTTATGAGCGTGCAGTAATCACTTGTTTATCTCAGTTTAAGGCCCGGCGGTGATAAGTGAATTTCTGCAAAGAAATGAATTACGGCATAGGAAACCTGTTTATAATCGCCTCAATAATGTTTTAAACATGATTACAGCCGTGACAATCGATACTCATTCGCTACTTGTGCGTGTATCAACATAATATCAGACCCCGATTTGGTCATGTCATATTTTCGGACAGGTTTTCTCTGACAAGTGATCGCCTCACACTTTTGGTTTGACCTGTAAAAAGTGAAATGATCATTACGGGGAACATGACCTACGTGCATGGTGCTATTCTTAGCAGAGGGGAAGTGGAACGGGGGTTAAGTTACAGCCCATCGAGGGGTGCTTGAGACAGGTGCTGAGGCAGAGGCCGGGCCAAAGTAATCACGTTGCCGCAGACTGTGAGAGGCTGCCTAATTGACGCCTGTTTGTGCGGCACGCCGCAGGACAATGGATCAGTGCTGGCAGATGTATCTGGATGGCATATGATATCAACACAAAAGCCCGGAGAACAATGCCATATGAACAATGAAGCCAAGGAAGCCCACTTGTATGTCCAAAAAGGCGGAAATGGTAGGAGAGAAAGTCAAGCGATTTTCAGACATCCCTAATCTTCAGACATGAATGATTGGAAATAGACGTAACTTATCATTATAAAGTCAAGGAGGATCCACCTACAGGGACTCAACTTGAGTGTTACATAAGCACCACTAGAATCACTCAGGGCTGCAAAGCATGGCCTTTCAAGTCTAACCACGTTCTTATTTCATCAGGCAAGGAAATTAAATTCGTGTTTGTTTATTTAGGATAACCAGCAAATGTTACTGTAGGTAAGATGTCAAGTACAGTGGAACCCCGGGATACAAACGCCGCGGAATACGAAAAATCCGAGATACTATTTAACAATACACTCACTGTATTTTTAATCACTCTTGTCGCACAAATCCATCAAAGTCTGCATCTGATTCGAACCGCCGGGCAATTTCGCCGTCACACATGGCGGGTTCCCCGTCATCATTGTCGGCCGTCAGTCTCGTTGTCAGTCGGCGGTTCAGCAAGGATGCCGGCTTTCGTGAAAGCTCGGACAAGAGTTAAAGCGGATACCTTAGCCCAGACATCCACATTCCCTTCACATATGATGTCGTAACTCTCCCGACGCTCGGCAAAAATGTTGTTTTGCAGCGTACCGGTAGTATACCTACAGGAAGCATGGCGGAGGTAAGTGTACGTATGACGTAATGTTATCTGATTGGTTTATCGTTGCCAGTTTAAATACCGTACTGCACTTTGCTGCGTATCTAAAGGTAAGAAACTTTTAGAATTTTGACTCTATAAACATTCTATTTCAGGTTTTATTATTACATTACATTTGTATTACAATACTCGTTATTTATACAGTCAATGAAGGTTGATTCCGGGTCAGTGGAAAGAATTAGCCAATTTACATGTTAAATGTTGTTCGGGTTACAAAAAAATTCAACTTACAAAAATCCTTTTGGAACGAATGAATTTCGTATCCCGGGGTTCCACTGTAGTAGGCAACATCCCTGGATACTCTCTTACAGTATGCGCCCAGTGACACACAAAATACAGAAATCATGGATGTTTAAATCTAAAACTCACAACTAATTTCATCTTCTTGTTTAATACAAAATAAAGGTGCTTGATATTGGCTTTCTCACTGAGTCTCCAGCCAGAGGTGCCATACACTTGGAAAAAGTTGTGACAGTTCCAGAGGCCCCCCATTGACAAGAAACCCCACAAAATTAAAAGAAAATTAAAGAAGGGCGGGTGGGTGATTGGGGTCCAATGTGATTTTAGGTTCCGCCAGAATTCTTAGCGGTATCTCTATGTTCAGCACTTCCTTTCCAATATCGATATCGACCAATAGGATACAGGCAGCAGCCCTTCCCTCAAACTGATGTCAGGTTATCTTTGGTAATGGATGAACACATTATGTTTCGTTGACTGTGATGCCATTGGATGTAGTTCATAATAAAAAATGCTAGTGCAAAATACTAATAAATCTAATTATAGAAAAGTGCAACATTCCTTCCAAACACTTTGTCATGGAGCAACATTCCCACAAACGTCCTGGAAACATGGGCATCAAGCATGCCCAAACTAATTTTGGAGGTGATGAACAAGAATGGTGCAGCTACTCATTTAGAAATTATTTTTATACATTTTATTTTAGGCGGTTTTCAGTTTTTTGGGGGGGGGCTTTTAGCCTTTGTCTAAAACATTTGTATCAAATGATGCCTATCTTATTTCAGTTGACTGTCTGGTCTCACTCTAATTTCTGCTTTTTCCAAACTTAGAACCTCCTCAGATCCAACAGTGCAAAATAGAAATTGTGGTACACTGCACTTGTACTTCCCACAATGCACCACATTTGCATCTGCTACTTGTTGCTAGGCCAAAAGCTCAAGCCAGAGGGTCCTTTATTTAACATAGACAGTACCTACTAATAATACAAATAATACAATTGTACACATTAGGTAGCAATGTTTCAGACTTGCTTGGAAGGCTCATTCATGCATTCATTTTCTATGCCGCTTATCCTCATTAGGGTCGCGGGTATGCTGGAGCCTATCCCAGCAGACTTTGGGCGAGAGGCGGGGTACACCCTGGACCGGTCGCCAGTCAATCGCAGTGGAAGGCTCACCACTGAATTAATTATTCTTAATGAACCTAAAAAGAAAACGTAGTGTATGTATTATTGCATTATCTCTCCCGTCTTATGTGTATTAAGTGTTAATTGTGTTTACGTTTGTTATAACATTATTGCATAGTAATAATAATAACAATTTTGCTGGAAATGCAAAGCATCTATCTATTCATCTGTTTCTCTATCTTTCTATCTAAATGCAAGCCAAGGAGGATGCTTAAAGGATTTTTTATTTGGCGTGAACGTTTGAATGACGAGAGGCTTGGACCTGGTCAACTGGTTCACATTGATCTGCGTGCAGGATAATGATGGTCTTTATGGCTACGTTGCGGTTAGACAAGCAAGCAGGAAAACTACTTACTCCAGCCCGCTGTTATCACCGAATCAATCCATTAGGTGTGTGTTGAGACTGCGGTCACCCTCGACAACACGCAGTGATTGTGTATGGCTGCAAATTGAATGATTCAATATGCAATTCAGTTACGAGCAGCACGTTAAAACCCAACGCGTGATGGATGTGTTCTTCCGGCCACAGTGCATTACATCCATATACATTCAATTGAAAATGAGAGCCATGACACGAAGCTACGAGATGTAATTACATGCCGTTTAAAAACAGAAAAGAACCGTGCGTGTGTGTGTGTGTGTGTGTCTGGGAAAGAGGCGACGGTTCGGCTTGGTCCGCTGTCCCCTCTTCCGAAGGACTGTGAAATCAGAAATTAAACGCTCTGCTGTTGTGGAGAAAGTCAGCCAGATACATCTTCCTCTCTCGTAATTGTTTGTTTATTGGACTCTTTTCAAAAGCAGTACTGAGAGGGAGTCTCTTGGCTGTGGGAGGAAGGTCACATGTCAATTAGTGTGGAGGGGAGGTAAAGCCAGCAAGTAAAGAGAGAGAGAGACTGGTGTAACAAGAGCACACCCGTCAACTAGGTCGCAGGAAATATGCTCAGTGTGTATTCCGTTGCGTCTATTCTCCTGATATGCGACCATATGTGATGTCCATATGAGGCGGCAGATACAGATGACTTGAGCGACAATGAACAGGTCCTGGCATGGTGGCAGGGCCACAGGGGTCGTGACCTGAGTGACCTTTTTTTTCTACCCCTTTAGCCCAACTTGCCTTTTTTCCCCTCTCTTCTTCTGTCACATGCACTGCCAGTTTTGTGAGAGGAGGGAACCGTGAGCTGACATGAGCCACATTTTTTGGATGAGTTTAGAGGTACAGCAACCTGTTTACTGTTTGAGTGTTTAACCTAACAATGTGATTTTGCTCTACATTTGGATTCAGGCGAAAATTCCGGTGTTTAATTAACAAAATACGTTCTACACATTTACTGTAATTTATGGTCGGCATTCACTTGGTAAGCAATCAGAGGTGGCGTTCACAGACACCATGTTCATTCATTCATTCATTTTCTATACCGCTTATCCTCATTAGGGTCACACGGGATGCTGGAGCCTATCCCAGCTGGCTTTGGGCGAGAGGCGGGGTACACCCTGGACTGGTCGGCAGTCAATCGCAGGGCACATATAGACAAACAAACATTCACACTCACATTCCTACCGATGGACAATTTAGAGCGGCCAATGAAGCTAACATGCATGTTTTTGGAATGTGGGAGGAAACCGGAGTACCCGGAGAAAACCCACACACGCACGGGGAGAAAATGCAAACTCCACACAGAGATGCCCAACGGAGATTTGAACNATGCAAACTCCACACAGAGATGCCCAACGGAGATTTGAACCGAGGTCTTCCAGATCTCCTGACTGTGTGGCCAATGTGCTAACCACTCATCCACCGTGCGGCAGACACCATGTCATTAAATTGCATTAATTCTGGGGATATTGGCTTTTTTTTTTGTTGCAGATATCAGACATTGTCCAACTCCCAATTTCCAATTCCAATATTCTAAATTGTAAAAGTGCGGGGACGCCAGTGTGCGGAGAGGCGTGCCTTGCCATGACGGGCATGCATTCAAAAAATTGGACCAAAGAACAATCTGTTAAATTGTGGTGATGAGCTGGATAACAGTGGCTCTTGCAAAGTATTACACAATAAATATTTTTTAAGGTTATTTTTTAAAGGTAATTTTTAAAGGTAATTTTAGCAAAAGAAGGTGTGGTGGCAACAGCTGCATTACCGGGATGACCATATTTAATAAACAGGTAAAACAGCAGTTTGCCTCAACAATTGTTCCTATTTAATAGACTAATTGTTGCATACATACATGGAATACTGCACCATTTCAAACCTCTCATAAATAAATCCAGAGACAGATAACTCTGTGACAGCTGCAGGATCTGAGAGCAGGTGATGCAGTGATAGAGGAGACTAATTTAGCCATATACTTGTAGCACTAACGAGACCTCTACCCTACCGCACACACACACACCTGCACGCACACACACGCATTCGCAGTGCAAATCATCTGTTGTGAACCCCGAGCCCCCGCCTTCCTTTCCAGGGTGTGCACTGGTGTGTGTCTGTGTTATATGTATGCATCCACGCACATGTGCCATCTGGACTCACCTAGACACCTGTCAATTAAAAGGTAGACAAGAATGGCAACGGCGTCTGATGAATAATTCAACTTCAGCACCAAGTTCTGCTGAACTTTTGCAGGCAAGGTTGCCACCTTACACGCTTTTCTTATGCCACGCAGACAACATTTCTGCAAACTGCAGAGTTTGTGTCAGTGAACATTTTCCAAGGACTTGAAAAAGATCACCAACCGATGCACGCATGAAGAAGTTTTACAAAATTGCAAGATTGACATCACTTTGATATTTGGCATTGGCACCATCAGTTATATACAGTGTTGGACAAATTACTTTAAAAAAGTGATAAGTTAAATTAATAAGTAAAGATGTTAAACATCTGAAACTAAACCAAAGAACTATGTGATCAACATTTGAGCCATACTACTTAAAATAAGCAAAGAAAATGTAATATTTATTTTAAATGTATACTTAACGTGCATGTTTGACACCAATGTACGTATTAAATGATAACATTCATTCATTCATTCATTTTCTGTACCGCTTATCCTCATTAGGGTCACGGGGATGCTGGAGCCTATCCCAGCTGGCTTTGGGCGAGAGGCGGGGTACACCCTGGACTGGTCGCCAGTCAATCGCAGGGCACATATAGACAAACAAACATTCATACTCACATTCATACCTTTGGACAATTTTTAGTCGCCAATTAACCTAACATGCATGCTTTTGGAATGTGGGAGGAAAGCGGAGTACCCGGAGAAAACCCACACACGCACGGGGAGAACATGCAAACTCCACACAGAGATGCCCAACGGAGATTTGAACCCAGGTCTTCCAGATCTCCTGACTGTGTGGCCAATGTCCTCGCCACCGTGCGGCCCTAAATGATAACATTTACATTTATTACTGGTGGCCCAATATTTGCACAAAAATGTAGATCTCGATATCGGGTTTTTCACTTTGGTGAAAACCAACTTTAAAAACTGCTGTCCGGATGTACATTTTAACATTCAAATGCCCAGGATGACACCCCCGCCCGCTAGCATAATAAGATAAGATGCACTCCCTGAAGATCATGATGTTCTTTGCAAGTGCAACCAGCTTGTCAATCTTGCCCAGTAGTGAATAGAAGGTACCAAAGGCTTGAATCTCCATTTCTCTGCTGGTTGTTTGGCTTTGATCTTTGCCCCGGATCTGCAGCCTTGATACGGCACGGCTAAACAGGCAAGTATTTTTCGGGTGTTTTACAATGTTGTAGAATGTTGTTTACAGCCACGTCGAAACGCTAACAGGAGAAATGTGATGTTACACGTATCGCTATCGGTTGATATCAGAATCAGAAATTGAACGTTGGACAATGTTGTCATATTGGATTTTGGCAAAAAAAAAAAAGCTAACGTTGGACATCCCTGTTTATTAGGTTATGATATTCATGTGTCAAAAATGTACTTCTATTGCATGATCTAGCAAACACAGCAAAGTGTGATCATAAACAAAGTATAAATGTCTCACGCATTAAAAAAAAATGACATTCACAATGAATGCTAATGAGTTGCCATTGTTTGACGCCCTCACCATGGAAATGAGCTCACACTGAGCTGTGATGTGTGCGAAATATGATGGAGGAAACGTGCTGAGTCGGAGAAGCAGCCTTGAGGTACGCCAGCAACAGATACAGATATGTGAAATGAGGAAACAGAGAGGATAAGGCGATGATGCTACCCACTATCTAATACACGAGAGGTTTGCTTTGGATGGCAGATGTTAGACCTTAGTGCCCCACCCCTGACCAGAGCCCACCTGTTTGGCTTAGGCCATCTGGTCAGTGGCTTCTCTACGCCTGTGTGGACCAGAACTGCACACCCACGACATACAGCATGATAGGAAACATCTACAATCCAGTCCCTGGGTGACTGTCTATCCATCCATCCATTTTCTATACCGCTTATCCTCATTAGGGTCACGGGGATGCTGGAGCCTATCCCAGCAGACTTTGGGCGAGAGGCGGGGTACACCCTGGACTGGTCGCCAGTCAATCGCAGGGTGACTGTCTATTTGATTCAAATCAATGTCAACTTTACGGTTTAACACCAAAAGCAATCGAGAGGGTGAGTGTCGTTTGGAAAGTCCCTGTGTGGAGTTTTCATCTTCTCCTCATGCGTTTCAGGCGGCACTCCATCATCCTCCCACATTCCAAAAACAAGTTAGGTTAATTGAAGACTCCAAATTTTCCGTTAGTGTGAATGTGAGTGAGAATTGCGGTTCATCTGTATGTTACTTGTGTTTGGATGGTGACCCGTCCTGGGTGGGACTTATATCAAATATATTGTTCTATATATGTTCTACGTTGTTCACTGGGTGTCTCTAGTAATACAAACACCAGACCTGATTGCCAGGATTTGATTGCAGAATGATCTCACAACAAGGACAATAATAACACCATAGTAATAATAATCATAATCATAACAATAACACAGGCTACTGTTGTGGCTGTAGTCCGGCTAAAACTCAACACTCACTTTTTGTCCACACGTTGACCGCAACACTTATGTCAGCACACATTACCACGAGTCTTGTTTATTGTCCTAAATGGCTTATTTTGTCTTTCCTATATTGGGTAATAATAAGGGTAAAGATGACTATAGAGGTGTTATTTCACTTCTAAAGAGCTCTAACGATGCAAAAAAAACGGTATGAAGGTCATAAACAGGTTTTCTATGAAACTACAAAAATATTGGATTTATAAATTATTTGTTGCAGAAATTCACAGTTGGGTTACTGTACTATTGATAATAAATCAGTATGTATTTATATGTACAAACCATTGTATGCTGCCTATTATAACTTTACAATAGCTTTATAAAATATGCTGAAATAACATCTGCAGCCACATATAGCTTCCTTTAAAGAACTAATATCCGAGTTATGTTTATTCACAGGCCCTCTGGTGGGGGTGTTTGAGAAGCATTGGATTAGGCCAGTGGTTTTCAACCTCTAGGGGGCTGGGCGTTGAGAGTGAGGGCGTGGGACTACCACAGACACGTTTCATTATTACCGGATTTTTCGGGTGGGGAGGCGTAGAAAATATTTTTTATTGCAAAAAAGGTTTGGGAACCACTGGATTATACAAACTTGTTTTTAGATGTTTTGAAGTATAACATGGAAGTTCATGAAAATTCTAAACCAAAATGATCAAAACCTTCAGAACAATGACATAGATAAAAGCCAGTTTTTGGCATTAAACTTTCTCACTTCAGATCTGAGACATGTAAACAGCATCATTCCAACTCCAAATTCAAATCCTGCCATGGCATACAGAAGAAAAGACCAACTACATTCTTGCGCCAGTCGTCTTTATAAGGACACATCTGGGGTCCTCGGGAGAATTTATGTTTGCTAGCAATCCACGGATCTGTTGCAATATGTTTAGCTTTCCGGTGCTGAAAGTTGGCAGTGCTGGAGTCTAGCCCTGGTGACTTGACTGATGACAAGCAGACTACATCCGAAAGTGTCTGCCAGTTAATCGCAGGAAAATCATAAAGACTGCCTTGAGGTAACTAATCTCGCGCCAGCTGCGCAAAAACCAGAACCATATTACCAATGTCGCTATGTTAGGAAATATTGTATCTCCCAAAAGGTTTTTCTGAGGCGGATGCACACGATGACATTGATTTACAACAACTGCTGTGCAAAATATTGGCGTTATGGAATGAGTAGGCCCAGTATTGTATTTAATGAATGGAGAAACACTGTCAAGCCGTGGTGTTCAATACATCTATTTCAAGGTCTAATTTATGAGACCCCATCGCTTCATCTCAGAGGAGCTCTCGAAACAAAATAGATACAAATGAGCTCAAGTGGCAAACAGCCCAGAAATTCATTCATTCATTTTCTATGCCGCTTATCCTCATTAGGGTCGCGGGGATGCTGGAGCCTATCCCAGCTGACTTTGGGCGAGAGGCGGGGTACACCCTGGACTGGTCGCCAGTCAATGGCAGGGCACATACAGACAAACAAACATTCACACTCTAATGGACAATTTAGAGCGGCCAATGAAGCTAACATGCATGTTTTTGGATTGTGGGAGGAAACCGGAGTACCCGGAGAAAACCCACACACGCACGGGGAGAACATGCAAACTCCACACAGAGATGCCCGACGGAGATTTGAACCCAGATCTCCTGACTGTGTGGCCAATGTGCTAACCACTGGACCACCGTGCGGCCCAGCCCAGAAATTACTTGCCAAAACAGTAAGTCAGTGTCAGTATCGCAATAACACCAAAAACCTAAAAAAGTATATTTTTGTGGCGGTCCTGGTGAACATGAATAGAGCTGCTGTCTCATAATAATACCAAAGATGAATATGAAATACAGTACGCGGGTATTCTTGTCTTGGGAGCAGGAGGAACATCTTAAGCAATTTTGACTTTTAACCAAATACATAGAAATAATTCATACCTTCTGTTATTCCGTCTTGACAATTTTTACTCCATAGCTGAGACTACTACTCAATCGGCTTTCAGTCAAGGGGCATTTTAATTTGGCAGCCCCGCAGAGTCATTTGGAACACAGTTCAAATCCCAGTCCAAAGTAAAAGCCGACAGTGAATATCTGCGGTACGATGGAGACTAATATGTCCGAACGGGCCATGGAAGTGGCATGTTCAGATAAATATGTTATAAGTGAGCACAGCGGTGTAACATTAGCCACGTGCACAGAGGACACGTCACGTGACAACAGCGAAAACATTCCAATCCATGTGAATGCTTGCACATAAAACCATTTTCACAACTGACTTGACTTTGAGGTTTGTTATTACGTGTCGGTCGCTGCTCATTTCGCCCGCCAATCTAAAACACTCGCACTCGTGTCATCAAGTGTACTTGTGTTCTTGAACATGCGCATACAGTACACTGCATGTTTTACTCGTCTATTTTGGGGTCACGTTTGACAGGCCACTGAGTGATGTGGCAAGTGACAGTTTGCCGTAAAGCGGGTCACAGTGTAGGCGGCCCTCTGCGCTCATGTACTGGGTATAATTAGGTGCTCATTACCATATCAGTCAATTACCAACAACCATTCTGGCTGCTTTCTCTCAGGAATCCGCCCTTCTGGACACCAGCTCCGAAGGACAGACTTTCCAGGCAGCAGAAGTAATTATTTTTCTTGTCTTTCTGCCTCCTTCCCCTTATTATGACTGCTAGTGGTAAAACAATAGCTTAGGGTTTGTTGTGTTGTGCTGCTGCGGGCACCATCTGTGGTAGTGAGGGGGGAGGCACAACAATAGCCGTCCATATGGTCAGGGCATCAGCAGCCAGCTATATCTGCTCATCAAGTCCTGTCATTGTCATCAGGCTCTGCTGATACACTAGTCCATGTTCATCTGTCACGCACACACACACACACACACGCGCACGTGGGACTGACACAGCAAGAAATGGACCGATGAACTGATTTATGAGGGAAAGATGAGGCTGAACGAGCAGCTGTTTTGTCGAAGCGTACACATCTAAAATTCGCGACGCACACGCGTGCACATTAGACGGGATGACTTTGTGTTGCTTCATCACCGCTCGGTTTGCTTATAGAGGAGGCTGCCGTAACACTCTCTCAAGGGGATGTCAACTTAGCGCTTAGCTTTATCTCTGCCTTGTGCTGATTGGACACTACTAGTTGGGCGACTGTCAAATCTTGTGAACACTTTTCATCTGTAACCCCGAAACGTTCTGCCTCCTCTGCATCAATCCCAATCCCTGGTCATTGATCGATGTCGAGAGCTGGGGGCTCTTTCAGACAAACCCATCTGCCGTCTCGCACCTCCTAATCTGCAGCATACTACACACACGCAAATATATTACTGGTACTAGCCTTTTGTCGCTCCTGGTGTTTTTGTAGACTGCGAGGTACGGGATGATATATCATTGTTAGTGTAGCAACACGATGCCCTTAATTGTCCTTATAATTCACCCAGGAGAGAGGAAAAGACACGGTTGTGCTTTAGTTTAAGTGATGTGCTGCTGGCTGTGGAGACGCTGGCTGGATACGATACACTTTATGCAGAAACCGGAGTAAGCGTGTTCAACTGAAAGAGGACATGGGGACACGGGAAGCACAAAAAA
Source organism: Oostethus manadensis (assembly GCA_024372805.1). Taxonomy (NCBI): domain Eukaryota; kingdom Metazoa; phylum Chordata; class Actinopteri; order Syngnathiformes; family Syngnathidae; genus Oostethus; species Oostethus manadensis. The sequence goes on from QODF01000196.1 coordinate 1,058,842, forward strand.
CTGATTACTTGCAGGAGATAATAAACGATAGAAAGGAACTGATAGAGGGTACGAGAAGGACAAAGCTGAAAGGCACGTGGAAGCTGAGATAACCGGTTATCCCAGCGTCATCTCAGCCTACGTTTATCGAAGTCGGCTTGGCGTGCTATCTTTCCCCCATCGCACAGTCTCACCAAATAACAGAAACCTCGAAAGATAGAATGGTGTATCTGGGACTTCTAATCGGTCTTCAGAATCCATGATGAACATTGCCCGACCTGCTCCTGCTTGTACTGGACCCTGATTTTGCATACAACACGCCAGGATGTAAAAGCGAGGGGAGTACAAACGGGTATAGAACCATGAACGGAGACTCTAAGTATTAACCCACATGTCATGTTAACCCAATGAAATTAAGAGGTTTATACAGCAAATCTGCCCGGTTTTTTGACTGCCTTATACAAGCAGAAAAGCCCGTATGGGATCACTAATACTTAGCAGATCACCAGGGTTGAATATTGTTTATAGGATCAGCTGAACAATAGGCATGGGAGCACTCTTCCCTCTGCCACTGTTTTTGCCTCAGGCTGTGCTGAGATCCTCCCAACCGTCTTGCGCCATCTTTTCTTGCGTCCCTCCAACCTGTCCGCCTTTCCTCTCCAATCTGACACTGTCTTGATTGTTGTTGTTGGACCAATCAGTGCTGTTTGCCCTCTAGTCACCTGGCCTCATAGCACAGCAGTGGGGATTTGGGGATGACAGTTGCCCCTGGCGACGCCAAGACAGACCGTGGCACAAAGTGGGTGATGGGATAGGCGGCGGGAGGGAGGGAGGTGTGTGTGCATGGCTGCTTCAGTCGGTCCCAGTCCTTAGAGACAGCTGGACTCCCTCTCACCTCCTGCCTAGTGGGCTCGGTTCTGCCTTCTACAACCAGGAAGCAAACGTTTGGCCTAGAATATCACCATGTTTGGACCACATCAGCCTGTTCATAGCACCTTCTAGTTCAAGGCCAGGTTATGATAAACATCAACGAATGCCACAAAATATGTCGCTTTGATGAAATCATAAAATGTTTTATTTTGATGTTGTTACAGTGCATGTATGTAAAATACCCCACGGACAAAAATCACAACACCGTAAAACTTGTGTTTGAGAACTTTCATGGAGTGCTGCTCTGTTTTGAATCTTTGATTGTCTCACATTATTTCCTTTTTATATCACATTTCCTGAAAGGTATAATTATGTCGGCCCCCTTGAAATATCCCTGGTGTGTTTGCTCGTGTTCGTGTGGTGCTCAGCACATATAATTTAATTTGAATTCATTACTCCCCCTCCTGTCAGTTAATATATTCATGACTTCCAATTCCCTCAGAGCTGTACCACCACCTGGAGTGTCCTCCCTCATCTGTGTCACTCCTCCCCTTCTCCTCCTCTCGATAAGTCCTACTCCTCACCCCCTCCTGGCCCTGCGGGATCCCTTGGGACCCATGAAGGGGTGTTAGGGCCAGGGTCATGGAGGCTGGGGGGCTCGCTGTCATTAGGGTGCACTGGAATGTGTTAGCAGGAACCAGCTGGGACCAGCAAACTCTGTCTGGGATGGTGCTGCTGGCGTGTGTGTGTGCATGTACTGTTTGTGTGTGCTGGTGGTGCTGGTGCTGACACCTGCAAATATTATTGATGAGACGCCAGATCAGGCTATTGTCGGTAGATGCAGACGCTTTACATCGTAATCATGACTTATTCTTCAGCTTCTGCATGAGTTGATGTTGTATGTTCTCTGCTCAGTTATGATTGACTCTGTCGGAGCAGCATTAATCCAACAAGGTGTGTATTATTGCTGGTATAGTCCGCAGTAGGGGCTGGGTACTGTTGGTTTTTTTACGATACCAGCATTTTAATGATACCTTGTTTTTGGTTCCGGTGCCTAAACTGTACTTTTTTCAATACCCTTCCCATTTTATTTAGCCATACTTAGCGCATTTAACTTTTTCAAAAGGATATCTGGAATTAATTTGCGCACATTTTACGAATCATTCCCGAAGCCGGCAGTGTCCCTCTTCTCGGCACGCAGGTATTCCCGTCTCTCCTGTTGGCTACATAAGTAGGTTTATCTTCTCTGTGTTTTTAAACCCAAAAGACGCCAGAGTTCTTGTAATCATACATGTTCCAGGTCGAATCTCTGCACCGTGTGGAACGGTTCACACTCTACATAGCGTGTGGAATGCCTGGACCATCCCTTGTTCACGCGACTTCACGTGCAGAGAGTGAGCGAATATCTTGTTGGCGCTGCAGCAGGTACAGGATAGAACCTGTGTATTTAATGTGTACATATTAGCAAAAGTACCGAAACTTGATACCGATAGAAAGTTAATTTTTTGGTACCAGCAGGTACCTGAGTTTTTCCGTCGGTACCACGTAGGTACCGTTTAACATTGTGCAGCCCTAGTCAACAGTGGGCTGCCTCTAAAGCAAAATATTAGAAACACCAATCTACGATCTAAGATTGATAGTAATTGAAGTGCTTGTAAACTAAATTAGATGGTGCAATTACCTGTACATGATATTGTGTATGGGTATTGTGTTTTGTTTTGTTTTAACAAAAAAAGACAACATGATGACAATGTGGGTTGAACACTTTGCACCACAAAGTAAAAGTTATTATCTTTTATCAGAAGACATATATATACACATATATACATACATATATATACATACATGTATATATATACACATATATACAGTACATATATGTATATATATATAAATATATACATATATATGGATGTGTGTGTGTGTGTATATGTATATAATATATAAACAACAACAAAATAGTAATGCAAACACATCTCTTTGGTAAAGAGTACTCTTATGCACCACAAGAAATCAATCATTTGGCTTCAATGTGTTCCTCTTCTCCTTTCATATTCTCTATCTTTTATGTAGCACCTTTGTACCAGGCTCTCGACCCACAATGACTGAACGTGTCCCCTCTGTGTGCTAAATATTTCATGGCGGGGAGCAGCTCAGAGTTTGATCTTTGCGGGGTGCCAGTGTTGGAGTTCAAAGACGATGGTGATTCCTCTGACAGGCAGCAAGACAAGGAAGAAGGAGGAGGAGACACCGGGGTTGGTGGGGGGTAAGAAAACAGAAGGGCTGTGCAATGAGGGAAGGCACTGCTCTATGCGCACTTTAAATTCAGCACCACCAATTTCCTGAACAGCTCCCTAGATTTTCAACACGGTAGAGAATGAGAAGTCTGTGCCAGTATTTGTAAAAAAAACCCCACTTTTGCTTAATGCCAATATATTTATAAATACTTATTTACACAGCCTCCTTTATTGTTCAGGGAGAAAGAAGTCGATGTTTACAACGTGCCAGACTGCTCATCTTTTAGTGTATTTGTGCATGCACACATACTGTATTTGCATATGTTTGTCTGTGTGTTACAGGAGGAAGAGGGGGATTCATTATTAATCAGTGCCCTTCCCTTAGTGAGAGAGCTGCTCACACTCCATGGCTTAATGACTGAAAATGAGCCATAATTATGGGCTGTCAGTCTAGCCCCTGGCTCCCCTCTGCTCCACCATCTCAGGGGTCTATGTCCGCCACACCCAAGTATCTATCTATCTATCTATCTATCTATCTATCTATCTATCTATCTATCTATCTATCTATCTATCTATCTATCTATCTATCTATCTATCTATCTATCTATCTATCTATCTATCTATCTATCTATCTATCTATCTATCTATCTATCTATCTATCTATCTATCTATCTATCTATCTATCTATCTATCTATCTATCTATCTATCTATCTATCTATCTATCTATCTATCTATCTATCTATCTATCTATCTATCTATCTATCTATCTATCTATCTATCTATCTATCTATCTATCTATCTATCTATCTATCTATCTATCTATCTATCTATCTATCTATCTATCTATCTATCTATCTATCTATCTATCTATCTATCTATCTATCTATCTATCTATCTATCTATCTATCTATCTATCTATCTATCTATCTATCTATCTATCTATCTATCTATCTATCTATCTATCTATCTATCTATCTATCTATCTATCTATCTATCTATCTATCTATCTATCTATCTATCTATCTATCTATCTATCTATCTATCTATCTATCTATCTATCTATCTATCTATCTATCTATCTATCTATCTATCTATCTATCTATCTATCTATCTATCAATCTATCTATCTATCTATCTATCCATCTATCTATCTATCCATCTATCTATCTAGTTTTATGATACACTGAATGTTTTATAGCTGCGATTGAGACATGTTATCTGTTATTCAGCAGGCGGTGGACAAAAAATCCAAACTATACCAATAGTGAATACTTCTTTTTGTGATGGAACTATAACCGGTAGAAATGGCATCTCTTAAATTTAAATTAAAAATGAAAAAAACCTATAGTTGCTGCAATATCCTGAAAACCCCCCAGAAAGTATTAAGCTGGGATAATATGATTAAATATGCGCACTTCATCCTGGTGTGTAAAAAATACAACATGGACTCACCCCTGCTGCACTGCAGGAATTCATTAAAAAACAAAAGAAAACAAACCCGTAAATCAAAACAGGTCATATATCCTATATTTGATATCTTATTGTATTTACTAGTTCATAACATATACTATTATTTATTTATTCTATTATTTCAACTGTTTTATTCTGTTATTTTTACTGCCCTTTTTTAAAGCCTATTTCTTTTATGTATGTAAACTAAAAAAATGTTGCGTAGGTTCCATCCAAATAAACATATTTATCCATCTATATACTTGTGTATATATAATATGGTTTTCATATATATATATATATATACATACACACAGTATATATATACACATATATATATACTGTGTATGTAAACAGTATACACTGTATAATAGACATTTTTAATGTATTTATTTATAATAATGTTGTTTATTATTATGTCAAAATGTTTGTAGTACTGTGGTAGTGCATGTAGTTCCAGCCAGTGATGATCCTGACACAGAATTGGAAAGAAAAAGCCCAGACATGTATACCGATGGTGTCATTTCTCTTGAGTACGTACATCTGTCTTCAAAGCTGCAGAAAGCGTTCCGTCGCTCTAACTTGATGTTAATGTTGATTTCACCTTTTGTTTTCCTTTCTAATGTTTCCTTGTCTCTCCCTTTCCCTCACCCTCCCTCCCTGCCGCGCTCTGCACTTAAGCTCATCGTTATGCGGCGTGCGGTTTTGTCAGAGCTGATGATGAATTTGTTTATGAGTGGAGAGAGCTGATTTCCCCTGAGTGGTCTTTCTTCCCCCCCATTCTCTCTCTCGATGCTTTTCTTCCTCTCGTTTTCTTTGCATCCTTCCATCTAATCAATCTCTGCTTTCACTTTCCCCACCAGTTTGTTACACTCCTGCAGGCGGTCCATCTTAAGCAGGTGAGGTTACTGACCACTCGACTAAGCGCAGGCAGATGAAACTAAGATTCAAACTTTTCTTGAATGAATTTCTTAAAAGCACAAGAAACGCGTCCTCTGAATCAAATGACTGTTGTCCACCAGTCATATAAATGTCCTTTATTTCCTCCTGGAGCACCAACTCAGAGAAAGGCAGACACGAGGATTGCAACAGTGCCCGAGAAGCTCTCATGCACGAGTAATAAGTTGCTTGTTTAAGTCCTCCACATTTCATACGAGATGTTGCTATTTTGTCGCCACAGACAATAAAAGCCATCATGTCTGACAGGTCCCCCTTCTGGGCCTTTCAATATAGGCATGCTGTTTTGAAATCTGTCTGCGCACAGGCACATATTGCATGCCCATACGCAAGCACAGCAGCACACATGCATGCACACATGAATAACCGTGACGGAGGTGGAGGAAGTGGCAGCAATAATCAATTAATCTTTGCCGTGTTTTTTTTTTTTCTCTCTCGCGGAGAGTGGCAACATATGGTTCTCTGTCAGCCGCTGCTTTTAATTTACTCCTTGCTTCTGCTGTGAAAACACACCGAGATCCCATCTAAATTGCTGATTTGATAGCGAGAGCATAAAGGGACACAGAGGAGGACACGGCAGAGTACACACACACACACACACACACACAAATTGTATAATATGTGTTATCGCAGCACTCAGTCATGTAAGGAGTAAAGCGTTTGCCCATGTTGAATGTTGTTCTGCTGCCTTTCATCGTAATGCTTCTTATCCCTCACCTACAAACGTATAAGCAGTAGTCGTAATTAATTCATAAATACATGATAATGAAAATGTACACCGTACACGTACCACTGTTAAACATCTTTGTTTTTATGCTTCACTGGTCAAGTATTGACATTTTGCATTTTCTTTGTCAGTCCTTGAACGGACCATAGTTGTTGTGAGGCGCAAAAATGATATCTATAAAGACCTGATCCAAATCTTAAGACCAGTTGAAAAATTGCTAGAATTGACTTTTTGCACATTTGGATCTAATGATGTTTTAAGAAGAGCTACAATATCTTGCAAAGGCAAGATGGGGGAGCGTGACAAAAAGCACTTTGAAAAAGTAATTTATTGAAAACAACAATTCAACTGAAATAGCTGATCAAAAGTTTAAGACCATCGCTCAAAAAATGACAAAAAAGTCTCCAAACCAGAACAAAAAATGTTCTCAGTAGGACTCAGTAATGAGTAGATCCACCGTTCTTGTTAATCACTTCAAAAATGTGTTTGGGCATGCTTGATGCGAGTGTAGGAAGCAGGAAGCTAGAGGGAACATTGCTCCAGGTGGTGAAGACGGCTACACGAAAGGGCATCAAGTGTATGGAACTGATGGCCATTTTTATAAACTTCCCTTGCCATCCAACCCCAAATGTTCTCTATGGCATTTTAATCAAAGGAACTTGCAGGATGGTCCAAAACAGTGATGTTATTTTCTCAGAAGAAGTCCTTCGTCAAGCGAGCCTTGTGAACTTCAGCTTTGTCCTGTTGAAGCTGTTACCACACAGATGAGGGCCCTCAGTCATGAGGGATGCCCGCTGCAACATCTGCACGTAACCAGCCGCCGTCAAACATGGGACGTTGACACGGCTGTACATTTTCTACGCCATGACTCCGATTCCATTTGTCGATTGATCATCTTACATTATATATCATTCATTAGTGGCGCGTATTATGCACCTATACATTTAATATTTCAAAATATGTTAGTGTGTTAGTCATATTGAAGAAAGAAGGGGAGGTTTTTGGAGCTGAATCTAATCTAATAAACCAACAAGCACGCTTATTTCAAATGTTGATCCAAAATCAGAAGAGAACTCAATGCCAGTCATGCCAGAGTGGGAGGAGGAGCAAGCAACGTGTCAAAAATAGACATTTTTATGAGCATATTTGCCATTTGATAATGGTCCAGGACCACCACCCCGGGAAATAGTGGGTATCTACTAAGGCATGAAGGCATATTTACTTAATATTCATCCACTTCATAAACCTTGGCTGTAGAATCTATAAAATGCAAATAATAGGCAACATAAATATAGATCCATATGGCATTTAACAACTTTATCACACATTCTGAACTAGTAGCATTGAAAAACAGTGACTGGCGTGTTTGGTGGTTCTCCAAGATTTGGAAACACGTTTTGTTCCAAAATAATAGTTCATCATTAACTAAAGCTGCTGCTTTGTGCCAGCACATGAGTTTGGAACACCAGCAAGAAAAATTAGCAAAAGATTAACATTAAATTGCATGTTAATTAGTCAAATTCAGATAATCTGCCCATTGTCTATGAATTACAATTCATTGGGGGTTTTTTGTGCACAAAATCCAATAGTCTATACTGTATACTCTGTATCTTGAATGATCAACCTTGCAATAAGGACAGCAACACAGTTTTGAGAATTGCTAAAACCTCCAGTCATTTTCTCAAAGTTTTTAACATCTTACATAATGTGTTCAGAAACCAAACATACATACAAGTGTTGTATGTATGTTATTCACAAAGAGCATTCCTCAGACCTACCTAAAATAATTTAGATAATTTAGTACACAATATCCACGGTATCTATTTAGCAGGAAATATTTACGGTAAATGCATTTTGCACAAAAAAAAATACATACAGTACAGGCCAAAAGTTTGGATACATCCTCACATTCCCATTTCAGTCGGACGCTGACACAACACACACACATTGTGCTTCAGATATGCAAAAAACAGGTTTCTGCATTTTACTGGACAGCGCCAATTATATTATTTCATTTATTACATACAGTAATTCATTTTGCCTTGTAATGTTATGCAATTTGTGTAATATGTATGTGTGCTCACATATATATTTGCGCTGTATTTATAGTGCAACATGGGCAATGTTTAATGTGTTTAATATGTTAAGTAGGGAAAAGTTTTGCATAACTTGTAAAGGGTTTATACCCCCGTTAGCTACTTATGCCCTGCGATTGACTGGCGACCAGTCCAGGGTGTACCCCGCCTCTCGCCCAAAGCCAGCTGGGATAGGCTCCAGCATCCCCGTGACCCTAATGAGGATAAGCGGTACAGGAAATGAATGAATGAATAAATAAATACATTTCATGTCAAAATGAGCTTCCTCTCTTTGAATGACCAGCAGCCATCGCTGACTTGCACTGTATGTGAACAAATGGGGGTGTCATCCTGAGCATGTGAACAATAAAATGTACATCTATACAGCATTTATTGAAAATTGGGTTCCATTATAGGGAAAGAAAAACAGATACCGATATTACATTTTTATGCCAATATTGGGCCGACAATATCGGTGGGCCCACATTATCTGACATCCATTTTTAAACAGTCATGAAAAAATAGATGTATATGTACAAACATATACATCTAGCCATCCACTTTTATTGGTGCATGTCCTCATTGGGGTCATGGGTAAGCTGGAGCCTAGACCTGCTGGCTTTGGGAGAGAGGTCAGGTACACCGTGGACATCGCAGGTCAGTCACAAGGCATGTAACAACCAAACAAACAACCGTCCGCACTCATATTTATACCTATAGACAGGCTAGAATCAGCTAACCTAACATGTTATTGGGTGTGGGATGAAGCCATGGTACCTGGAGAAAATGCAAGCACAATGAGAACATGCAAACTGTACACAGAGATGTTTCCAAGTTTCAAACTCGGATCCCTTGACTGTGAGTACATACATCCAACTAAGAACAGTCTTTCAGATGTCGAAGAGCGAGAAACAATTACCTGTTCTCTCCTTTGAATGTTCTGACGGATACTTCAACATCACGGGAGACCGAGACTCAAACTCACAACCATCAGGCTGGGGGACAACCACTTTACCACCTGAACCATGTCACCCCTGCCGATGCGGGCCACAGACATTCGGCTCCGATTAGCTTGGACTCTTTGTCCTTCTTCCAGCAATGTCATGCAATGAACAAGGACGTAGGGGACAATAGCTGACCGGGTTTCATCAGCGGTGATTGCTCTTGGTCCTCAATTCCTCTTTAGGTTGCAGCCCATTGTAGTGGGATGCATGTGTGGCCACCATGCGCTGACTTTCATCCTGCCCAATTGGTATGATTCCATCCACACAAATGTGTCTATTTTGTTGTGAGTTGTGAAAAATGGCGTCACCGATGAAGCTGTGTTCACGTACTGTTAGTGTTTACAGTTTTACAACACGGGTGGATCCCAGTGTGAAATGTGTTTTGTCGCTGGGAATGCGGTTAAAGCTTAGCAATAAAGAGGGGATGAGTTGGAGAAATCACGATCCAAAGATCATGAGAATGCGGTTGAGCAAAAGGCATTTAGTGTGTTTTAGTGGTTTCGGTTTTTACACCGGAATGCCAGTGGCTCCAGATCATGGCTTTAGTTTTTTCCATTTGCTAACGCACTGAAATGACTTGCATAGCACATTTACTTCAAGTGACACACAGACCTGCTCTCGAGTCTCCAGAAATGAAACAAATGTACAGAACACATGTACTCTGAATACAACACAACATTCATTCATTCGTTTTCTATGCCGCTTATCCTCATTAGGGGTGGCGGGGATGCTGGAGCCTATCCCAGCAGACTTTGGGCGAGAGGCGGGGTACACCCTGGACTGGTCGCCGGTCGCAATCGAACATAAAGTCACATGTTTGCCATTTCAAAACACTGCCATTCAAAAAGACATTAAGTAATTGGCCAATACACGCGCCAGCCGACCACTCCACCATGCAAACACATCTGCCGTGCATATGTCGGGGCCTGTTTAGTGCAATAGGAATTCAAAGCGTGTGTGTATCTGCAAATGTGCATGTTAACAATCTGAACAATTCGCTACAAAATGAACTCATTTAGTACGGTGTTATTACAAAGCACACTAAAGAGAGTGCTTTTCATTATGCCCAAATGTGTGTCGTTGGTGTGACAAAAATCTGGAAATATGAATGCAAGGTGCGCTATGTGGTGCACATGTTTGATTTTGATCATGTTATATATAGTTTTGGATACAGTGCGGCATTTTGCGGGATGTACAGCTATTTTTGGTTTATCATGGTGTAGTTGTAGTATTGTATCTTGTTGTAGATAACACGGCATTAGCAAACAAAGATCGACATCAGCCTGTCATCCATTCTCGCAATGATGTTTGTCTGGATTGATATGTGGGGCAGCAAGTCTAACGTGAATTTGCCAAACAGACATGCACTCAGACAATACTGCTAGCTTTGTTTACGTTACATAAAACAACCCTTATGCACAGGCTCTTGTGCACAGGCTGGGGGGCTTGACGTGACAAAAGCTAACTAGTTAGCCTCCAATTTATTTATTTTCAAACCAAGAATGGGTTTGAAACAGAGTGTAAAAGAAAGGCAAAGTACGTAGCCAAATACTTACCACTTCCACACGGAATGGGAGGGGAACGTCCATGCATCCACGGTTTGGTTTATCAGTTTTTCAGCACCACAACTGTTTGTGCTTCTGTGGCCTTTTTGTTAAAATGACACATTTCTGTCATTATGACAATGTGAAATAATTAGTGCAGCTAGATGTGAATAGCTCAAGGTTACACTCCACATACATACAGTAGAGTTCTTTCTAAAGGTGTGTGTGTGAGGGGGCTGGGATGTCATCTATTCTCTGTGCCGTGTTGTGTGGGTGTCAAAAGAGGTAGAGGTGAAGATGGAGAGGTCATCTCCCTGGTAGAGGAGAGGTTAAGGGCATGGTGTATAAATATGAGTGTGTGTTTTCTTTGTGGGATGTGGAGGTCTCAGCTGCAATATAGGAAATGTGTGTGTTTGGACTGATGCTAAGGTGAAAAGTGTGTGTGCATGTGTGAGGTGCGGTGCGCCTGGCAGTGATGGATGAGGTACGCTCATATGGTCTCTCGCCACACATATTATGGTCAAACAGACAATCCATCAGTAGATATTGGACTAGAAGATTCCACTACTCCAACTGGTCCAGTGCGCCGCTGCACACGTGCAGTGTGCTCCGCTCGACACATGAATGATAAAAGCTCTAATGCGTTTTCCAACACCTGTGTTTTCCAACAAAATTCATCTTGTTGTACATTGTTGTAGTACATTACAAGCATACAGCATTCATCAAAACTCCAAAAACTTGAAATGGGGATGCCGAGGTGCGTTAGGAGTGAAATCAATTCAGTAAAACAGATGGTAATTACAATTCAAGAGGAATCATTACGGTTCCTGGGATAGACTAAATAAGGTAGTACATCATGTGGCAAGGCTTTGGTTTACAGTAGAACCCCGATATTAATGATGATTACGTTCTAAGACAACTGGCAAATGGCAACATTTCGTGAGGAACTGAGACGGCCAAAAAAAGGTCTATTTTTGACAGATGGCCGCCACCTTCCACTCCAAACCTTCCTGCTAGTTTCACGTTGATGTTCCCCAATTTTGGTTAGACATTTGCAATAAGAGTGACCGAGCTAATTGTTAGATTAGATTCAGATCCGTAATCCTCCCCATCTCTCTTCAATTGCCATTGCATTGCAGTGCAGATTATGCTGACAACACATAGAAACTGGAAAACTAACACACACGTACATGTACGGGAAGTAATGCAGCCATGAGATATGCCATGAAATGAAGATAATAGACTGTAATCCGTGAATTTCAAGAGAGATTGCATTGAACAAACTGAAGTTGTAAATGTAGGACAGCGTTTATGATGGCGTTCAGCCCAGCAGAGAAGTCCTTGCTGGCCGTGACTGCACACCACTGCATAAATTACATCTTGGTTTTTTACCCTTGAATTGATGGCACGTGCCAGCTTCAGTTCCATTTGTACTTCCAAGAGGTCATGTTGCTTCTGGTCGTTCTTTGCACACGTGTCAGAGCGATGGCAGCTTGGAGACGGCGAAGAAAGAGGCGTAATTGGTTTCCATTTGAATAGAGGAAGATGCATGAGCGTGTCATGGTCAGTTATTGTCTCATAGCAACACGCAGCTCAGTGGACTAAAGTCACTGCAAGAATGCAAATGCCCAAACTGCATTTGGTCTGCATGTGTTAGGCTTCACATGACATGATGTGATGCGACATATGACATATGTCTTGTTATTTACGTTGCTGGTAGTTCACATAGTGTTTGAAAACAACAAAGTGTTGACATTTTCGACCAGCTTGCGGTTTTATACTGTGTACTATGGTACTATGTACCATATTATTCAGCTTTAGACAAATCTAAAGAACATTAATGAAAGTCATTGCTGTTCATTCCATCCATCCATCCATTTTCTATGCCGCTTATCCTCATTAGGGTTGCGGGTATGCTGGAGCCTATCCCAGCTGACTTTGGGCGAGGGGCCGGGTACACCCGGGACCGGTCCCCAGTCACTCACAGGGAAGACAAACAAACATTCACACTCAAATTCATACCAATGGACAATTTAGAGCGGCCAATGAAGCTAACATGCATGTTTTTGGAATGTGGGAGGAAAGCGGAGTACCCGAAAAAAACATGCAAACTCCGCACAGAGATGCCCAACGGAGATTCGAACCCAAGTCTCTGTTCAGTTTACTGAAAAGATAAGTATTATAAAATGGTTTGAAACTATTACCATGTTTGTGCAGCTGTACGTAGATATTGCTTAATGTGTACCCAAACAAGTGCTGCAAAAAATGAAAACATGCAATGCTGCTATAATAACATAATCGCATTAGGTCTTCTTGTGGCATGCAGACCAATGATGAAGGCTGCAGCAGTGCCGGTAGCAGCAAAGATGACCGCTGAGTTGTGCTCAGGTGCACAGTGCTGAAGGCCAATCATCACAAGGTTGGTTCTGCCTAATGAGGGGATCTCCGTGATCTAGCATCCAGGACAGGACACCCTGATCCTCATCCACCGGTGCTCCCAACACTGAGCTCCAGGTGCAATGACACACTTTTGATACGGGCTGATTATTTGGGAGGGAACACATTCGGTTTCTCCAACCCAAAATTACAGCTTGATGTCCCCGTATCTAACGTAACGGTGGGGAAACAATTTAAAATTGATAACTACAACTTTGCTGTGGGAAGGAGCTGACATGATGTCTTGTCATCTGAGGAAAAGTACTCCACTATTTTTTTATCTTGAGCAGTTTTTCACTCCTTCCTTTGTTCTACCATGATATCATTATAAAACAAGCATGGTTGCCATATAGGGGGATAGGTTAGGACAGTTCCAAGGGCGCCCCCCAATTTGATTCTAAGTTTAATCTGTTTATGTTTTTTCAAATATAGTGATAAAACTATCAAAAACTACCTCTTACTTGTTTTGGGCAGTAAAAGTTAAATCCACATTAACGAGAAAGTATACATCCATATGGACCAACCACCCTCCAACATCTGCTAGAAATGGTCCTGCTTTAAAGCACTGACCTGTGACAGTGCCTAGTAGCAAACAAAACACTACGTTGTTGCCTTGTGGAAAATAAAATCAGCTTTGAAATAAGGACTAAGAGAAAGGAAAGAATGGAAGGGAAACTGGGTAGTACTACAAGGGTACACGTTTTATGGAGTTCAAAAAAGACAACATTTCCGGTGGTGGGATGGTACATGCTTTGTGTTGACCGTCTTCTAACTTGATTTAGTCTGCTAATTAGTTATTTTGCACTAATGAGCTGCAAGCGGGACTGTACTGTGGTATTGTCTTGCACGATGCTGGTGCCAGCAACTCATACAGCATTTTGTACAGATAAGTTCATCAATATCGAGGGGGTAGGGGTAGCAGGAGCCTACAGTTACGTCAATTCTATCCTAATTTTAGGGCAGTCAATAACAATGCAATCATTCACTGAATTATCAGGTTTTATACTTAGGATGCAACTTGCATGATGTCGACAATAAAAATAACACTACATTGCAGTGTTTAAACATATTTGGACATATTTACTAACTAAAATGGGAGGGCAAAAAAGGAGTTTAATTAAACCAATAATAATCTCATAATTAAAAGCTCCAGGTTTACAAGCCGAAAGAAACATGTGACTTCCACTAAAACTCACAGGAAAGTCTGACAAATGAATTGATTTCATCTTGCCATATTTGAGTTATTTTCCACTCAGAGATTTTCTACACAAGCTTTCATCACCAACCTTGCCAAAAATGTGCGGCGAAAAGAGCTGGAGTTTTTGTTTTTAAATGCAAATGTCACAAGCTTTCTAAAGATGCAAACCTTGAGACAGCTCAGTGAATGGGATGTCACGCTATTCAGAACGCCGGGTTCTACACAGGAAATGAGTTTACCCGTCAATTATTTTTGATCAAGGATAAACTTTTTTGATATAGCACTTTTCGAGACAGCGTTACTCAGTGCTTATGTTACAGTGCGTATGTTATGGGGAGAAATTGTGCTGTTTCCTCCTCTGTACACAAAACAGCATATAAATCCACATTCCTACATAAGTAGCTAACGGGGGTATAAACCCTTTACAAGTTATGCAAAACTTTTCCCTACTTCACATATTAAACACATTAAACATTGCCCATGTTGCACTATAAATACAGCGCAAATATATATGTGAGCACACATACATATTGCACAAATTGCATAACATTACAAGGCAAAATGAATGACTGTATGTAATAAATGAAATAATATTATTCGGCGCTGTCCAGTAAAATGCAGAAACCTGTTTTTTGCATATGTGTGTGTGTTGTGGTCTGATATAACCACAATACAGCGACCGATTCTTATTATTTTTTTACATAAATGGGAAATCAAACTTACATTCATTCATTCATTTTCTATACCGCTGAAGCCTATCCCAGCTGGCTTTGGGCGGGAGGCGGGGTACACCCTGGACTGGTCGCCAGTCAATGGCAGGGCACATATAGACAAACAAACATTTACACTCTAATGGACAATTTAGAGCGGCCAATGAAGCTAACATGCATGTTTTTGGAATGTGGGAGGAAAGCGGAGTACCCGGAGAAAACCCACACACGCACGGGGAGAACATGCAAACTCCACACAGAGATGCCCAACGGAGATTTGAACCCTGGTCTTCCAGATCTCCTGACTGTGTGGCCAATGTGCTAACCACTCATCCACCGTGCGGCCTCAAACTTACATGATGTACAAAAAAAAAAAAAAGAATCATAGCACTCCTCCAACTTGGTCTTTTTCCCGCCCAAAATACAGCTGAAATAGCGTCTTCACACCATTTATATGTCTACACATTTCCGTCATGTTACCATCCTTTAACCAAGACAAGACACCTGATATGTGGAGAAACTTGTGGTGTTTCCTCCGCTGTTAACAGAGCAATGAGGAAATCTACATGCACAGTTGTGAACTTCACAGCAAGAAAAACAGCGCTTGGCTTTCCCAGAAGTCACTAGATGAGGTCATCCTTAATTTGCATATAATTTACGTATGATGTTGTAAAATGCTGTAGGAAAAAAGCAAAACCTTATAATCCACCTCATCTTACAAACAAAGAGTAGCAATAAACCAATAAAATATAAACACTTTCAATGCATAGAGCTCCACGTCCTTCTCGGAAGCTGACTGCACACTGCCAGCTTGTGACTGCCTTAGTCAGGGCGGACCTGTCAACAGCACCCGCAAATTTCAGACAATGAAAATGATGCCAAAAAGTCGCTAGATTTGTCGCTAGCAGCTTTTTGAGACTCTGAGGTACTCCCACACATCAACTGACGGATCTAGAGCCTTGTCAGGTATATTCATGTACAAGACTTTGTTTAATTTGATTGACTTTTCCAATCTGTAAACTGATTGGTTTAGTTTATTTTCAAACTCACTGTACAACACGACCCTGCTGTGTTTACAAATCATATAAAAAATGAAATTCCCACCAACCCCAAAATGATAAAGACAATGTTTAGGCATGTCCCGATTTGATCTTCGGGATTGATATTGGCTGCCGATCAGCAGAATTTTGAAGATCAGAAAAGATCGGCTTCCGCCACGAGATCAGGCTGATCTGGTTTCCGTGATTCTGGGCCACTCTCCAACATGATAGGGGCTGTGAATGCGCCTCAAAGCTGGTCGCCACTCGGATTGACTAAATGCGCGACCACCTTACAGACATAGTCTGCAAGGGTAAATTCTGTAGGCTAAAGTGTTTAAGTTAGTTTCCCGTTGGACGTTGGGTATTGTGCTCACGGCTGCTGCGGTTAAATTCCCTCGATTTGCCCGGACTCCTTTGTCCTGATGTCGGGAGCTCGCATGGGAAGCGGTGCTGTAAACGCTGGCCCCACGGATCTGTTTACCGATGGATCTACGTTCCCACCCTCACCTATGGTCATGAGTTATGGGTCATGACCGAAAGAACGAGATCGCGGATACAAGCGGCGGAAATGAGTTTCCTCCGTAGGGTGGCTGGACTCACCCTAAGAGATAGGGTGAGGAGCTCGGCCATCCGGGAGGAGCTCAGAGTAGAGCCGCTG
>QODF01000196.1:1108199-1119388 GCA_024372805.1 Oostethus manadensis
CTCTCCCCTGCAGCAACTCCAGAGAAGAACAAGGTCCAGCCCCTCTCAAGGAATTTGGTTCCAGAGCCCAAACTGTGGGTTGAGGTGAGTCCGACTATATCTAGTCGGAATGTCTCCGCCTCTTCCACAAGCTCGGGCTCCTTCCCCACCAGAGAAGTGACATTCCATGTCCCAAGAACCAGATTTGGCCGCCGAAGACCAGGTCGCCCGGACACCCGCCCTTGACCACTGCCCAAATCGCATTGCACCGGACCCTTATGCTTGCGACCAGTCCAGGGTGTACCCCGCCTCTTGCCCAAAATCTGCTGGGATAGGCTCCAGCATCCCAGCGACCCTAATGAGGATAAGCGGTATAGAAAATGAATGAATAAAACAATTCAGTCGTTTAATTTCTTGCCTTTTTTATCAAATGCTGGCACTTTCTCTTGCTCCATTTTGGGTTATTGAGGTGAGAAACACTATTGAATTCAAGAAATAACTCATGGCCAAACAGGAAGGTGGTGTCCTTGTTGCTGTGGCTGCTCCCCTGCGTGTTTGGGAACAGTCACGTCAGGATTCCAGATACACCGAAGGTAAAACTTCAGCGAAGGTTCTGTGGGATGCGTAGGGGGCTTTGTTCGGGCACTCAGTGATACAGTACAGAATGATACAGTACAGAATGATACAGTACAGAATGATACAGTGCAGAGCAAATATACTAGTTTGCTCCACGCAATACATTTTTGCATGCACATTGTGTTAAAAGGATTAGTGGGATTTTAGCTTGACCATCTGATGATGCGCCTTTCTTTTACATCCCATACTGTGTAAGGGGGAAAGAAAAAGGAAGAACATTGAGCCAAATGGATAGCTAGCGAGAAGTGCAAAAAAGGGAATGTTGGAGAACTATCAGGGGTGTGAATGGAGAGAGAGAGTGAGCCGGGCCTGTTGGCCATTTTCCAGTGGGGATAGTGGGTGTCCCTGTGCCAGCTGGCAGCTTGTCTCTCCCATCTGTGGAGCCAAGGAGAGTGTGCAGTAATCTCGCAGAGACAGCGGCTCAGCCCAGGCCACATTTAAAGGGATATGGCCAGTTGGTCAGCCATGCGCAGGTTTGTATAGGGGAGAGAGGAAGGGCAGAAGAAGGTGATGTGATGTGATGAAGCAGGTCAGGTGGAATGGTGGCGATGATGGAGGACCCGAGGATTGGTGGTCACGGAGCAGTAAAGAGCACTGGTAAGAATGATTCTAGTCCAGCTGCTGGAGAATAATGGAAGCAGGTGAATGAAAAAAACGATATCGGGCTTTGTCAAATCAGGCATAAGCCTCACACGCCATGCTGTAATACTCCGATGCAAAACTCCTAAAGCTAATTTTAGAGAATACTCCGAGCACACCCCAGCAAAAGACATAAAACAGGCAATCCAGCTGTGCTTAGATCTTGATTTATTTCGCTTTGGTAATTTTACAGATGGTGATCAAAGCACAGTCATCCTGCCGGCTGCAGTTTAAGGCCTGCAACACAAGCTTGTTAAGTCCAGAATTGAATCTTATTTTAGAGGCAAACCTTCCATAGGATGAGATAGATTTAACTCACTTCAACTTGGAAAAACCATTTCAGGCTTTGACAGCGGGTGTCGATGTTTATCAAACCAAAGGTGGAGGCCACTATTAAGTGGTTTTGTATGGTAAAGGTTTTTTTATACTTTATATTTTTTCCCAAACTACATCTTATGCATTAAGGTACAGGTGGATGGGCATATCTGGTAATGATATTTAATCTGAGCCATAAGAAAAATTGCACCTTGAATTTGTACATGTGTACATTGAATGAATTTTACAGCATGCACCAATTTCCATATGTTCACATGCAAAGGTGGTGCCGAACGTACACACATACAGTGCGCAGTAATCAGATCTGGTAGGAGATCTACAGTACAGTATACACACTGGTATTGGGATGACCATCTGTCCACAATATCACGTGGACATGCATGCAAAACGCACGGAGACTCATGAGAAGATGCATACGCACACACACGCCTGCAGCAGTGGAAAAGAATAAAAACAAAGCAATGCACGTCCCAAGATGTGCGGGACAACAGGGAGAAGATGAGGATGAGAAGATTGGGAGGAGGAGTGCAGTTCCTGGAAGGAGGGGGAACCTGACAGAGGGGGGAGGAGCGACGGGTGATGCGGGGAGCAGGCTGTGTGTTTGCTACTGTTTAAAAGGCAACGGGCACTGTGTGCAGATTAATAAACAGGAGGTAATAGCAGAAGGACTCTATATTTATTTTTTATCTTAAATGGTGCTTGTTTGTCGAGCTGGATGAATATTGACTGTGAAATTGGGATCAGGGGCGACACATGCCAGTGCTCTGCCTTATCTCTGGGATGCAGGCAGGCCTGGGGCTATTATCACCGTGCCACAGCGGCGTGCCGGCACTCCAGCGCTCTCAAAGCCACCGCATTCCCTTTGTATCTGCCTGGAGAAGCCTGTTTACCTTTCACTGGCTTGATATTCCTATTAGAGTCGCTGACTATTTACTCACTGCCTCCTCCTCCTCTTCTGCCACCGCCGGGCACTGTGCTGTCTCTCATCGCTCCCTCTTTCTGTTCCCCTCTCTTCTTTTGACAATGCCTATCTTGCTCTTTCTTCTCGTTTGTCTCTTTGAATTGTATCTTTTGTCCTGCATCTGCCTCTGACCTTCACTGTTTCCGGACACGGTTTGAGCGGCCAATAAGTCAGCCGAGACAATGCAAAAAAAACACATCTTGCAGGTCACTGTCCTGGTCAGCCATTTTTGGAAAAGAGTTCCGTAGTGTCACGGGAGTTCCCACTTGACAGTAATACCAATGAGTGCATTTTGCCCAAGCAGTCCTCTACCTATGGAGGAGACATGTAGCAAAAATTGCCAGTGCTTTAGTGCCTAATCTAGTGATTGGTGTTGGCACTTTGTTGCAAAGACTTGTTAAGTACATTCATTCATTCATTCTCTATGCCGCTTATCCTCATTAGGGTCGCGGGGATGCTGGAGCCTATCCCAGCTGGCTTTGGGCGGATGGCCGGGTACACCCTGGACTGGTCGCCAGTCAATCGCAGGGCACATATAGACAAACAAAGACGTACAACTATGGACAATTTAGAGCGGCCAATGAAGCTAACATGCATGTTTTTGGAATGTGGGAGGAAACCGGAGCACCCGGAGAAAACCCACACACGCACGGGGAGAACATGCAAACTCCACACAGAGATGCCCAACGGAGATTCGAACCCAGAACCTCCTGACTGTGAGGCCAACATGCTACCCATTCATCCACCGTGCGGCTTTGTTAAGTACATATAAAAGTCATGTACTCATGTCACACACTTCTCTATAATCCATTCAAAGCATCTGCTGACAGATCTGGGTTCCTGTTGTCATGCTGTCTGTGCCTCCAGGACTCAGGAGAGTACCCGAAAAAGTACCACCTCTCAGAAGCTTCAAAAAGTCTTAGTGAACCGCACAGACAAGCATGCTCTAATTATGGCGATCATTTTGAAGTTGCGTAGTTTACTGACAACATAGCCATTAAATCTGGCATAACAAAATGAACACCAGCTGAAAAGTGAGGGTGTGTCCTTACCCTGCACAACCACGATCAGGCAATGATGCGGTACCAACCACTGGGGTTTGATACCCTTATCTGGTTAGGTGGAACCCTTGGTGGAAAGAGAGGGACACGACTTGTGGCAATCCGAGTCAAATCAGGATGTAACATTCAAAAACATATACGCAAAGTTTGAATTTAGGCAACCGGACTCTCCTTGTCTGTTGAAGACGTTTCACATTTAATCCAAAGTACTTCCTTAGTTCTAAATGTTTATGTGAGGCGTCTCCCTATTTATGTGTCTGCTCGGGGTTGTCACAGTAGGGCTGTTGCTACTGACATGGCTGGTGAACAACCATGCTGCATAACAATAGGTAATTTGCCTATCTGGCAAAACAGCTCCTCATTGGTCTCTTCGGGGTAGAGATGTTAGGATTTGTAAGTAATTGGGAAGGTATGATGCTAACCTTTGTAGTTTGACATACAGTAGTGTTCAAAATAAAAGCAGCCCAATGTGACTAACCAGATTAATCACTGTTATGAGTAGATTAATCACTGTTATGAGTAGATTAATCACTGTTATGAGTATATTAATCACTGTTATGAGTAGATTAATCACTGTTATGAGTATATTTTTGTTGCAACATGGCAAACAAGTTACCGGCATGTGCAGTAGATTCTCAGAAAACCAACAAGACCCAGCATTCATGATATGCATGCTCTTAAGGTTGTGCAACTTGGGCAATTAGTTGAAAGGAGGGTAAAAAATAGCAGTGTCTGCCGTTGACTTTACAAACTCAAAACTATTTTGAACAAATGTTTTTGTGTCTAGGATTTCAAAAGGCTGTGAATCACTGAACTGATGTTTAGTTGTATGACCACAGTTTTTTTTTACCACAGCTTCACATCTGTGTGGCATGGTCAACATGTTCCACCTTTCAGCTGTTATTCCACTCAAAAATTATTTAACAACATTTCAAAATTCATTAACATTTCTTGGTTTTGCTTCGGAAACAGCATTTCTGATGGCACTCCACAAATTTTCGTTTGGATCAAGGTCCGGGGATTGGGCTGCCCACTCCA
This sequence comes from Oostethus manadensis, assembly GCA_024372805.1. Lineage (NCBI taxonomy): Eukaryota > Metazoa > Chordata > Actinopteri > Syngnathiformes > Syngnathidae > Oostethus > Oostethus manadensis. The sequence continues at coordinate 1,112,850 of QODF01000196.1, forward strand.
TAACATTCATTTTGTTGTTTTGGAACCAAGATTTTGCCTGTTTACTAGTGTGTTTGGGATCATTGTCTTGTTGAAACACCCATTTCAAGGGCATGTCCTCTTCAGCGTAAGGCAACATGACCTCTTCAAGTATTTTGACATCTGCAATGGGTCTATGATCAGATTCTTCACACAGATGTCTTCTAACTGTCACAGTACTTACAGGTAACTCCAGACTGTCTTTGATCATTGAGCTGATCTTTGGCCAAGCCTTTGGCATTCTGGTTATTCCTTGATCTACTGTATTTTGATAGTTGTTTTCTGTTTTCTGCCAAGTGTTTGTGGTTGTGCTCTCCATTTGAAGACGATCTCCATTTGTAATCTCCATTTGGAGATAATTTTAGCTGAGCAGCCAAACATTTTTTTCCGCTCTTCATAAGTTTTCCGCTCTCCAATCAACTTTTTAATCAAAGTATGCTATTATGTCTTGAATGAGCCATTTTCCTCAGGCCATCAAAGAGAAAGAAAATACTGATTGAATGCCACACTGCTATTTTTTTTAATACACCCCTTTCAACTAATTGCCCTGTTACACAGCCTCAAGAGCGTGAATTTCATGAATGCTGGGTGTTGTTTGTTTTCTGACAATCTACTGCACCTAACCGGTTACTTGTTTGCCATGTAGCAATAAAAATACCAATGACATCTGGTTAGTCACACTGGGCTGCTATTATTTTAAACACTACGTTAGATTCTTTATTTCAAACCAATTTCAAGCCAACGGTCCCCTCATCCACATTTTAGACAACGTTTTCCTCAAAGGAATGCCCCTTTGCAGTGTCATGCATTTGTACAGGGTTGCTTGGTCTCTCCAACTTAGTGGTCATTGCACTGCTCAATACACTGCAATGTATGCATGCATAACATATGTCAGTTCATTTAGTCCTATTGTTGTGCAGGATGGTTGTCGACTAGCCATGCTAATAGCCATATTCTGGCAACCCCCGGGGCACACATGCAACAGAGTCCCCATCCACACGAAGACGATCCGAGGCCTAAATGCATAAAGACTTTATCAAAACGGCGTATCATCCACACGGAGCCGGCGTTTTCCGGGTCTGTAAATGAACACTTTTTAAACCGGGTCCCAGAGTGGAACGATTTGAAGACGCCATTTTCACGGCTCTGTAGTACGGCTTCACTGCGGCTTCTATGAAAACGCTTGTGTCGTAGCGCCACCCCCCTTTACACACGCACATGCGCTAAAATCGCAAACACGGAGACTGAAGCTTTTTGTCCTGCTGAAGCTGGTGAGCCTGTTGTCGCTTTTGCAGCAAAATCTACAGTACTTCATTTTCGAGAAGAACAACAACTGCTGGAAGACCCAGCACAAGACTTTATTCTGGTTTCTTAACCCAGTGTGACTCGAAGCAACAGTTCCACTTCATCGTCGGTCCAGTTCGGCCACTCGTACTTGCCGCCATGTTTTCTCCTTACAGGCAGTCTGTGCAACTGCGCATGCCCAGTGATTGGTCGCCAGTCTGTCACGTGTTCTGCTTTTGAGTGTCACAGCGCCACAAACAGGTTTGGCGTGGGTATTACATCCTTTTCACTCCTTTTCAGTACATTCACATGGACGCACAAAGTTTCGGAACCGGCTCCATCTTTTTGTCTTCGAGAGGACATAGCCTTAAATAGTGAAACTTAACATTTAAACATTTAGAACTGAAAAAGCATTTTGGAATAAAGATGAAATGTCTTCAACAAGAGTCCAGGTGCCTTGATTGTGAATTATTACCCATAATCTGGATGAGAATCTGAGAAGACATTCAAAGCTAGCACATGGCGAGGTCATGTAGAGGTCATGTAAAGTGTAGTTCTTAACTAATGTGTCAGCTTGTGGCATTTCGAAGGTATGAGTACATAAGTACATAGCTGTACTCTGCTCATTCCAAGTTACATATCCAACAGTGCAAACCTTTTTTTTGCTTTAAATAAGTTTTGCAAACCAAAAGAAAATTGTTGGGGTCCCCTCAGCATTTACTATCAAATTTGCAACAGTCTGAGACCACCTGTCTTAGGATATTAATAGAAAAGCAATTACAAAACATCTCTAATTTGCTGCCAAAAGGCACCAGATGTGTTGCAAACCACCGAAAAGCATCCACCGGGCAGCTGTTGCCACCAAATCTTTACTGCCTCATCACCTGCGGGCACATGCGAGTAAATCAGAAAAAACAGCTCAAAGACAATTAGACGGAACACCTGAGGAAAGAATATCAATTACAAAGCTGACTAACTAAACTTTCCAGTATGACATTCAAGAGACTAATGGTCTCCTCTCCTAAGGCAAGGACACACAGATTCCACCAGTGATGTCTATGTCTTCTCTGACTGCTGATCTTTAGAGCCGTTTTTTTTTGTTGTCGTTCTTTTATCTCTGTCGTCCATGCAGGGTATGCTAAGGGGCTTGAGGCGCTTTGTGCCGCATGCCACGCCACGAGCTGGGATAAGGAGCAAACAAATATACAGGCAGTGCTTGGTAGCCCTGATCAGAGTGTCTGCCAGGGACCTGATAAGCTGACAGGCAGGAGAGGACACTAAGAGGTGGAGGGGACGGGCAGTGAGCATGTTGACATTGGACCGGGCTTTCCTTTGCTTTTGAGAGCTTTAATATCATGGGAAGGAAGATGTTTTTAGAGCAATTAAAATGTGAGTTTGACTATGACACTGTATCGCAGACTAACGCTAATGACTTGGGAGTGTTTTCTGACAACATGAAACAATATGCTCCGGTTCATGTGTGACTTTTGGCAGACGACTCGTTATTGGTAGTATAGTGGTTTACGCGGCACACTTGATCAAGTCTGACTCAGGGGCAATAGGTGTGAATGTTATTAGGGGGCCGATTCAGGGTGTCTGTCTTCCTTCCAAAGTTGCCTGGGTGGGCTCCACCTCCCCAGACCTGACAAATTCCCTGAACCCTGGAGGAAAATGGATTGAGGAGTTTTTATATATTTTTGTAATTTTGTATACCATTTATAATCCCTGGGAAGTTCAGTGTACACTCTGCTATACACACGGTGTTGTGTTGCACGCCACACACATGCAGGCATGCAAGGAGAGATCTCACACTGTAAGACCAAATGTCTTTTACACGATGTCGCAATCTATCATTAGTAATCCTTTCAGTATTTTGCAAACGGCGGGACCGTTACTAAAAACATGTGAATTGTAAACTACTTCAAATAAGTATTAGCTGTACTGAGTAATGGCTCTGAGTGGAGACACCTCACCTTTACATGTTTTTACTGGTTTTGGGAGGGGCTTGATGGTGGTAATTTCCCCGAGCTGGTGGCCGACCGCCAACCTAATACAGCAGAAGAAGAAAACGTTAGAAGTCCAGTGAACACCAGTGACTCCAAACAACATGTTACCATGGTTACCTTAGGCGATTAAGTGGCGCCAGTGTAGTATCAATGTATGGTAAGTGCGCAAATTTGTTTTTTTATCAGCATAATTTTTCTACTCGCGGGGTAAAATAATATTTTGGCCGTGCGAGCGTTAACATTAGCTAAATTATTTGACCACAATATCAATTGTGTTATTTAGCCTTGCATTATAGCTAGTGAAGCATACTCTTAATGGCGGTCCGCTGTAGTTCAGTTTTGACTAATGGTTATATATTTCAGGCAATCATTTTTTGTTTGTTTATCTTTAGTATGGCCGCCACCTAGCTCATTTAGCACCCGACCCCTTTGGCCCCTCCTACGAGTGGTGAGCTCATGGTGGGGGGGGACCCACGTTACCTTTTTGGGCTGTGTCCGACCGGGCCCCATGGGTGCAGACCCGGCCACCAAACGCTCGCCATCGTGCCCCACCTCCAGGCCTGCCTCCAGAGGGGGACCCCGGTGACCCGCGTCGGGGCAAGGGAAAACAAAGTCCAATGGTTTTATTCATCATCAGGGTCTTTTGAGCCCCTCTCTGTCTGGTCCCTCTCCTAGGACCTGTTTGTCACAGGTGGCCCTACCAGGGGCATGACAGCCCCCGACAACGTAGCTCCTAGGATCAATGGGACACGCAAACTTCTCCGCCACGATAAGGTAGTGGCTCAGGGAGGAGAACTGGTTGGTCCTGGTCGTGGAACTCTGGACCAACTCTATACTCTCGGCAGGGTCCTTGAGGGTGCATGGGAGTTTGCCCAACCAGTCTACATGTGTTTTGTGGACTTGGAGAAGGCATTCGACCGTGTTTCTCGGGGAATACTGTGGGGAGTGCTCCGGGAATATGGGGTATCAGACCACCTAATCCAGGCGGTTTGTTCCCTGTGTGACCGGTGTCTGAGATTGGTTCGCATTGCCGAAAATAAATCGGACCCGTTTCCAGTGAGGGTTGGACTTCGCCAGGGCTTCCCTTTGTCACCGATTCTGTTCATTACTTTCCTGGACAAAATTTCTAGGCGCAGCCAGGGCGTTGAGGGGTTTCAGTTTGGTGGCCACAGGATTCGATCTCTGCTTTTTGCAGATGATGTGGTCCTGTTGGCTTCATCGTGCCGTGACCTTCAACTCTCACTCGATCGGTCCGCAGCTGAGTGTGAAGCGGCTGGGACGAGAATCAGCACCTCCAAATCTGAGTCCATGGTTCTCGCCCGGAAAAGGGTGGAATGCCAGCTCTGGGTCGGGGATGAGGTCCTGCCTCAAGTGGAGGAGTTTAAGTACCTCGGGGTCTTGTTCACGAGTGAGGGAAAGATGGAACGCGAGATGGACAGGCGGATTGGTGCGGCGTCTGCAGTGATGCGGACTCTGCACCAGTCTGTAGTGATGAAGAGAGAGCTGAGCAGAAAGGCAAAGCTCTCAATTTACCGGTCAATCTACGTTCCTACACTCACCTATGGTCATGAGCTTTGGGTAGTGACCGAAAGGACAAGATTGCGGGTACAAGCGGTCGAAATGAGTTTTCTCCACAGGGTGGCTGGGCTCTCCCTTAGAGATAGGGTGAGAAGCACTGTCATCCGGGAGAGACTCGGAGTCGAACCGGTGCTCCTCCGCATTAAGAGGAGTCAGATGAGGTGACTCGGGCATCTGGTTAGGATGCCACCCGGGCGCCTCCCTGGGGAGGTGTTCAGAGCACGTCCAACCGGTAAGAAGTCTCGGGGAAGACCCAAGACACCCTGGAGAGACTATGTCTTTAAGCTGGCCTTAGAACGCCTTGGCATTTGCCAGGAATAGCTGGACGAAGTGGCCGAGGAAAGAGACATCTGGGCTTCTCTGCTTAGGCTGCTACCCCCGTGACCCAACCTCCGATAAGCGCAAGAAAATGGATGGATGGATGGATCTTTAGTATGATAATGAGTTCTTTGGCCAAATGGATGTTGGGATCCGGTTGGTGAATCCCGAAGGTGTCTCTCCCCCAGTGTCACATCTTCATGTGGCATGTTTAAAATGTTTAACATGGTGAAATGTAAAACAACCCAAACACTCTTCTTATCCATTACAGGCAGAAGACTGAGCACTCTATGCAGGTTTTAATGTTTAAAATTTTACTATTGCACTATTTTTGCAATACATTTGAAAAATAAAATTAAATGTCTTTGTAATTTTATGTAAGAAACAGCAGGTACTACACATTTTTGTCCAAAATAAGTGATTGTCTACAGCAATCACTTACGCTGCATGACTTTAGAAGTGATTACTAATTTGGGTTTACAGTGCAGAATGAAAGAGGTCCAATGGTGACCCGGATCTCAGACTGAAAGGGTCCGGTTTCTTGCTCAATTGGCTCCTCAACAGTAGTAGTGGAAGACTAGCATCTCTGCAACAACTAGTCCTTTTGCCCGCAGTGGGACACAAATCACTTCAGTTCCAAAGCCAAAGTCTTTGCGGACTAAGGGAAGGTAGCCCAAAAAGATGTGAAGTGCAAGGTCTGAAGCCCTCATTGATCACTTGAACAGGATCACCCTGGACACTCTGATTAAAAGTCTGATGCGATACCACTTAAAGGATTGGAGTGCAACAGTGTTGCCCAGAATTCCCAACCAATCTAGTTGAACGGACATGTTTAGGATTGATTGGCTTTGGCAAAGGTCAGAGTGCATGCTGATGGTCTACTTGTTGACTTCCTGGACTTTGCAGACAGCATGAGTTCAACATAAACAGCAGTAAGATATATTTTATAGATAGTAGATAGATATCAGTGCCTCATTTGGGTGAAGAAATTGGCCTCATAACAGTGTCACGCTTGACAGTCGTTTTTCACCTGCACAGACAACTAGTTAAAGCACTCAGGAAAAAATGCTCGAAAGTTTGGTTGTACAGACTTAGCCACCTCCAACAAGTACTTGGTAATGATAATGGTAATGGTAATGGTGGAATTTGATTTGAACATGCATGTAAATGACATTGGAAATGTAGCCGCAACGGGGCACAAGCCAGTGTCTTATTGTGCCGGTCCCAAGCCCGGATAAATACAGAGGGTTGTGTCAGGAAGGGCATCCGACGTAAAACTTTGCCAAACCAGAACATGCGAATCAAACAAATGACTTCCATACCGGATCGGACGTG
>QODF01000196.1:1122689-1138680 GCA_024372805.1 Oostethus manadensis
TTTTTAAGTTTTAAAAAAGTACCATACTGGCACCTGATAATATGTAAACAATACCCAAACTTAGGGTATGATCCAAGGTGTCGTCCCCGTTTTGCTTGAAGTTGGTGGGACAGAGTCTCGTGACCCAGAACAGGATAAGTGATGGACATTCTAACTGTGACTGTCAATATTCTAAAGATGTTAACGCGTAACACCGTGGGTCTTTGTCTCTAATGCCACACAAACTATCGTGAACATCACGTAATACAGTCACACAAGTTGCGTGCAATATTCCGATGCGTGAGTGCATTACTCTATGTATAAATTAGCCAAAGAGCCTTTTCAAAGTGCTGTCTAAGAATCTGATCATCTGCCTTCCTTTTGATAGTCGGTCAGTCCATCTGTCTGCTGATTAGTGCACATCTGCCCATCAGCTGCCGGCTTTTTGGTTCGACTGGAGTAATGTTAGAGAAAGAGAAGACAGATGAAGCGAGCAGGCAGCAAACATGACTCCATGTCATACAATATCGATTGTGGCAGGCCTTAATTAGATATTTTTAGTTTAAAATGACTATTTTCAATTATGGTATTATAATTTCAATATCCCAGATAGACATTTCAGCACACGTGTCAGTCACAGCGGAGCCTTGTTGCCAGTCATATTTTGCTCATTAACATTCTGCAGGAAGGGGATTTGCATTTGTTCTAGGAATTGTTCTTTGCTTTGTAGTTATTGGGTTGGAGTATTTACTATCACAGCAGGCATACATTGTTAGTCACAAATATCCTCACCTGTCCTCATTCAAATGGAACTTCGGGGTTGTTATTAATTTTCCTATTCATAAAAACAATATTTTTATCCATCTTGCCATCATACTTTTTAACAAAAAAAAATGCTCCATTTTCTTCATTGTCATTTTCTTCCATTTTCACTCATTTAGGGTCGCAGGTATGCTGGAGCCTATCCCAGCTGGCTTTGGGCAGGAGGCAGGGTACACCCTGGACTATGTCGCCAGTCAATCACAGGGCAGACAAACAAGCATTCACACTCACATTCATATCTATGGACAATTTAGAGTCGCCAATGAAGCTAACATGCATACCCGGAGAAAACCCACACACACGCACGGGGAGAACATGCAAACTCCACACAGAGATGTCGAACGGAGATTCGAACCCTGAACCTCCTGACTGTGAGGCCAAAGCGCCACCCACTCGACCACCGTGCGGCTTTCTTCCATTTCCCGAAAGTTATTTTTTGGCTTGTAAACATGAGAAAAAAATGTACATTTGGGAACAAAAACACATTGCGATAAGAATTGACCCGTTTTCATGACACAGTACATTAAGACTACTTAGATCACGGTGGTTATTAGTTCACCGTGACTTCTGCCTTTTCTGACAGGTATCTGACAGACTTGTTGCCAACTGTGCAAAGTGTGCACTTTTCACTGAGAATAAACAAAGCAGGTTTGTATATAGATCTGTGAACCTTAATTGGAGCTGTCATCCCATGCTCCAGCACAGCCTCTCATCCATTTCAATGCTCAGAGAATAACAACATTAGGGAGTTCGATAGCTCATATTCCTATGTGGCAATAATATCTAGAAGCCGCCTCCTCTCAGTGCAAATCAATGAAGTGAGGTGGCCTTTGGCTTCATATTTCATCTTTAATATTGACTTCTTTTCTACACGGAGTGCACTGTCAGTCCAATTACAGAGATTTTAATTGATTTTTCCTCACGAGCACGGGTAGATTGGATCGGTTTATGCAAAGCAGATCAAACAGAAGTAATCCCTGGACTCTCCTCTATGTGTAAAATATAGCTCTAATGAGCGCGAGCATACTGACACTTTCACTTTCTCCAGATCAGCCCATCCTCCCTCTTAGAATTACAAGAACACACAAAGAACGTTCAGTTCAAAAACAACACGTGTTATTTTCAGACATCATTTGCCCAATCACCTCTGATGATTACTCTATCAACTTTGTACATGTTGATTCGCGCCAATGCAAAAACATGTGATGCACTTTGATGTCTATTTTTCCTCCTTGGTCTTCTCCCAACTGTAACTCTAAGCATCCATTCGTAAAACTAACCATCATCATCAGGCTCATCAGGGATGTGTCCTGGTGCAACAATCTGGAACCCAGAAGACGGCTGATATGATCCCGGGCTTCAGACATGTTACTACGCCTCCATACTTCCTCACCTTGACAGACACTGCCATCTCTATTTTGGACTCTTTCTGCTTTCTGGGTTATCGTCAATGTTTTTTTTAAAAATCTTTTTTCAAAGAGGTTCTGACAAACGGTCAGACACCTCAGAAAGGGGAAGCAGCCCCCAGTTCACACTGTTTACAGTGCGGAAGGGGGCTTGCTGACCCCGACTGTTGGTCGGTGGAAGGAATACTTTGAGGCCCTTCTCAATCCCACTGACATGCCTTCCATAGAGGAAGCAGAGTCTGAGGATACGTACGTGGACAGTTCTATCACCGTGGCTGAGGTAATTGGGGTAGTCAAATCACTCCCCAGTGGCAAGGCTCCGGGGGTAGACGAGTTCCGCTCAGAATTTCTCAAGGCTCTGGATGTTGGAGGACTGTGTTGGTTGACACGCCTCTACAACATTGCATGGAAGTCAGGAACAGTACCTCTGGACTGGCAGACCGGGGTGGTGGTCCCCATTTTTAAAAAGGGTGACCGGAGGGTGTGTTCCAACTATAGGGGGATCACACTCCTCAGCCTTCCTGGGAAAGTCTACTCCAGGGTGCTGGAGAGAAGGGTACGACCGTTAGTCGAACCTCGGTTAGAGGAGCTGCAATGTGGTTTTCGTCCCGGTCGCGGAACACTGGACCAGCTCTACACCCTTGCAAGGGTACTCGAGGGTATGTGGGAGTTTGCCCAACCAGTCTACATGTGCTTTGTGGACCTGGAAAAGGCATTCGACCGTGTCCCTCGTGGTGTCCTGTGGGGGGTGCTCCGGGAGTACGGGATTGATGGTCCGCTTCTACGTGCCATTCGGTCCTTGTACAATCGAAGCAGGAGCCTGGTTCGCATTGCCAGCAGTAAGTCGAGCTTGTTTCCGGTGAACGTTGGCCTCCGCCAAGGCTGCCCTTTGTCACCGATTCTGTTCATAATCTTCATGGACAGAATTTCTAGGCGCAGTCAAGGTGTTGAGGGAGTCCAGCTTGGTGACCTTAGGATCTCGTCTCTGCTATTTGCAGACGATGTGGTCCTTATGGCCTCATCAGGCTGTGACCTTCAGCGTTTACTGGAGCGGTTTGCAGCTGAGTGTGAAGCTTCTGGGATGAGACTCAGCACCTCCAAATCCGAGGCCATGGTTCTCAGTCGGAAACGGGTGGACTGTACCCTCCGGGTTGGGAGTGAGGTCTTGCCTCAGGTGGAGGAGTTCAAGTATCTCGGGTTCTTGTTCACGAGTGAGGGAAGGTTGGAGCGTGAGATCGACAGACGGATCGGTGCAGCATCTGCAGTAATGCGGTCGCTGTACCGGACCGTCGTGGTGAAGAGAGAGCTGAGCCGGAAGGCAAAGCTCTCTGTTTACCGATCGATCTACGTTCCCACCCTCACCTATGGTCATGAGTTATGGGTCATGACCGAAAGAATGAGATCGCGGATACAAGCGGCGGAAATGAGTTTCCTNTTTCCTTCGTAGGGTGGCTGGACTCACCCTAAGAGATAGGGTGAGGAGCTCGGCCATCCGGGAGGAGCTCAGAGTAGAGCCGCTGCTCCTTCACATCAAGAGGAGCCGGTTGAGGTGGCTTGGGCATCTAGTCCGGATGCCTCCCGGGCGCCTCCCTGGTGAGGTGTTCCGGGCATGCCCAGCCGGGAGAAGGCCCCGGGGAAGACCTAGGACACGCTGGAGGGACTATGTCTCACAGCTGGCCTGGAAACGCCTTGGTGTCCTCCCGATGGAGCTGTAAGAGGTCGCCGGGGACCGGGAAGTCTGGACTTCCCTACTGAAACTGCTGCCCCCGAGAAAATGGAATGGAATGGAGCTCCAAATTCCATCCATCCATTTTCGGTGCGTTATCCTCAGTAGGTTCGCGGGGTATGCTTATATCCCATCTGACTTTGGGCGAGAGGCGGGGTTGAGGCAGAGCCCGCAAACAATAATTCACTCACACAGTCATACCTATGGACAAGTTTGCGTGGCCAACATGCTAACCACTCACCACCAAATTTGGATAACAATAAAGATCAAATTAAGTCAAATAAAATTCATGTATTAGGAGAGTAAACAGAGCGAATCTGTATACCATGCAAAGGCGTCTCTGGCTGGACAGTAAAACAATCTATTGTCTTGTTATGTCAGTAAATGTATAATTTGTTAAGTATTTTCATCTTATATTGTGTTTTTTTTTTATCATAGTCTATTTTTATTTGCATGTTTTTATTATTTTATATGTTTTATTTGATTTTATGTAATATACAGTATTACTATTTTCCAAAAAACATTTCCACTAACAATGGCAATAAAAACAATACTATTATACTACTACTATACTATTATACTTATACTATTATACTACAACACTATTAAGCATGTTGCAAATAAATAAAACCATGACCATGACCAAAATCAATCCTACAATGACCTTTCAGAAAGCCGCTTCCCATTAAATATAGATGGCAAAGAGCGGAATGTCAACCAGATAACCAAGGCTAATTAGCTTCAGGTGAATTCAGTTCCTTTTCTTTCCTTAGGCTCCAGCATTGCATTGTGGTAAAAAGGTAAACCATTGGCTTAACTCTTTTGAGCACGACTTTCAGTCTTTTTTTTTCTGCAAACGGAATACTGCAAACAAAAAAAACACATATACATATACGACAGATTAGCCGGGTCGGAATACACAAATAAACAGAAAATAAATTGGCTCGGAAAGGAAGAAGGCTTATTTACTCCTGCCCCCTATTCAAACATCAATTATATGGTTGCTACTGTAACTCAGATATAATACTTCTAATCTATTTACAAATATGTAGCACTGAAGACAGCCACGCTAATACAATATGCAGTATGTTACACATTGTAAAACATAAACAATGCAATACACATACCTGTATATTTATCATATATATTACTATTCCCTGTTATACACTATACATACTATCAATAACAATGTCATATTATATCATATTCATATATTAATAAATCAATCAAGCATCATGACTGTTTCCTGGAGTCATATACAGTATAATTTATATATTACAATTGTATTCATTAATTATGTTGGTTTATTAGTGTTGATGGTAACAGCAATGAATTTGGATAGATAGTGTTGTACATTACTTCAAGCGCTTCCAAATAGAGGAAGGTCATATACATATATTCAATGTATTATACGTGTACGAGCCAGGTTGTAACACAATTTCTGATGATAAGATAGTCCCACTACATTACCAAATCCAGGCATAGTAACAGTAACAACTGTAACAGCTGCTTAATTTATTTGAACATGCATATCAATTTCGTTGGAATACATCACTTAATACAACTGACAGGGTCACATGTCCACGGTAACATCATTCTCGTGTTATCTAGTTACTATGGACTATCGTGAGACAATGGTAAATAAAAACATAGTCATATGGTTAGTACATACTATAATGTACTGCAGATGAACATACAATACATTATCTTAGACTTATATCGTTATGAGTGATGACCCCTTCTATTATGATAAAACCTACTAGTTTTTGTTTCATTTGTGTTCCTCATTCGTGTACTGTGGCAATTTAATTTGATAAATATTTGGGCATTGCTTCAGCTGTAACTCTAATCGGATCCAAAGTTGAACACCACATACAGACACACACAAACTTTTCGTACTGGTTCTCACGTCTTGAATTTAAAAATCCCTACACTCACTCAGATTGTGACTGCGTATAAAGTGCTTTTGAATATTAGTAGAATTGCAAATTAGGAGAATGTGATTCTATTATTAGCTTTACCTCAAATGTGTGCAGTATAAAAGTAAACAAAATAAAAGAACTTGAAGAATTTAGACAGCAAAAATATTATATTGGTATGACCACAAAAAACAACCCTGTGTATAGGGTTCATCAATAAACCATCAATAAACCCTGTCTATAGGGTTCATCAATAAACCATCAATAAACCCTGTGCATAGGGTTTATTGATGGTTTATATACTTTGGGAAACTTTACTTTGTAGGCGGGGGATGTGCGGTTTCCAGCATAGTTTACTATCAACGGTTACTCCTAAAAATGTATTTTCTGTCACTTTTACTATTACGACACCATCTAATTTAATTACCAAGTCCGAGTTTCTTTTCTAATGTCCAAACATCGTAACATTGGTTTTATTTAATTTAGCAATAATTTATAGATTTCTATCCATTCTTTTCATTTAATTAGCTCATCGTTTACATTATCTATACGTTTACTTTAATTATCACTAGAATAGAAAATATTTTGCTCATCTCTAAATAATAATAATTTCAATGTCTGATACATTATATATATTATTTATATATAATGTTGAACCACTTGGGGCCTAAAACAGATCCCTGAGGGACCCCACAAGCAATGCCAAACACCTGGATATGTAATCGCCCAAGTTCACATATCGTTGCCGCTTCCATAAATAGCTTTGAATCCAGTTGACAGTCACTCCCCTGATACCGCAGCTTTCAAGTTTTTTGAGTTACATTGAATGATTGACGAAATGAAAGTTTTTTTTTAAGTCTTTAAATATCCCATCTGCATATCTCTTACTGTTTAAACTGTTTGTAATCTCTTTGACTGCTTCAAGTCTTGCCATTGATGTTGACCTTCCTGACCTGAAACCATACTGACATACTGACATAACACATAATTATATTATATTCATATATAAATGATTAGAATCTATTAATCCATCCATGGGAGGCACGGTGGATGAATGGGTAGCATGTTGGACTCACAATCAGGAGGTTCAGGGTTCGACTCTCCGTTGGGCATCTCTGTGTGGAGTTTGCATGTTCTCCTCGTGCGTGTGTGGGTTTTCTCCGGGTACTCCGCTTTCCTCCCACATTCCAAAAACATGCATGTTAGCTTCATTGGCGAATCTAAATTGTCCATTAGAGTGTAAATGTTTGTATGTCTTTGTTTGTTTATATGTGCCCTGCGATTGACTGGCGACCAGTGCAGGGTGTACCCCGCCTCCTGCCCAAAAGTCAGCTGGGATAGGCTCCAGCATACCCGCGACCCTAATAAGGATAAGCGGTATAGAAAATGGAGGAATGAATAATCCTTCCATCCATGGATGGATGGATAGAATGTATTAATAAATTTAAATTTTAAATTTTGGAAAACTGAGGGTGTAGAGTAATCATTTGTACAGATGTGCTTGTTCCCAATTTTGTATAATGGTATTATTTTCATTTTATTTGGAAATGTCCCAGTCTGGAATGATAAGGCTGCATATGCGCATTAGAGGTTGGAGATACAATTTATTACTCTTAAATAATATCATATCTATATCAAAACAACTTTATTACTTGTTCAAACAGCTTTTTTTTTGCAATTATCACCAATATCTATTATTTCTCTTTCACTTACCCTCGAGAGAAACAATGTATTTGAGTTCATTTCTATCAGCGACTCAATTTTATTACCACTAGACATCGGACTTACTAGCAGAAAAAAATCCCAACACATTTTAACATGACACATCGACATCGCTTGAGGGAATTGTTCTTTTTACAAGTGTTACCCTCTCTATTTGTTTGTTGCGGTACTGTGATGTAATTGCAAAGTACTACAATAATCTATCACTTCACTCGAATCACATGACTCACATTCCTGGAAGCAAATTTTGGAGCCAATGCCCCTCCTTTTGGAAAAAAACCGTGCAGTCTAGTAATGCGTGCAAGAGTGTGTGCTGAGTGTGGTGCCACCGTCTATGTCCCCGGGTGTCCCCGTGCCACGCTGTCATCACTCTCTGGCACTGCGTACACAACACAGCTGCAAGGGAACCTCTCTGCAGGGAACCTTCGTTTCCATCTGTCTCCAATTCACAGTGGAAACCTATTTAAAGTATCTCAGCGGCTGCGGATGCCACGAGCCACTGGAGAGGAGAGAGGATGCGTTTATGTGGGTCAAAAGAGGTGGGCGTCAAAACCTTTTGGTGCGATAAGATGAGGTTTCTGAATTTGGAATGATCTTTAATTCAGTTTGCGCAACTGACAATTTTAACACAAAATGCATTGACTGCGTGGAAAAACAACCTCACCGTGTTGCCCAGATTACATGATGACATCATCATCCAAACTGCATAATTGGTCATGATGGGTATTTATGTCATGTAATATACACTGTAACAAAAACATGAACGGCACAAATATGTTAAGGATAACAAATGAACATCCTTCTGTTGCTTCTTTTTACTGTCAAACAAGACAGCCCGCAGATGCACCCGTTGCTCGTTGAGAAGAGCAGTGCGTGCGTTTAGGTCAGAATTTGTTTTAGAACGCGCACAATATTTGGACGTCATTAGTCATCTTTTTTTGTCCAGCCTTATGATTTTGCGCTTTCTTCAGTGGTCCTTGAACGCCACAGTTAGGTGCTTTGAAACATAATTGGGGGTGGCATGGCTCTGGTGGTAAGAGTAGTCGTCTCCCAACCTGAAGAAGGCCCCCGGGAAGACCTAGGACACGCTGGAGGGACTATGTCTCACAGCTGGCCTGGGAACGCCTTGGTGTCCTCCCGATGGAGCTGGAAGAGGTCGCCGGGGACCGGGAAGTCTGGACTTCCCTACTGAAGCTGCTGCCCCCGCGACCCGGACCCGCATAAGCGGTGGAAAATGGATGGATGGATGGTATTTGACCCTAGTAGTTAAGTGTTGTCTTCTGTAGTGGACATTGGTAGTTGTTTCCGCCACTTTGCTGGGTTTTTTTTTTTTCAAATGACAATTCCTCTTACTGGTCGATGCCCAGTGTGCCAGTATATACCTGACATACCAAACCTAACTGGGTTGACGGTGTTTGTCTTGGCTGCACCAACTGGTCTAGTCTTGGACTTTGTGGACTACCAAGGCAAGACTACCTTCCCAGTTACAGGAGGAAAGGGCATTGAAGAACAAGGTGTTCATCATTTGACACCGTCGGTTCCCCAAGTCACCCACCTGTTCTTTGACAGAATTTTACAACAATCAACCTTCGTGACACCCTGATGACAAAAGGGCTGACAGAAACTGGAACCTTGATGAATAACAGGGTTCCAAAAGCCTGCCAGATCATAGGGGTTAAGCCTTACAAAAATAAAGGATGGAGGTCATCAGAGATGGTGGTTAAACCAAGCACACCTGAACTTGCTGTCATAATGTGGTTGGATAACAAAGCCATGTCATGGCATCATCTGCCCATGGGATTAAACCTCAGGGAAGACGCACAAGATGGTCCAGGAAGATCAAGGTCATGTTTACTTTTTGATATTTTCTGTTGGACTAACTGGTTGCCAATTAAGCTCAGTTTCACATGTATAAGGTACATCAAAGGTAACAAATACAAACGTTTTTTTCCAAAAATTATTTAGCAGTATTCTAATTACTTTCCAAATTTTGGAGAATTTCAAAATTAATATGATTGGAGAATATTTTTTTCCTTTGGTATACAGGTGACAGAGCATTTACCATTCTATGAAATGCCAAACCCATACATTGCGTAGCCTTCTCCAACACCGCCCCCGTTTTACAAATTCACCAAATGCCTGCCGTGTTTTTTAACTAGAAGACGCACATCTATGCCTTTGACACACTAAACCAGTTCATCTCAGGAGACCTTTCATCCTTTTGAGAGCCTCTCCATTTTAGGCTACAATCACACTGTAGGTCAAATCCGATGTCTTTGCTCATAGTGACCTTTTTCTGTCAGTGTGAACAGTACAATTACATTATTTTCTAATGCGACTCGGGCCTTGTTTGTACGCAGACATAAATCCAATATGTACCTTGTCTACTGCAGTCTGAGCACTCGGGTCGCATATATCCAACCTGCACGTCATCGAAAGGCGCGGTTTACCCGTGTGAAACTTTGATAAAGGTACGTACTTTCCAATTTAGGCAAAATTGTTCCTTGTCGGTCGGAAATGATTCTTATGAAGTGTCAGTGAAGCGGCTCCTGTCACCCTCACGCTCCTCCTTCTACATGAACCGCCATTGCCAAATTTCTTGCCCTCTTTCTTCTTAATCAGGAGTCAGGTGGTTAACAAAATAGTGACTCGCATTGCACACAATCCTGATAATCGTCCCACATCGAGGCAGTCCAACAAAAACCCAAATTGGGCCCTACACTGTGAGTGTAACCTCAGTCTCCAAAAGTTGTTCTGCTAGATTTGTCGCTTGTTGCTTTTTTTTTTTTTTTAATAAAAAAGACGAATACCTTACGGGGTGCCGCACGGTGGCTGAGTGGTTAGCACATCGGCCACACAGTCTGGAGATCTGGAAGACCTGGGTTCAAATCTCCGTTGGGCATCTCTGTGTGGAGTTTGCATGTTCTCCCCGTGCGTGTGTGGGTTTTCTCCGGGTACTCCGCTTTCCTCCCACATTCCAAAAACATGCATGTTAGCTTCATTGGCCGCTCTAAATTGTCCATTAGAGTGTGAATGAGAGTGTGAGTGTTTGTTTGTCTATATGTGTCCTGCGATCGACTGGCGACCAGTCCAGGGTGTACCCCGCCTCTCGCCCAAAGTCTGCTGGGATAGGCTCCAGCATCCCCGTGACCCAATGGATGGATGGACATTACGGGGTGTGATTACTTGCTAAATGTGGCTAAGTTGGTAACACTGGTCTGGCAGACCAGGCACTTACGAGGTAAGATAAGAGGTGGAGTTTCTGTTATAATGTGCATTTGAGTGGGGGTGATCCAGTACATAACTTTTGGTTTTTCTTGGGACATATTAGAAGAGCGCTGTGAACTGCATTAGGTGACATCGAGCAAGGTTGTTTATTTAAATAGACTTTGTATAGGTCTGCACGTTTGCGGGCATGGGTTGCGCAGCAAGCAAAAGGCTGTCAGTGGAGCCCACCAATCAACTGTCAACACTTGCTGTTGTTGTTGACGCAGATAGACCTAGAAATGTAAGTTCGCTGATATGCTACCTTAGTTCTCTGATCAATTTAGGTAAAGAAAGTAATGTATGTGTTTGTCACAAAACGTTTTACCAAATGCATGCATGGCCAGCCTGTTTTTTGACACAATGCTAAAAGTAATTAATTTCCCTGCAAAGCATATATCATTATGTGCACGTGTGTGTGCATGTGTGTAATCTCAGTGCGTTGGTAAACTTCCCTATGTGTCTCGGTGTGTTTAAGCATGAGACCAGGCCTAATTTAGCAGGTGTGCTTTGACAGTTCTTGAATGGGTGCCAAGTCTGCTGTGTGAAAGGATAAGAACGAGGAGGCGTTCGGTGTGCGTCTGCGTGCCGCTCCACAGCGACAGATGGGGACGGTTTGACTTTTAGAGTTCTGTTAGGATCTGGAGGCTTTCTGGAGCAGTCTGTGCCGAACAGGTGTGTGGTCTAAAAACCACCGTGGAGAGAGAAAGGTGAACGAGTCCTCTCTGCCTTGTCTTGTTTTGGTTGACATTGGAAGGATACCAATATAGTGTGTGTTAGGTTCACTGACATCATACAATGCAATACCACAGTTGGGCATTGTTATTCTCCCAACCTAAGTTCATCTTGATTTTTTGTTTTACATTACAACTCTTTTCCGTGAATTTTTCAACGTTGTGCTATTTCTTCTTGGAATGTTATGACTTTACACTCTTTTGTCTTAGTTATGCTTTTTTCCATATTGACTCTTTTTTTTTTTTTTGGTTTCCTGTTATTGTATTTTGTGCCAGTGCCCAATAAAAAAACAGTCGTAAACGGCCCCCGCATCTAAGTAAACAATGAAGATAAACATACAACCTTTATAAAACTTGTACTCAGAACTCGCCATTATTTACTTCTTATATTATTTATGAACGGGCCTTAAACTACTGTACAGTGGATCTTTGCATATTTGTTACCCACAATTTTCAGATTTGTAGTTAATAAAATTTTTATTCATAATTTTCTTCTGAAAACAGGCTAATACACTGACTGACTACACTGCCTGGCCCAAAAAAAAAGTCGCCACCAAAAAAAAAGTTCATACAATCGCTGCGGCATTGTTTCGTTATGCTTCTGCAATGTCACAAGATTTCTTTCCATCCAGTTTTGCATTCATTTTTCACCAAGATCTTGCATTGATGATGGTAGAGTCTCACCACAGAGCAAAGCCTTCTCCAGTACATCCCAAAGATTCTCAAAGGGGTTAAGTTCCGGACTCAATGTGTGACAATGATGTCTCTTTCACAATGTGAGCCCGATGAATCCTGGCATTGTCATCTTGGAATATGCCCATGCCATCAGGGAAGAGAAAATCCCTTGATGGAATAACCTGCTCATTTCGTATATTCAAGTAGTCAGCTGACCTCAGTCCTTGAGCACATAGTGGTGCTGAACCCAGACCTGAGCAACTGCACCAACCTTGTACTTTTGCTTAGGTAAATCCAGGTGGTGACTTTCTTTCTGGCCAGGCAGTGTAGCTTCTCCAACATCTTCATCCTGTTACAATCTGGCCTCAAAACTTGCAGCCAGCTGAATCCAGTCATTCTGTCAATCATTTTTATCATTCATTAGTGATGACGACTTATAGGTTTTGCTATTTTAAATATGTTTAAAACATGTGTCATGCATATTTAGGGCTCCGACTTGGATTGTGCTTCCATGTTATGAGAGCAGGATAGTTTCCTTTGTGGTGACTGAACACTGGTGGTTTGAAGAGAGATGGGGATGGTTCTGGGTCTCAGTCCAGTCTAATCATTACAGCAGTCACTTTTACTGCAAATAGGGAATGGCTGTGAACCTGTCCGTGGCAGTGACTGTCTCAAGACACTTGCTTCTCACAACCAAACAGCAGCTGATCAGGCCATTCTACTTGTCATGCTTTAACAGAGTGACGGGCCTGACCCGAGCCAACCTGCTGGACAACATTGTCTCGGTAAAAGTCAACCACAGAGTTGGGAAAACCCCAGACACAATAGTCATGTCATTAATAGTCAAGCAAGAAAAAACCATTTATACCACCAAACATGTAGGCGTACCAAAACAAACGTTGCAGATTATTTAGCATCTTCCTGGGCTAATGAAGTCTTGCTGGTGTGTCCTCCTGCTGGGGTTGTGTTTGGCAATGGGAGCCTGTGTGCCGCTGATAGAGGGATCGCTGTGACATGGGTGCTCCGCCGCGTCGCATCTGGAAGCTGCTAGCAGCAGCCGCCGGGGGGAGATAAGGCGAGGCGAGCCGCCCGTCGGTAATGCACGCTTTGCCCCCTCTGCCCTATTCTCCCGCCTTTGCTGCCTTGCTCCTCCCTCCACCCTGTCCTCCATCCCGCTACACCCCCCTGACCTTATCTGCGGGGAGAAGGCACCGCTGGGTCGCTACTCTGATAGCACCTGCCAGAGTCCGAGCTGTCCCGTGGTGATTATGGCACAAACATTATCGCTCCCCCCCACCCAAAACTCATTTTATACCTGCCAAAATCGGAGGGAGAGGGCACAAAAGGGCAAAGGCGGTTAGAACAGGTGACAAACACAAAATTGGATGTGTGTCAGTATCGGCCGGATGGGGTACGTGAAAGGCTAAACTCTGATATATAAACATGATTTGCTGGTAATGGGGCAAAAGTACATACTGTCTTTGATGTGTGTATGCCCTTGACTCAATTGGCAGCCAGAAGAACAACAGAAGAACTGGTATTACCAATTAATATTAATAATTAATTAATATATATTCAATAATCGAATTAAAAGCAATGTTGAGGGTTTTTTTACCGCACAACCAATACCATTACTTGCTTGATGTAAGGATGCAGCATGGCGACTTTTATTTTTCTATGGTCATTATATCGTTTGTAAACCGCAACTTCAATTAAACATGGATGAAAATCCCTCCCTCCCTTAAGATATTTAGCCCGTCCTTCACAGCAGGACCTTTACTTTCGGCTGTTTTTGCCAGTATTGCTGCCTTGTCTTTTGTCTTCATGCTGAAGTGTCTACAAAAGCATCAATTGGCTGTAGACCTCAATGCACCACGTTTGAATCCCCTGGCCTTCACGAAGGCCTCTCTTGATTGTCGTATAGGTGCTGGATACTATTGTAAGCATAATTGACTCTGTCGATGTTGCAAATGTTTTGGTTATTCATCATAAAGCAGCTCAAGACTTTTCCAAGGAAAAAATTTACATCTTCCAATGGCTAATTCAGTACTTTGATTTAAACCCAGCAAAGCATGCTTTTCACTTTCTGAACTAGTCTAGTCTGAAAGTCCGCTTCCTATTTCATCAGCATATGTCCACTGTTGCCGTGGCAACATCGCGAAACTTTGCCACAGTCCGTATACGTTTGCATGTACAGTTATTGCCCTGTTCAATTACCAAACGAAGCTTTGTCAAAAGGATAATGTTATGTTACAAAAGCAGTGTTTGGACAACCACCACGTCAGATCTCTTTTGTGACATGTAAACGGGATGTGCATTTGCACGAGACAATGTTGTACAAAGTTGAACATCACCAAAGTGCTCACCAAAACACATGTCAATCACGTTATTATGACCATGACAAATTGCATCGAAAGTCATATATCCTGTGTTATCCAAATGTTGAAATATTTACAATTGTTTTTACAAGTTCTGTCACTTCTTTGGGAGTCTGAAGAACGAGGAACAAGTGGCATTTACCCCAGAATTTCCCACCCGGACAGCATTGTTGACTCCAATACTTTCCCAATTGTTTTGGGTGAATTTCTGTTGTTTCTTGCATACGTTCATTTCGCCTGCTCGTGGTGGCTTTTGCTGGAACGCTCGAGGAGACAGAGTAACCCTTTTCACATTTCCAAAGACGGCCGTTTCAAACGCTTTGGCAAACTTTGAGGGATAATTGTTTCCCATCGGTCGTGGAGGAGTTTAAGGCAGCCAAAGTCCGCTTAGCCATGGCGTTGCGGGACGGTGATCATCGGGCTGTACGGCAGGCAAACATCACGGTCAAGACAGGACAGAGATGGAAGGCCAGCAGAGCCCTGACAGAAGCGGAGGAGCATTTACAACATGCCGATGTCACGGGCACGGTAACTCAATATCAGTGAATGTATTGTGCTGTATGTGTTATGGGCCGCACGGTGGATGAGTGGTTAGCACATTGGCCACACAGTCAGGAGATCTGGGTTCAAATCTCCGTCGGGCATCTCTGTGTGGAGTTTGCATGTTCTCCCCGTGCGTGTGTGGGTTTTCTCCGGGTACTCCGCTTTCCTCCCACATTCCAAAAACATGCATGTTAGCTTCATTGGCCGCTCTAAATTGTCCATTAGACAATTATGTGCCCTGCCATTGACTGGCGACCGGTCCAGGGTGTACCCTGCCTCTGGCCCAAAGTCAGCTGGGATAGGCTCCAGCATCCCCGCGACCCTAATGAGGATAAGCGGTATAGAAAATGAATGTGTTATATGTTACTTTCCTGGCTTTGTTGTGAGTTCATGGCTGCATTTCTTTGCATCTTTGCATTCAGTCTGGTAGGGACGTCACATGGCATCGGGTCATAAAACCCTCTGGGGGGCGTGTCAAACTGACCTTTACCAGACAGCACTGAGTGAAAGCCTTGGATGCTCTGAGAGAATCTGAGAGAGTTTAAGTCTAACTTCAAACTGTGACAAAAAATAGACACTATTTTGTTCAGTCGCTTGTTTCACGCCACTACCGGTAATGTCTGGGGGTGGTATTCTTACATATTTTGGTTTAAAATGAGCGGAAGAGGGAGAGCACCTTTATGGTGACGACTATTCCAAAATGTATGCACACAAGTAGATGTGGGAAACTCCACAGGTTTGGTTATGGATAAAAAAAAATACCCAAGATTCCCTTCTCTCTCTTTCTCACACTGTCCCCCCCCCCCCCCCCCCCCCCCTCCCC